>VDFB02000013.1:152349051-152727263 GCA_007258455.2 Sequoia sempervirens | reverse complement strand
ATACTACTGTTTTGTGTTTAATCGATGGTGTGAGATTGGTGAATGGTTCTAGACCAGTGCCTATCTAATGGGCAAAAAAGTCACAAGACTAAGAAGAGAACAAGCAGGAAAAGAAGAACATGCAGCTTTGCATTAACATACATCAATAAATATAAAACCTTGCAGCAGAACATACTTAGTAATCCAAACATAACTACATATATTCATACATAAAATTGAGAAAGATAATTACCAACCTTGCAATGTCTTCGGAATGTTGTCATATTCATCTAATTCAATGTTACATTCATACCAGCAAATGTGGCAAGGGAAAATCTCTAGCTGCAACTAAGAAACTCTCCTAAATACATACAAAGTGTCATGGAGACATTCTGCAACAAAATCTCATTACAATACTAGTCTTCTTCAATTCAGCAGGTTTGCAATCTCTCGGTAAATTGGACCATGGCGTTAATGGATGCCCTGCAACTTCCTTAGCATCCAAAGAAACATACCATGACCAACCTCTAGAAAATGACACAAAAATGCCAACATATACACCAAGGCGCCCAACCCTAATTGCTACACACTGTAGCAGTTCAAAACAGATAGTAGAGGACAAATTGCGCCCAAAATGAAAGTTGCAGATCAAAAGATGTGTTCTACAATTACTTTTGGTAGTTGGGCAACAGAGTCACAAGTGCAAGTCAATGGAACAAGGGCACAAAAAGCAGTAATGGCAGGGGTTGAATTTGAAATTTACAAGTGAATACCTCAAGCAGAAAGAAACCATCACAGCATCACATCATTAACTCAAAACAATGCATTGCAGGATTTTGAGGGTCATTATGATCAATGTGAAACTTCCGCAATCATCAGGATACGATCTTGTTTAGTAGCAAATCTCAACAAGGCCCTTTATGCATGAAATCAGGTCGCATCTAACACTGGCGAGAAACACATCCCTATCGGGTTCATGCGGGAAGTTCAAGTGCAAGTGCATCTTAACCTTTAGGAAATATATCCAGTTCACATCAGATCACCCACTAACCATTTACATAATGCATTGGTCTTCAATAGCTACATGCGAGTCGGAAGGCTCAATCGGATCGCTGCAAACAATTGGCCACCAAGTGCATCTGCACTAATCAACATGTACGGATGAGATAGGAATTCCCGCAAGTGACATCAACATGGGGTCATTAAAGGAGGATAAGATGGATTGGGGACTTTGAAAATTATGGCGTCAGCATGATGTAAGAAAGGAGGGATGATGTCAACATGACATCATCCAAGTGCAGATATGAGGAAGTGAAGTGGATTGAGCTTGTGGAGAAAATCGTCTAAACTGAATGGCAGAATTTGGAAAGGTGAAGTTCAAATGAAAGCAGAAATACCCGCAAAAAGGAAGATGACATAACCCAAGATGGGTGCGAGAAGAATGGCTTCATTCGTTCGCAAAACCTTTACTTAGCCAATTTGGGAACGCACTTGCGAGAAGATGTTGGCAAGTGGATAGTGTGGAAGAATAATCAGCATGTGGAATGGGCTGGTTCACATGGAAATGCCCACAAAGATCCGTATGGGCACACATTTTCCACAAAGCGGAAAATTCCAAGTGAACCGGATAAATGGGCAAAAGGAGAAGTTTGGATGGATGATGGGTTTCCGCAAAACTGACATTTAGTCAATTCTCAAACACTTAAGACCTTTGCATGAAGAACAAACAGAACTGCACCTTTGCAGGAGAATGGATTGGAAGTGCACATTTGTGGGTTGAATGGACTGAACCAAATGGAGGGGTAAAACCCACATGAGCATAACTTTTGATCCTTAGCAAATTTTGAGAAACTTCAAAAGGCAACTGGGCTTAATTTTCCGTGCTCTACCCAACTATGCATAGAAATTTTGACAAAAGACTACCCATGACTTAGTTTCTCATATCAATTACAAACTTGGGCAAAATGGCTAAGGCACAAAAGGGAAGAGACTCAACCAGAAAGGTAACTACAGATTTGAGTGCCAACAATATGTTTGTAAGTTGGAAACTGATCATTGACATCATTTGTAATTGTTGGTAAATTCTGATTCAAATTGAAGTTGCTGATTCACTAATAAATTCAGCAGAATTTGCAACAAAAACTGCTGCTTGATTCAATCCTTTCACTAGTTAGGACCAGCTAAGGTAGTTATGGCCATATGTGATAGAGCATATTTTCTCAACAAGGGTTGTGCAATTAAAAACATTGATTGTCAGCCTAAGAAATGGCTATTGAAATGACACAAACACAAGGTACATATTCCAACTTAGAAAATACAGTTTTAAAAAATAGAAGAAACAAAATAATTATGAAAATAAAGAGAAAAAACTATTTTAAAAGAAAAACAAACAAATTTTAACCAAGTTATTTCTATTTTTTTTTAGATGACAAAAAAGAGGAAAAAGAGGAAAAAAAAAAAAGAATATTTTTACAAGTTGAAAACTGTAGACAGCAGCTTGGTGAAGTAGCGAGTTAAAACCCACAAGGAAGCATTCTTGAGTACAAGTGAAGAAATGTCCATCCTGATACAAAGAAACAAAGGAAATTGTGCAAGGTGGCAAGCCAATGGTTAGATTGGTCATGATGTCATATAGTACAGATCAATTTCATACAAACAGTGGAAGGGTGGATGATGGATTAGCAGAAATCAAAGATTTCATCGGAATCCAGAAAACTAATTAGCTTACAAAAGAATATAGCAATAAGTGATAGAAACAAAAGTTAGTAAAAAGAAAAACAAAGTAAGTGGGGAGTGATGTTATAAGAGTGAGTAGGGAGAAAGAAAAGAAAAAGTAAAAGGAAAAACAAGTAATAAAAACAATTAAGAAAAATTTAGTTCATGTACGCATGGGGGAGAAAGAAAAGAAAAAGTAAAAGGAAAAACAAGTGATAAAAACAACCAAGAAAATTTTAGTTCATGGGCCCATGGAAAACTATTACCTGAGCAGCATAATGGCAGAGCTCAAAAGTTATCAAAAACAATTGAGGAATGAGCAAAGCAACATAGGAGTGTTAGGAAGGTTAAAAGTGAAATACTAAAATTTTGTATGTGCTGAAGAGTGATTGAGACAAGCCATAAGCTAAGGTTGAGCTAGGATTTGAATGCAAACGTAAGATAAAGCAAGAGAAATACTGCAAGAAAAAGTGTAAGGAATCAAATTCAGAGAGAAGATATATAACAGAGTACTCAATGAACAAATTAAACAACAAAAATACAAGAAGCATAGTATGAAATCATATTTTTCAGACATAATGGTGGCATTCTCAGTTGTGCCCTAAAAGGTAGCTCAGCATGAATATTTACAATAACTTTTAAACTGGAAGCTATTTGAGATTAACTATATCCTCATGGATGTAGAAAGCAAAATCTGATGGAGGACCACCCCAATACTCAGCAATGGAGGTGGAAAGAAGAGGTAGAGATCATACCAAGGATTATTAGAGTATAACATTTATGCACTTTATTATGCTATGTTTATCTTAGTTTAGCTAGGTAGCTTAGTTTTGATTATTTGACTTATGCAAATAACTTATTTGTAAATGTGGATAATTCATAACATCCACCTCATCATGTAGTAGAAGTAGAATTCAGTTCTAGCTACCATCCTAGTCAACTACCTAGTTCACTCTCTAATTGAATTCACTGATACAAGGTCATAATTTTAAACTGCCCCATCCCTACCAATTGAGACCTGGCTAGAAAGCATGGTGGAGAACCTTCCAAATTGAGAGGAGCCCTCTATAAATAAGAAGCAACAATTCAAACAAGAGGAGGTAGAAGAATACATTCAAGAGACAATTGATCCCTTAAAGGGAAAATCAAAGAGAAGAAAGATAAATTGAAGGCTACAATAGCAAAACCATTCAGGACAAAGAAGAAGTGGGTTACATCTATCTTAGTTGGGCACAAACCATGCAAAAGACAAAGGATGAACTTGACCAGATTGGGCAGCAGTTATCACTAGCAGCATCAAATTATAAAATAACTACAGATGAAATAAAGGAGGAAAGAAGGGAACTTATTTCTCTAGGAAATGTCTTTATACAGAAGCTGGTGCCACAAGCAACAATCATTACCAATATCAATGAGATAGAGATGGCGACATGTCCCCAAATGAATAGAATGCGGGAGGTTATAATAAGCAAGCAAGTGTAACTTCAAAGCTTGGACACAGAAATGAGGAAAGTGGAATAATCTTCCACCATTGTAAAAGTGGCAACTGAGTTAGCAAGCTTGATGCATCATGTCTGCCATAGAGAGACAATTGTGAAGGGATGGGATAATTTTCTACAAACAGCAATGAAACAGTATTAAGAAGTCCTCCCTTGAGATGGAGAGCATATCCCACAATATTGATATAGAATGGAATGATGTAACATTCAATTTCCACACAGTTGTATAGTGTACCCATAAAACTCTTATGTTTTGATGCACTACAAACGAACACTTACAGATGATAATGGAGAAAAGACATTTGAAGAAGCAAACTGAAAGGAAAAGTTGGTGGGGTCAAGGCAGTAAGACCTGATAAATCAACTAGGCAGCCACTTTGTGGTCACCTTTGCCACCTGCCACTTTTAGCATCTATTGAGCTACATGGATAAGTTGATAACCTCGCAACTTCTGCAAAACTACAATGGCCATATGGGATGAGCGACATTAGAATTTTGGCAAAGACTTGCACATTTCTATTTTTGTGAGAATGAATGACTAAGTGTCTCTAGGGTTGTGGGATTTGCCATCTTGTTTTCTCCAAGACAACACAACTGGTTAAGTCTGGAGAATAGTTTCTAGAATTCTTCATCTGTGTAATTCCATCCTTCTCGATACCATGAATCTCTCAAACATATCATGCCATCAAGTATGATGACAGATGGACTATTTTCAATAGTTTTGGCTTTGCACATATATGTCATCATATGAGGGCTCATGGCATGACATGATGACTAGAAAGAACAGTTGGTTATGGCCCCTTTTTCTTGGTACAGGTATGAGGTATTATATATGCCACTATATTAAAATGACTCACAAACAGCAGATATAGAAGAGTAGTGAGAAAATTAAAGCATGTAAGGAGATGGTGATATGGTGGAATATAATAAGGACTTATGTTGAATAAAGATAGTTGTGTTGACTAGGAAAAACATGTATTCTGTATTATGTGTAGATACTGGTAGACTTCTCTCATCCTTTTTAAGCGTTTATGTAAATAATTGTGAATAAAGATAGTATTAATATTCTCTCTTGTGTTGGATTAGCTCCAACCAAGGTCAATCTCGTTGGGGTAACTACATCTTACTTATGCCTAAAACCTTTGAAAACCGAAAATATTTTGGTAGAGAAGTGCCCTATAAACCACCTTGTCTCACCATTGTTCTCAATGTGAGATTTTCATTTTCACTTACTTTTAAGTTTTTACACAAGCATAAGGAGATATTAATGTGGAACGAAATCCTCAACGAGGGATGTGTCACTGATTTCTATAAGCATGAAACTGTGGAGATGTCATAGAGGCACTGACCAAAAGCAAGGGATCCTAAAAAACATGCAGGAACCTTGAGGTGATGTTAAAACTGGAGCAAGGGAGGATTTTTACTCCATTTGCACCCCGAAAAGCCAGCTTCCAGCACAGCGTTTGGTACATGTGTTAGTTTTTAAAGCACTTTTTATCTCGCAAAAAAATCAACAGAATGCTAAATGAGAACTCAGTTACCAGCACAAGTAACTTTTAATTTAATCCAAAGTATTCAATATAAAAACCTTAATACTAATTCACGCAGATTTGTCCAAGGGGCTATGGTCTGATGGAAACGGGGGGCACTGATAAGAACGTGACCTGGGCTCAATTACTGCAAGAAGCCAGCCCTCAACTCTATCAACCCAACAGTCTGGTAGACACGTGAGATTGCAGTGTGATAAATATAGGCTACATTCAAGCATAACGTTAGTTTATTAATCTTGAGAATGCAGCCCATAACCTCACCCTAGATTGACCACGCCAGATTAAAAAAAAAAAAAACATGTGTACATAGGAGCAAGTATTTTAACGTATGCTAACATTTCATGCGAAGTAACCCTGAACTGAAGCAATATTTAGCACAAACCCCTGTCTAGAATGCAGCAAAAATCTTCCATTAAAGCAGTCAAGAACAATTTTGCTTAAATTCAAATGATCAAGCAATAGAAGGTCTTCAGGGTTCTTATTATAATTCATCCAAATGTTTAACATCATGCAACGGCACCACACCAAATTGAAAATTAGAAAGCATAAAATGAAAAGATAACTGTGGGACTGCCATAACACCTTTAACCTGGTGGATTATTTGTAAAGACCACTCGATAAAGCCACTTGCATTGAGACAATGCATATTAAAAAAATATACATAACTAGTTGAATTAATTGTTTGCATTTGCAATGAAACAGATGAAAACAGGGAATATGAAGCATTTACAGCTTCAAATCACATGTAATCACCTAAAATTAAACTACTGCTGATTCCATTTTATTTATTTCTCAGATCTGTCGTTTCTTTTCTTTCTGAGGGTACTTACCAGGGCTTGGTTACAGCTCCAAGCTCATGTATTCTATGCATTGTGTGTTGTTGATTTTGCCACTTCTTCAGCATCCATAGAGAATAAGATATCATTCCTACTGCAACCACAAGTAAGATGGAATTTATTATCTTGAGAGTGCATCGTATATAAATCCTTAATTGGTGCCTCATTCCTTCTCACTGTCGCCACAACTGTCCACCTTTGATGCTATACTGCCTTCCACATTCACTCACAATGCTTCACAATTTTTCCCATAATAGAGTCAAACAATGGACGCATAGATATTATCGATTTTGTGATTGCAATGTCTCTACACATCTGAAATCACTGGTTTTGGAATTGCCTAAAGGAGCGCAAACTTCTGACCATATAAGGTCGCAGATTCGTTACAAAGAGGTTAGAGTTCATTAAACTCTGTTTTTTCCTATCATCTTTTTGGTTCTTTGCCCTGTATGTGACATTAAGATGTCCGGGTCTTTAAAAAAAAGAGCGCGTGTTCACCTTACAGAAGAGTCAAAGGGATTGGTCGTTGAGGAGTTCATGATTGAGGAATTTTTAACGAAGTATTTTAACTACCTATTGCATGCCGGCGGTGATTTATGAGTGAAGAGTTTGACTACGAAATTATTATATATATATATGTATGTATGTGTATGTGGGGGATGTGGTGGGAAATAGTGAGTGGTTATATTGAGTGTTAAATTATATCAATTATGAGGATGAGAAAATTGAATTTAAAATAAATGTTGAGTGATTGAAAAGGTTGATAAAAAAAACATATATGATTGTGTTTGTATTGAGTGTTAAATTATATCAATTATTGAGGATGAGAAAATTGAATCTACAATAAATATTGAGTATGATTGAAAAGGTCAATAAAAAACACATGATTGAATCTAAAAATATTTTTAATCAATGTTTGTCACAAATTCATGTCTAAAATCATATTAATTTATGGATTTCATAATATATCACATTAAAAGTAAAATAGTCACACACCTTCGTGCAATTTTGTAATATACATTTTGTTTGTTAATTGATCAAATATTGTGGGAATTATATGCTAAAAGTCATTTAAAATAAATATAGTATTTAAATTTTGTTTTAAATGTTTATAATAATAATATTTTTTATTGTTTTAAATTATTGAAGTAATATATTTTGTTTCATTGTTTTCATGTATAAAAAAATTATTAAAATTTAGTTGATAGATTATTCAGTGTGCTGCTAAGTTTTAAAATATCGTGTTTTCATGTGAAAAATATTTTGAGACTTCAAAAGCATCTTGTAATTGTCAAATTTACTCACCTTTATTAGGTAAAATCATCATATTTATTTATCTTTAGTAAATAAAATCATGTGTGCTAAGGCTTTGGGTTCGTCCCATATAGGTCCAAGGTTCGATTCACGCTGGTCGGGTTAAAATGGAGGAGTCATGTTGCGGGCTCGGGGCTTCTCCCTAGGGGGACTAGTTTTGCCTTGGCTCGCCCCACCATCACCCCAACTCGGCAAAAAGTAAGCCCGAGGCAAGGTATGGTGGGAATCGATGGGCCTTGGTTGGAGATACCTCCTGAGTATCAAAAAAAATAAAAATAAAAAAATAAAATCATGTGTGCTATTTTAAACAAAACTTTTCCAACATAAATAATTGGCTCACCATCCAAAACTATGTTGAAATTTATCACTACAGCTTATATACTTAGTTGTATTATGTCAGAATAGCTATGATGTAGTATGGGTTTGAGGTCCCGAGTAGACAATACCTAACCATGTAACCCTAGAGACTCACCACACACACAATGAGATAAGGACATTAGCACATAGAACAAAAAAACCACTATTTTTATTATATGGAAGTATAAGGTTACAAATTTAAAATGGACCTTGTCCTTGTTTTACAACAAAGAATTCAACTCTTATTTGGTTTAATTTGTGAATCTAGAACTCTCTTGCACTCTCTCTTTTGGTAGAAAGAAAAAGTAAACTCTACCCATGACTACAATATATGCATTTTGTTTCGGAATTCAAATTTCCCAATCATGGTTGTTTTGCCACCCAAATTCTTCTTGCCACCCAAATTTAAATTCACCTACAAGTGTAGCTTATATTAATTCTCCCCACATCCCCATTTTCATTTTGACACATCTTGAGCCTCCACATGGATGGTAATTCAAACTCTTCTTGCATTGTGCATGAGTGTTCTCTCTCTCTACCATCCACCCAAATGCACTTCATGCATTTCCTCCAAAGCTTTTAGCCACTAGTAATTTTTATCTCATCCTTGATTTGTTCCCTTGCATTCTTCTCTACACACACCCTTCTTCATGCTTATTGATAGGGTAAACCTACAATAGTGAGTCCCAAACTTGGGACATTAGATTTTTCAATTTAAATGGAAGAAAAATATAGGAAATACCTTTGTTTGAAGGTATTTTTTGATTGAAGGTACCTTCATTTGAAGGTGAATCAAAAATCGCTTTTGTTTGAAGGTGTAAAATATGAAAAAACCTTCGAACAAAGGTAATTTCATAAATGGAAAAAAGGGACATTCATTCAAAGATCATTTTTATTCCTTTTATGAAAATTACCAAGAAAGCAATAGAAATGGATGATCCAATAGAAAGGGACCTTCAAACAAAGGTCCCTTTTTTCCATTTATGGAAATCACCTTCGTTTGAAGGGTTTTTTTTAATTTCTTTTGTGGAAATGATATACCTTCATTTGAAGGTCCTTGAATACCAAGTCAAAAGGTGCATTTACTCAAAGGTCCTTGATACCTTCAAAAGGTACATTCACTCGAAGGTCCTTTGAACAAAGGTCCTAAAAGTGACCTTTCCACCTTAGGCCTCAATTTTTCCTCAATTTTTTTTCAACCTTGGATTGGACCAACAAATGAAATGAATATGACAAGATAATTTGTAGGATAACACTCAAAATAATTTTTCTAATGAGTATAATTTTGAATATATTTAATTTAATTATTATATTTATTTTTTATTTTTTGGTGAACATAGGTTTTTCAACAATTGTCAAGGTCTATGTTCCTCACACATGAAAAAATATTTAAATAGATTAAAAAAATGCACTAGGTATTAATGTCCTTATTACAATAAAAAGAAAAGAAAAGAAAGCTATGATGTATGAAAGTAACCTATGTCTCAATTACAATTAATCTCACTTCAAAAATTTAATAAAAAAATGATGCAACAAAAAATTATGAAAAATTGTATGCACACTAGATTATAGTTTTATGAACCTATGTTCAAAACTTCATAATTTTATCCTTTCTATAAAAAATATTATGTTGCATGAAAGTAACATCATTTTTTTAAATATTATTAACTATAAAATACAAGTTATTAAAAGTTATGTAAAAATTCACAAATTATTTCTTTGTTTTTTAAAAAATACATTTATAATCTACACACAAAATCTCAAAAATTACTAGGTCACATCATCTTCAAGTTCTTAAAATTTAGTTGTTATAAGTATTAGAAAGTGGAATTTTGGCTAAAAATGTTGATTTCAATGTTCCACTTTGGTCAAAAAGTGGGACACATTATTGTGGGATCACCTGACACTCAACCTTTCTTTGCACACTTTCTTTGTGTATGTATCCTTCTTTGGTGCATCATCTTCCTTACAAACAATTTAGTTGATATAGGTGTTAGAAAGTGAAATTTTGGTTTAAAATGTTGATTTTAAATGTCTCACTTTGGTCAAAAAGTGGAACACATTATTGTGGGATCACCAAGCACTTGACCTTTCTTTGTGTATGTATCCTTCTTTGGTGCACCATCTTCCTTTTGTAAGGATTATATATTTGTGTGCTCTCTTTTTATGCATTTCTCACTTATTTTTACTCCATGATTGACACGTGTGTTTAATATCTCTAGGCCTATTGTGTGGTCCTCTTCATTCACATTTTTTGGAACTTTCTTTTCTCCTCTCCATGCCCCTCATGCACTCTACGTGTGTGCAATCTCCAAGTTTTATGCCCAAGCTTGTAATTGGGCTCTCATGTGCACTAATTCCTTTTATGTAAACTCTTTATTCTATGTGCCCTTTGTGATCAAACTCCTTAAGACTCTAGATTCATGACCCCAATTTTCATTAGTTGCAAGATTGTGGAGTGACTAGGGGTGCCCCTACATCAAGTGGTTAGTTAAAAAAGGACTAAAAAGAAAATGTGCGAGGTGTAGATTCAATCCAAAAGAGTGCATACCATGGAGCTAGGAATGCATAAATACCATCCAACATAATATTTTTGAGAGAAAATTAAATCCATGTTATTATTGCCATAACATCCAACACATAAACTAATGCATAGAACACATATGGTTCTCAATGTATATCTTCTTACCTAGTCGATTAAGAAATTTCCTTTCTAATTAGTTTTATTCTCCTATATTTAAAGAAAGTTCAAAAATCACAAAAATCTTAGTGGAATGTGGATGTGGTAGTATGTGTGTTGCAGATTATTCAAATTCTCTACAACTTGA
The DNA here is from genome assembly GCA_007258455.2 of Sequoia sempervirens. NCBI lineage: Eukaryota > Viridiplantae > Streptophyta > Pinopsida > Cupressales > Cupressaceae > Sequoia > Sequoia sempervirens. The sequence continues at coordinate 152,716,185 of VDFB02000013.1, read as the reverse complement.
CTAAATACAAAAAATGTTGATCTCAATCAATAGCTCCAATTAATTAGAAATAAATATAATCCATGTATTTATTTTAAAATATGATCTAAGAAATACACATTGTGGAATTGAATCACCCAAATTGTATATAAATATACATCAAACATGTTCATTCTAATAAAAAATTTGCTACGTTATGTTGTAAGGCTTTTAATCAAAAGCCTTTCGAGGTTTGTAGTGGAAAGACCACCAATATATTTCATTGACTTTGGTTTGATTTAAATCTACATTCAATTTTTTATTTTGATTTCTTGAACATATGAATTCTTATAAGGTATTGGATAGCCTTCTATTTTTGTATACAATTTTGGTAGATTATACAATGTTGAGAAGGGTATTATCTCTTTATTTATATATTATTAACATAAATTTTAAATCCATGTTGCATTTAAATGTATGATGTTCCTCTCATGTCTAAGATTCCTCCTCTCCAATACAACACAGGAAAACTAGACTATCAAATATTTTTGCTAAGTTCTTAAATTCGCATACCCATAACTCACTTTTTTGCATCTACTTTTAAATTTTCAATATGTTCTACATTCATGTATATTTTTCTAGTATATAGTTATTCAATTTAAACTATGTAGAAAATTTAGCTTTAATTTTTTTTTAGTTTTAACATTTTTTATTTATTTCCACCAAAAAGAAAATCTTCATACGTAACTTTACTAGGATTGATTATGAATATCTTCATGTTCACAAACAATTTTGATTAGTAACATATTACTTAGATAATATTAAGTTGTTTACAAGTCAATTTTGAAACTTTTCTATCTAATAGAACATGAAATGATTTTAGTTTTCAATAGAATAGAATATTGACAAACATTCATTACAAGTATCACACTTAATGGACAAGCTAATGCATAGCATACTAGAGGTATAAACAAACACTAGAAATATTGCATTAATGCATAATTTAGGTTGTTTCCTACCATATTCCCTCTATTTAACCTAATTTAGCATAGACTAACACCATAAAAGAAGTAATGTGTACTTGGAAAAATAACTAAGTAATATCTATGGTTAAGAAAACACAAGCTACTTTTAAATAATGATAATTGACAAAATCAATGAGAAAAAACCTAAGATTCAAAGCTCAATGAATATGTTATTATATACATTAACAAGAATGCTATCATTTATTGTGCTATCAACCTGAGGTCTAAGAAACTTCCTATTAATTAGAATTTTCTATAATGACACTAATATAGATCTTAGAGTGGTTTAAAAACCACCTCTTGTGACTTTTAATGGAATGAACAAATTACTTTGTAATATTATCATAAATAATCACAAGCTAAAACATAAAATTCTCCTTTCACTTTTTATCAAATTGAATTAGAGATGAAAATAAAGTCAAACAATGTAGATCCATTAATAAAGAAAAGTTAAAACAAAAACATAATCTATCATAGAAAAAATTCAAAATGTCAATAATTATATAAAATAATTTCCTATCTTACTCTTGCACCATTATACTTATCTAGATTAAAAAACATATGCCCACAAAAATAACTTATTAAGAGAGGATATCAGTTGTTAGGCAATTCATTCATGATTCTATTTATAATTCATACCATTGAAAACTAATACTTCAAATATTTGATGATATGTGTACTAATCTTTCATAACATAAATATTTTAAATAAGAACACATTCTTATTAAAATAATTTGTATTTATTAATAATTATTAGAACTAATATATATTCAATCAATAACCTACCTTCCAAAAAATAACATATCAATTATTAACCAACAAAAAATCATCAACAATAACACAACTAACTTATACTAAAACTATATATTTCATATTTAAAGATTAAAAATTATACATTTATATTGTTTACAAATCCAAAACCAAATAACATTTGAATACATCATTGTTACTCTACAATCCCTTCTTTCTTTGCCAAATAAATTATTTGAAACTATACATTAGCCCCTTGTGTGTATCCTAGAGATAGATGTTGAGGAATTAAAAGGCTTAAAAAATATTTACGTTCGTCATTTCCTCTTTTGAATTTCTCACCGAAATGAAACTCCATTTCATTTTATTCAAATATAATCTTTCTACCTTTCATTTATACATATTATTTTGGAGATGAGAATAGTATTTTAGTTTTGCAGGAATGGCTTGTATTATAAAAGTCTTATTTTATTGACTTTATTAAAATCTTTTTTTTCATCCTTGATAATTAAATAATCTTAATTGTTTAATTATTATCTAATGTCTTAAAGTCTTTTATTAATTAAATAGTCTAAATTATTTAATTAATTTAATTTATCCTTCTATGTCCTCTTTTGATCAATCACTAATATCTTTGACTTCTATAATTAAATAAATTTATATTTATTTAATTATGTCACTTTCCACTATAATTAAATAATTATTTAATTATTCACTTTTTGTACAAGTTAATTAAATTTTATTTAATTAAATGACTCATCTTTTCTCTCACTTTTTGAATTAAATTTCTATTTAATCAAAAAGTTAATTTGTCTTTTCCTTTTGCATTTAAATAATGTTTCTATTATTTGAAAATGCAATTTCTCTCTCAAACTAAAGTGAATCAATTTCCTCATTTTTCGTTAGTCTTGTTTCTATCTTACCTCGTCTCATCTAATTTAATCCATTGATCAAAATAAAAATCATTTAATCTCCGTAATTGATTGAGATTTTTTGTATTTAATGATCTTAATATCTTAATCTTAAATCTTAAATTCCCCATCACAAAACTTCAATAATTAAATTGTAAAGTTTAAAAAAAAAAAATGATTTCATACTTTGATAGATTTATGTGAAATACCTGCAATTATTATAAATGCTTGATTTCCATGAAATGTAGCCTATTTTTGTCCACATCGTCATAGCAATTTGTATCCATCTTGAACAATAATGTGATGTCTTTTACTTTATGCATATTAAGGAAGTCTCATTTAAAAGCCACGAAGATTCAATTCAAAAGTTAAATTTAATTGCCCAATAAACATTTATTTATTGAAAAACTTTATAATTTATTCCTCTTTCATATAATACAAATTTATATTTTTTATTATATATTTACATAAAAAAATAATTAAATACAATCATATAGTCATCAAATTGATCTTTAAAATCATGCATAATTTCATGTTATTGAAATGAAATAGAAAGTTTTTAATAACTGTTTGACTAAAAAATGGCTAAAAATGTATTCAAACCGAAATAAAGCAGTACAAAGCATTACACACCATGTGAATTTCCACTAAGTGGTCCAACTTTTGTGGCGACTCCGGGGTAATTGACCCCTGTCCACAATGTTCCAATTCTCCCGATGATCCGGAAGCCCATTTGACCAAACAATCTCCAACCCCATTCCTTTTTCTAAGAACGTGATAGAAAGTAACAAATTTCAAAGAAACGCAAATTAAGAATATTCTCAATGTTTGGGACCCAAGAATTGAACTCTGTGAAAACTAATAAGAGTTAAGAAAACAAAACCCTACTTTTAATGGTTCCCTATTCCATTCTTGATTTTGATCACAACCTTCCACCTGATAAATGCGAATGGACCTGGAGTGGCTATGGATCCTTTCACATCAGATAAACTGTGTGGGGCTTCAATTGACACAGGCAATCGAACATTAACCATACATCGTTCTAACCCCACTTCTTTCTGTGTCTGAGAATTGTACAGCTATCGAGAGAGAAAAGTACAGCTGGTCAGCCACGACAACTAAAAGTGGACGGCTTTGATTATAACATAAGGACAAAGCACCAACGTGTCTGGTCAATTGTGAAAAAATCAGAAACAGCGAAGGTTTTTTTGTATTGAACAAATCTGTAGAAAGATTAGGCCTACACATAGAATAAAAACAGTCCAGAAACAGCGAAGTTAATTACGCACGCGTTCCAGAAACATTGTTTTCTTCCAGTGCTGCTCACAGAATTCTTCATACTATCAAATCCATCCATTTTCCAACGGCAAAACCATCGACAGATCAAATGATTTTTCCTCTTTAAACAAATTCTCGCCAATTGATGGAACCGATATGACGTAAGTGCTTTCGCTAGAGTGGGTGGTCACCGGTTCCAATCTCGGTCTAGGCAAGTTGTAGGAGAGGATAATGCCTCCATACACTTTTTGTTTTTCTTTTTTCATAGAAATTTGTCTTTTTGTTCTCTTAGATTCGAAATTTTAGATTCGCATATCATTTTGTTTTTTAAGTTTTATGTTTTTTTCATCCTTATTTAATGTAAAAATTATGAGGCTATAAATTGTATACATTATGTTGTCTCTTAGTGAATATTGATCTCTATGGCAATCATTTTGTTTGTTTGTTTGTTTGTTTGTTTTTTCTTTTTTTCATCCTTATCTAATTTAAAAATTATGAGGCTATAAATTGCATACAATATGTTGTCTTTTAATTGTCTTTTTATTGACTTCTTTTGCATATTACATTTTTGAATAGAATAGTATTATTTATTCATATTGATCTTCTCTTTGGCATTTCTAATTTTTATTGGTTGGTTATTTATGTAGTCAAGTCTAATGTTGTATTAGAGCAAGTTAGTGTTTAGGATTAGGGTAGAGGACCCAGTAGTTGAGCACCCTAAATTTGTGCTTCTAATTATCCTACGTGGAAATTTCAAATCACTCCCAATTTTTTACAGCAGCTTACTTGGCAAGTCCCCTACTTATAACTAAGGTTTCAGGGCCACATCATCAAATATGATGCCACATCAACATGCTTTTTGTCAAGGTGTCCAAAAAGGCCCAAAAAAAAGTGAGACCAATACTTGTGCATTCACAGTATGTTTTATTGAGCGCTAATGTGGCATCACATGTTGGTTGCTTTTTAGATCAAAGGAATACAATTTGTTCAATTATGGGTAGTCATCATCAACACTAACAAAAGTCACAACTATTGGTCGAATATTGATAAAAATATTGGGCATTATATAAACAAATACTATCACAACTATTGAAACATGCTCAAGTATTGGGTCCTCTCCCCTAGTTTTTTAGAAAATTTAAGATTAGAGATCAAGGTTGTTATTGAATAGTTGACCAGACCTTCTCTCACATTGAATGACAATTTGAAGAATAAAAAAAAGTAATAGAAATATCAAATTTGGTGAATTTTTTATTTATAGTTCTATTTTAGAGGTAATTTTGGGCGATCTTTGGAGCAAATATGAGCTTACCATTGAGTTCATGACATTTGAGAAAATTATTTTAATCTTTTGATGTATCTAAATTAGACACTAGAGGTTAGATCTATAAGGGTTTAAAGTTGGGAGGTTACTGAGTGGATACTTTATCTTTTAGAGTATTTTGTGTCAAATTCAACTCTATCATTGCATTTAGAGGGCCCAAAACTCATATGGTTGTCAAATCATTGCAACTAAAATATTTTTGTCTTCTCTTGCTTATTTTGTCTCATTTGACATATAAACAATATGGTCACAAAAAATTAATACTAGCAATATTCGCAAGACACTATAGTATCAATGGCTGAGTGACAACAACCATCACCACACCAGTAGCAACAATATCAACCAATAGCATCAACTAAGCGGCAACAACCATTACCTAACCACCACTAGCAATTGTACAACTAGTACCAAGTAGCAAATATTGCCACCACTAGAACTTGACACTTACCATGGTGAAACTAGATGGCATCACCATCTAAACCAACCTAGTAGCTACAAACTACTTTTTACCCTCCAAAACCACTATTTGTCCTTTTTTTTTGGTGCAATTGTTTCAAAGTGCGTATTTTTTTATGTACTTCCCATTAAGATGTAGTCTAATCTATTCCACTTTGTATCAAAATTGTAGTTTTGGCTTCGTAACCTAATTTGGCATCTATAATACACTAAGATCAAGACCCCTTCACTAATTTGACATGTGACAACTATAATCACACCAAGTATAAAATGCAATCATCATAATTTACTAAGGGCTCTCATGGTTATGTGATTTTTTTGGGGGAAGGGTGATCTTATGATTTTGCACTTGCTTTTGTTAGTTTCATGATTGAATAATCTTTCAAAAGCTAATTGTGTATCTTAACCCTCTCTTTTCCATTTTAGTATTCTATGAAATCCTCTTAAATCATGAAAGGTCAAATATGATTACCATGAGAGAAAAAATTGTGATGAAAATACACCTAAATTAAATTAATGAATTAGAACAACTTAATTAAAAACTAAATTAGTTTATTAGATTATTCTACTCAACATCAATAAATATATCTAGTGTTCATACTTAGACATCTTATGTGAACACATCATTTAAGTATGAGTGATGTAATAAGATGATATACATTGATATCTTATCTTCATCACTTGTTTTGCTATCCAAAACTTGTGTTGTACACTAGGTGCATATCAATTTTCTCAATCCAATTCATTGAGAGATTTACTTACCAAATATTTCACATTTGTTAGTATAATCCCATCTTTCGGATCTTGCTAACAGTATTAAGGGTATTCATGTCATCTTTGATGTTAGTGTTACCTGATTTTCACCCGCGGGCTCAATCAGGGGAAAATTATGTTTTAAATTTGGCACGTGGATTAAATGTGGCTCCCATAAGGGTTGAGCCCAGCGTGTAGGTGTTCGGTTTTCATTGGGAAGGTCTTCATCTGATGTTATTTCACAAGGAAGTCTATTGGAAAGCATGCCTCGATTAGATTTGGCACAAAACTCCTCAGAGAAGAAAGTCGTTGAGACCAGTTGAATGTCTTGCTGATTGGCTGTTGTGCTATATTCATTTGAAATACCCCAGGCGCCCAGATATTTTGGTCACCATGAGTTTTATATATCTCTCCGTCGGGGAGTAGTCTAGCCGAATGGTGGAAGTCTCGACGAAAAGATTTTCTTCGGGGAGATGTCTCTCCGACTGAGTGAAGTCTCGCCGAAACGAAATGGTCTCAGGGAAAAGAGTTAGTGTCGGTGTAACGTCTGGCAGACAGGGTGAAATCTCACTGAAAGAATAGTGGCTCGGTGTAAGGTCTTGCCAAAGGCGATGGTCTAGCCGAATGATTCGCGATCGTTATGATGTCTCCCCGACTTGTTGTGGTTTCGCCGAAAGGGTTTATGGATATCAGTAAGACTCCTGGCCGAATGTTTTGTCATCGATATGAGGTCTTGCCGATTGAAGAGTCTCGCCGATGGTTTCAATCTTTGGTGTGACTGATGGAGGCTCGTTGAGACCTTCGTCCGACATGTTTGTCTTGCCGATGGGTGTGTTCGTGTTGAGCATCGTTGAGACTCTTGCCAATGGTCTAAATGGAAAGATATCTACTGTCAGGTGCTTTTGGTATGACCTCTTGCCGAAAGCAATAGTCTTGCCAATGGTTTTGGATATCAATATGACTCTTAAGGACTCGGTATGACCTCTTGCTGACAGTTCTAAGATGTGTCGATTACTGTTGTGAAGTATAATCGCATCGGGAGACACGATTAGTGTCTCACCGACATGCGATTATGTTTGAGGAACTTTTGACTGCCCGAAGAGCTTGTGTGGTTTCTGTTCAACCAATCAGAGGAAGCTAAAGGCGAACCAGTGGCAGTTGGACTGATTGACTATTCTTGTGAGGAAGATCAACAGAGCATAATCGAAATGGATCTACTTTGGTTCAATGGATGATCAAGGCATGTGAATTCAGTTCAAAGGGTGCCTGATGCTGCTTCTCGAAGAGGGTCAACTTGCGAAAGGGTCTGGAACAAGAGGAGAGAAGAAAGGAAGAGACCGCAAGGACAACTAGGATTTCTACTGGCAAGGGTGGATTGACATTTATGATAATGTTGCAGCTCATTCAAAGTGGCTTTGATGAATCTTTCGAGGGTGGACATGGAGGCTAGAAGTTAATGCGATGGTTGCAAAAGATCTAAAAGGTCATCCTTGGAGTGATCCTTCACCGACATGGACACGGGGGATGCACATTGAATGCAACATTAACCTTAGTCCAAAAGATTTGAGGGCTGACGTGTTCAGGAACCGACTCATTTTTGTAAGCCCTAGGGAAGGGGCCAACACTTTTTAGTTTTTGTATATATGGATTTTTTGCCTCTTTGTAAAAGAGTATGGATTATGCTTTTCTGAAGTTGTGACTTTTGCAGTCCTCTCTCAAATTAGCAAACTTTTGTAACTCATTTGGAGCATGATATATAGAATTTACCTTGGTTACCATTGATGGTTCAATTTTCCTTCTGGTTCTTGCAAAATATTGTGCATTTTCAGGTGATTGATCAAGCTACTTCATGAAATCTTTCTATTTCCTTATAGCTTTGTCTCACGTTAGCATGTCTTTCTTTGCAAAAGTAGTATTATGTAGGTTACAAATTATGTTTTACTAAATTGCACATGAACTTTTAATTTGTGACAAATTGCTTTTCCTTCTTAAAAGTGTGTGCATGTCAAACCTGTTTGTGAAATACTTATACATAATCTACAGAAACTTATTGTGCAGTCCCATATCCATCATCAGTATTCAAGTGTAACCTGAGTGTCTCATTGCTCTTGTCAATTTGATGTATCACCATAGGGTTTAGTTTTCATTTTTATGCACTCCTTCTCCCTTTTCCTTACAAAGATCAGTAGTTAGGTGATAACACAAAGGAAGTCGGCCTTCTCCGTAGGTTCTTTTCCATTTTTAGGTGATGCACTGGAAAAGTTCCCATGTTTCTCTAAAGTATCAAGTTCTGCAACTTGATAAGGGTGCAATTTCAGTAGATAACAGTTTTTGGCACGCCCTGTGGGACTGAGAACTAATTTTCAGTCTCTCTTGTCCTTATGTTACTGCTATTTGGTGTGTACAGCGGTAGTTTCAACCTCTTGGAGGTGAGTTCAATCACATACCTGGTGACTCCAAGTGTGGAAATTTTCTAGTTTTAGTAGCTCAAGTGCTCACATGTTTTAAGTTTTTTGGAAGGAAATCCAATTTGAATGGAAAAGAGATGTCAATTTTTCATGGAAATATGGCCTTTCACCCTCCATTCCATGAAAACCTTGCATATATGTCCTCTTATCGACCATATTATACAGAACAATCTGTTGTCATTATTCTAAATGACCCTGTAGTAACAGAGTTCCAGCATTTTTATCATGCCTCCCACCCTCCCACTCCTGCTCAATCTCAATGTCACCCAACATACGCTCAGATTCAACCACAGGAACTCATTTCTACACAAAAGCAACATGGTAGTTTCAATAACCAGCCCCAAAATGCTAATAAGGGAGTTAGCAATATTGATAAGATATTGCTTGATTTCCAAAGGCAGATGGATGATATTAAGAGAGAGCAAGAGTTTGTTATGCAGGAGGAAGAGCTTGCTTGTCAAGCTTATATTCAACATCAACAGGATATGGAGGTCCAAGAGTATGAACAGGAGGTTGTTGCTAGACAAATTGCAGCTAAAGAAGAGAAAATGAACAACTTACTTGCACAAAAACAGAAGCAGGAGTTTCAATCAGCCTTCCATGTTTCTGAACAATCTGTTCATGAGGAGATTCCCAGGTCCAAATTTTCAAGTTTTAAGCAAAACTTACTTTCTGAGTTTTCAAGTTAGCCTTCTAGTTTTGAAATTCCAAGTTGGAAGGGAACATGCGTTCAACCCTATGAGACTCCATTATCAGACATTCAAATGGAACTAAGCTCTAATGTTTAGAAGGTAGAGGAGGAGCAACTTATTGATCAAGATAACCTAATCCTCTAGGAAAAGTTTAAGAATGCAAATCTTTTGCATTTAGCCATTAAGTGTCATCAATTGCAGCAGCAAATAATTGGACAGGAGGAAATATCTCAAGTTCAAGTTGGATGACAAGAGGATGAAATGGAAGTAGCTATTGAGAAAGGTCAATTTACAGCTTGGAATAAGGGACTATCTCTATTCTCTCAGCTTGATGGAGAGGAGGTAATTGCCGAGTTTTGCTCAACATTGGAAAATGAGGAATCTAAACTTTTGCAAGAAGGTGAGGAGAATCAGGTTGAGCAGCTTGCTGTAATGAACATAGTTGAGAATCAAAAGGCAGAGTTAACCTTCTCATTTGATGATCTTCCTTACTTCATTGACAAGGATGAAGAATTGGACCAACATGAGGTTGATGGAGGTAATGCTGATTTATTGTTGCATAAAGGTGAAGGTGAGTTTGGAGTCTTTATTCGCGAACAAGGAGGTTTAAGTAGCACTGTTCAGGGAGAGCCACATTTTGATGTGCATGAAAATAGCCATCAAGTTGAACAAGTCCCTGAATTGGACTTACTGTTTTGCAAAGAGGGTGATTTTGATGCTTTATCAAAGCTAGATGAGAACTGCATTAGGCCTGAAATTAGTTTTTTTGTTCAGAAAAGTAAAGAAGACATTGAAGAGGATATGTTTTGGAATGATTTAGAAGCTTTCTGTACTAATTTGGGTGTTGAACTATTACCTCTTGATGAAGTTAATCATGAACAACTCAAGCTTACTGAAGAAGCTTCTTTTTTCTCACTAAGTCAGTCACAGGGGTTAGACTTTTCTAGCCAAAGCTATAAAACAACAGTGAATGGGCAAGAGACTAGCAAGGAGAGCTCAATTTTTGTCTTTACAAGGGGCTGTCGATCATATATTTAGCCCAGATGGAGTTTAATAAAGCGCCAATGGTTAATCAAGCACTCACACATGGAGCCAAAGCTAAAAGTGACATAAAGGATGTACTTACAGTTGAAAAAGAGTGTGTTCAATTTACTTATCCTCCTTTGAATACAAATGCATATGATCAGTTTAAAGAGGTAAGTGAACTTGTTACCCTCTTTCATGAGGTAGTGCATTGCATTTTTAAACATTTTTCAGTGTACCATCTTTATTCAACCGCCATTAAGCTTAAGTGGTGCAGGAGCACCTACTTGAATACAAGCGTATTTTAATGTTTTGCTCTTAATCTTTTTGTTTTGTTTTGTAATGGTCTAATACACCATTGATAAGGTGTAAGGGGACCCTCTTAAAGCTTAGGTTTAATTTGGAACAAATTAGGAATCATTTGGTAGGCGTTTCCTTAGATTTTGGGAAAATCGCAAAACACAGTGTGTTTTCGAAAAACGTGTTTTTCTCCACTTTTGAGCTCGAATTTTTAACCTAACTGATTTTTTTCGGTTTGGGAAGAAGGAGCCCGACATTTTGAGCAGATGAGTGGTATTTTGATGATGGCAGTTTGTGAAAAAATAAGGAAAGAACAGTGATTTTCATGAAAAAGGACTCTTTTCTGGTTTCTTGCGTTTGATACAGCAGACTTTTAAATGAAATAAAAGCTTTTTCTGTATGGAATAACACGTAGCAAGGTCTTTTACAGTATTTTGTCTGATTCTATAGTTGGAAATTCCATCATTTGCTTTTCTTTTTGTAAATACAAAGTTATTTGTGTATTGCTGTTTTGGACTGGTGAAAACCAGAAAATGGAGATTTAACTGGTTTCCTGCCTGTACCTGGAAGTATGGGAGCAGAGGAAGCTAGGTTAGTCTCCATACCTGTACATAGTGTAAATAAAGAATGCTTTTTGAGAGTTGTTAGCATGCTAAGTATCTTTTCCTAGGCGTGTTATTGTTGCTCGGTTGGGAAAAGGCAGTTGGAAATAAATCCTAATGTGCAGGGGTGACTAATTGTTGGAAACCCAAGGCGTAAAAAGATTGTTGGGAACCTAGCAAAGGCCTGACAGGTGGCAGAAGACATTTCCAAGTCCTCTGGAGGCAGAAGGAAGGAGTATTTAACATTTTTTTTTCTTGAGGGAAAAGACTTAGTCCTTGTAGCCTTTCCAAACCCCAAGCTAGGGTTTAAGGAAAGCGGTAGGAGAATAGAGTTTGGAGCTTGGATAGTGAGCATTCCAAGGCTGTTTTAAATGCAATAGAACCTATGCACACCCCTGCAACATTGTTAGGAGGATTTAGGAGGTTGACTAGTCTTTAGAGGGATTAAGGACTAGATGGAAGAAATGTGGAAAAGCACCAAGAACTCATTGGAGGCAGCAAACTAGAAAATCAGCATCAAGAATTGTTTAGCAGCAGCAAATTGGAACTGATAGCAGGGTTGGCAAGTGACCAGGGGTGCCTATTCACTTTTAGGACCTATAGGTTGAGTGGTGGAGTGAAACACCAAGGGGTTGTCTATCGAAGACCCAAAGCATTGAGATTGTGAGTATCTCAATCCAACCCTCGTTCTATCAGATTGGTATCAGAGCAGTGAAAGATTTGGGAAAGGAATCTTGCATGTCAGACATAGAGTCAAGTGATACTTCCACCATGGTGACCAATGCAGAACTGGCAAAGATGGTTGAAGAGCAGGAAGAAGACAATAAGCAGTTGAGGGAAAGAATAGCTCAACTTGAGGCAGCAGTGAGGAGTGCACAGTTTGAAGGAAGAATTCCGAAAGAAGAAGAGGTTGCAGAGGAAGATAAGACCCCTGAACCTGACCCCGTCTTGAAGGAGGAGCCTTTCTTGAAGGCATTAAAAGCTTTGAGTGGAAAATCACTTGAAGGAGTGCCACTATTTAGTGGAAAGATGGAACCTGACTTAGTCATGGACTGGATAGAAGGAATGGAGAACCACTTCGAATGTGATGGAGTTACAGAAGCACAGAAGGTGAAGGTTGCAAAGTCAAGGTTGAGAGGATCAGCGTTAACTTGGTGGAAGTTTGTCCAGACTGAAAGGGAGAAACAAGGTAAGCAGCCCATATCAACCTGGAAAGGAATGGTTGCTAAAGTGAAAGAAGCTTATATGCCAGATGATTATGAAATTCAGCTCCACAAGAAGAGGCAGAGTTTAAGACAAAAAGACCAAGATGTAAACACCTACATGGAAGAGTTCCAGAAACTTTGTTTGAGATCAAATGTGGCAGAAGATGAGAGCCTGAAAGTGGCTAGATACCTCAACGGATTGAAGTGGAATATACAGGAAGAGATGGCTTTGCTCAGCCCCAAGACAGTCCACCAATGTTATCAGCTAGCTATCAAGATTGAAGAGAGGAACAAAAGGAAGCATGATCAGTCCTCTAAGGGCAGAGGAAGAGGCAGAGATCAAAAAGGACAGCGTGGAGGTTACCAAGGAAGAGGCGGTGACCAAAGAAACCAAGGTGAATCCAAGCTTACTGAGCATGGAGGTGAAACATCATCAAGAGGAGGATTTAATAGAGGAAGAGGACCTCAAGGAGGTTCAAACAGAGGAAGAGGAGCAGGCAGAAGTAACTCCTACTTTGCCACCATGAAGTGTTACAACTGCAATCAGCTAGGCCATCCAGCTTATAGATGCCCGGAGAAAGCTTCATCTAGCAACGAGAAAAGAGTAGCTTATGCACAAGAGGACACCGTGAGTGTAAAGACACCTGAGATCAGTCACATAGAATCAGAAGTAGGTGAAAGTCTGATGTTTAATAGAGTGCTGATCAGGCAACCAGTCAAGGAAGAACCCAAGCAAAGGAGAGCTTTGTTTAGAGCAAGGTGCAAGATATTGGGAAAGGTATGCAAGGTCATTGTAGATTCTGGTTCTACGGACAATATAATATCTGAGGAGGCAGTAAATAAGTTAAAATTGCAGAAGGTACCTCATGCCAATCCCTACAAAGTCACATGGCTGAATAAAGGGCAAAGTGTCTTAGTGAATGAGCAGGTTACAGTGGAATTTTCAATTGGAGGCTACAAAGACAAGCTGATTTGTGATGTACTACCCATGGATGCATGCCATCTTCTTCTTGGAAGGCCGTGGCAATATGATAGAGGTGTTGTATATCATGGAAAGGAGAACACCATTGAGTTCACGAAAGATGGAAAAACATTCAAGCTGCAATCATTGGTTGAGGAAGATGAGGGGCATTCCAAGGTTCAAAACATTATGTTGAGCAGTGGTAAAGAATTCATCAAGGATCTACACCAAGGGAATGAGGGTTATGTGGTCCTAATGCAGTCCAAAGAGGAAGAAAAGGCTGAGAAGACAGTCATACCTAAAACAGTTCAAAGGCTGCTAGAAAAATATAAGAGCATTGTGAGTGATGGAACACCATCCACTCTACCACCCAAGAGAGCAATAAGTCATCAAATTGACTTCATACCTGGAGCCTCATTACCTAACAAAGCAGCATACAAATTGACCCCTGAGCAGAACAAAGAGGTGGCAAGACAAGTGGAAGAGTTGCTGAATCAAGGTCTGATTCAAAAGAGTATTAGTCCATGTGCAGTCCCAGTTGTTTTGGCAACAAAAAAAGGAGGTAAATGGAGACTTTGTACTGATTCTAGAGCAATAAATAGAATCACAATTAGGTATAGATTTCCAATACCTAGGATTGAAGATTTATTGGATTGCCTTGGAGGTGCAAAATTTTACACTAAGCTAGATCTTAAGAGCGGGTATCACCAAATCAGAATTAAGGAAGGTGATGAATGGAAGACAGCTTTTAAGACAAATGATGGTTTGTATGAGTGGAAAGTGATGCCATTTGGCCTCTCGAATGCCCCTAGCACGTTCATGAGACTAATGAATGAGGTGCTTAAAGATTTCACAGGGATTTTTGTGGTAGTTTACTTGGATGACATACTGATTTTCAGTAAGACAGCAGAAGAACATTTGAAGCATGTAGAGATGGTACTCAAAAGGTTGCAAGAAGAACAGTTGGCAATCAACCTTGAGAAGTGTGAGTTCTTCAAACAAGAGCTTGTGTATCTAGGCTTTGTGGTATCCCAAGGAACGCTGAAGATGGATCCAAGTAAGGTGGAAGCTATCCTAAACTGGCCTACACCAACCACAGCAACTGAGGTAAGGAGTTTTCATGGTTTGGCTCAGTTTTATAGGAAGTTTATAAGGAATTTTAGTGGTATATGTGCACCAGTGTTAGATACAATCAAGGGTGGTCAGAAAACAAAGTTTAAGTGGACTTTAGAGGCTGATAAAGGGTTTGAAAAGTTGAAAAAAGAAGTGGCAACACAACCTATCTTGTTATTGCCTAGTTTTGATAAATTGTTTACAGTTGAGTGTGATGCAAGTGGAGTAGCAGTAGGAGGAGTCCTTAGTCAAGAAGGTAGACCTGTAGCCTTCTTTAGTGAAAAACTCAATGAAGCTAAGCAAAAATACTCCACCTATGATCTGGAACTTTATGCTTTAGTGCAGTCCCTTAGGAAATGGAGGCATTATTTGCTGCCCAAAGAGTTTGTGGTCTTCACGGATAACCAAGCACTCAGTTACATCAATACCCAAGAGAAGTTAAGCAATAGACACTTGAAATGGATGGAGTACATTCAAGCTTTCACATTTACCATTAAGCACAAGAAGGGACAGCAAAACAAAGTGGCAGATGCATTAAGCAGGAGGATGTTGACAGTCCAAGAGATACAGCTGAAAAGCATAGGATTGGAAAGTTTTAAGGATCTCTATGGTGATGACGAAGACTTTTCCGAAGCCTACAAGGTATGTTCAGACTTTGAAAATCATTTTCACAGTCAATATGCTGAGTATACATTGCAAAATGGGTTGTTATTCAAGGGTAATCTGTTGTGTGTCCCAAGAGGATCAATGAGGGAAAATTTGATCCAAGAGAAACACAATGGCAGTCTTAGTGGGCATTTTGGTATTAACAAAACTTTAGAGCTGGTACAAAGGTTTTACTATTGGCCTAAGTTAGCACGAGATGTCAGAAAGTATGTTGAACAATGTGTTGTTTGCATGAAAGCAAAAGGGGGAGCTAGCAATGCTGGGTTATATCAGCCTTTGCCTATTCCGAACAGACCATGGGAGTGTGTGAGTATGGATTTTGTGGTGGGTCTTCCCAAGACTAAATCTGGTTTTGATAGTGTTTTTGTAGTTGTGGACAGATTTAGCAAGATGAGTCACTTTATTCCTTGCAAGACTACACACGATGCAAGCTACATTGCCCAACTATTTTTCAGGGAAGTTGTGAGAATCCATGGATTGCCATTGAGCATTGTCTCAGATAGGGATGTAAAATTCATGAGTCATTTCTGGAAAACACTATGGAGCAGATTGGGAACTAATTTATCATTTGGATCAGCTTACCATCCTCAGACCGATGGTCAAACCGAGGTGGTTAACAGAGTGTTAGGTAACCTATTGAGGTGCTTGACAAAGGAATATGGACAGACCTGGGATATGGTGATTTCCCAAGCTGAATATGCATACAATGATAGTGTGAACAGAACTACAGGAAAAAGCCCATTTGAAGTTGTGTACGGAATGCATCCAAGAGGAATTTGTGAGCTTAGAGACCTTGGAACAATGGAGAATAGGAGTGGACATGCTGAAGACTTCACTCAAACCATGAAGGAGATTCATGAGCAGGTTAAGAGGACAATCACATCAGCAACACAAAAGTTGAAGGACAAAGTTGATGAGACAAGAAGAGATGTGCAGTTCCAGGTGGGTGATTATGTGATGGTTCACCTCAACAAATCCAGATTGCAGAAGGGAATGTCCACCAAGTTGCAAATGAAACGGGTAGGACCATGCAAGGTGATAGCTAAGTATGGAAAGAATGCATACAAGGTGGAACTTCCATCGGATTTGGGTATATCTCCAGTCTTCAACGTTGCTGATTTGATTAGGTACAAGGGTACAGTCAATGATGAAGTTCAAAACAATCAGGAAATCTTTAAAGATATCAGCAATATACCCCTTCCAATTCAAGAGAAAGCTCAGGCAGAGAAGGTCTTGGAGTCCAGGGTGAAGAAAGCAACAAGGAATAAGGTATACATGGAGCACCTTATCAAGTGGAAGAGCAAACCTGACTCAGAGGCTACATGGGTACAAGAGGATCAATTCAAGAAGCTTGGCATTGACCTGAAACTGATACCACCTTCCAGTCCTTGATCTTCATGCTGAGAGGGGGAGAATGGTGCAGGAGCACCTACTTGAATACAAGCGTATTTTAATGTTTTGCTCTTAATCTTTTTGTTTTGTTTTGTAATGGTCTAATACACCATTGATAAGGTGTAAGGGGACCCTCTTAAAGCTTAGGTTTAATTTGGAACAAATTAGGAATCATTTGGTAGGCGTTTCCTTAGATTTTGGGAAAATCGCAAAACACAGTGTGTTTTCGAAAAAACGTGTTTTCTCCACTTTTGAGCTCGAATTTTTAACCTAACTGATTTTTTTCGGTTTGGGAAGAAGGAGCCCGACATTTTGAGCAGATGAGTGGTATTTTGATGATGGCAGTTTGTGAAAAAATAAGGAAAGAACAGTGATTTTCATGAAAAAGGACTCTTTTCTGGTTTCTTGCGTTTGATACAGCAGACTTTTAAATGAAATAAAAGCTTTTTCTGTATGGAATAACACGTAGCAAGGTCTTTTACAGTATTTTGTCTGATTCTATAGTTGGAAATTCCATCATTTGCTTTTCTTTTTGTAAATACAAAGTTATTTGTGTATTGCTGTTTTGGACTGGTGAAAACCAGAAAATGGAGATTTAACTGGTTTCCTGCCTGTACCTGGAAGTATGGGAGCAGAGGAAGCTAGGTTAGTCTCCATACCTATACATAGTGTAAATAAAGAATGCTTTTTGAGAGTTGTTAGCATGCTAAGTATCTTTTCCTAGGCGTGTTATTGTTGCTCGGTTGGGAAAAGGTAGTTGGAAATAAATCCTAATGTGCAGGGGTGACTAATTGTTGGAAACCCAAGGCGTAAAAAGATTGTTGGGAACCTAGCAAAGGCCTGACAGGTGGCAGAAGACATTTCCAAGTCCTCTGGAGGCAGAAGGAAGGAGTATTTAACATTTTTTTTTCTTGAGGGAAAAGACTTAGTCCTTGTAGCCTTTCCAAACCCCAAGCTAGGGTTTAAGGAAAGCGGTAGGAGAATAGAGTTTGGAGCTTGGATAGTGAGCATTCCAAGGATGTTTTAAATGCAATAGAACCTATGCACACCCCTGCAACATTGTTAGGAGGATTTAGGAGGTTGACTAGTCTTTAGAGGGATTAAGGACTAGATGGAAGAAATGTGGAAAAGCACCAAGAACTCATTGGAGGCAGCAAACTAGAAAATCAGCATCAAGAATTGTTTAGCAGCAGCAAATTGGAACTGATAGCAGGGTTGGCAAGTGACCAGGGGTGCCTATTCACTTTTAGGACCTATAGGTTGAGTGGTGGAGTGAAACACCAAGGGGTTGTCTATCGAAGACCCAAAGCATTGAGATTGTGAGTATCTCAATCCAACCCTCGTTCTATCATTAAGAGTCATTGCATATTGAGGAGAAACAACAGCTATTTCAATCATCCTGTGAATGGTTTTGTTTGACCAATTTTTACTGGTTAGTGTAGGGTAGGGTAGAATTTTTGGTTTTTGCTTTCAATAAGTGCCCCGTGGCACATTTTCGTTCCAGTATTGTTTTGCTTTCAATAAAGTGCAGTTGCTGCACCTGGTTTTTCAAATTCTGTCTTCAACAGAGTTGCAGTAGTTTCCTTTTGGTTTGTTTGTTTTGAAGTTGAGTTACAGTTTTCTGAGTCAAAGTAGAACACAAAAATGGACTCCATGCCCAATGGATAGGCCTAGGCTACTGGTTTGCATATTTAGCAGGAAAACATCTAGCTGAGGTCGCCAGAAATGTTACCCGATTTTCACTCTCGGGCTCAATCAGGGGAAAATTATGTTTTAAATTCGGCACATGGATTAAATGTGGTTCCCATAAGGGTTGAGCCCAGCGTGCAGGTGTTCGGTTTTCATTGGGAAGGTCTTCATTTGATGCTATTTCACAAGGAAGTCTATTGGAAAGCATGCCTCGATCATATTTGGCACAAAACTCCTTAGAGAAGAAAGTTGTTGAGACCAACTGAATGTCTTGCCGACTGGATGTTGTGCTATATTCATTTGAAATACCCCAGGCGCCCAGATATTTCGGTCGCCATGAGTTTTTATATATCTCTCCGTCAGGGAGAAGTCTGGCCGAATGGTGGAAGTCTCGGCAAAAAGATTTTCTTCGGGGAGATGTCTCTCAGACTGAGTGAAGTCTCGCGAAATGGAATGGTCTCGGGGAAAGGAGTTAGCGTCGATGTAACGTCTGGCCGACAAAGTGAAGTCTCGCCGAAAGAATAGTGGCTCGGTGTAAGGTCTTGCCGAAGGCGATGGTTTGGCCGAATGATTTGCGATCGCTATGATGTCTCTCCAACTTGTTGTGGTTTCGCCGAAAGGGTTTATGGATATCGGTAAGACTCCTGGCCGAATGTTTTGTCCTCAATATGAGGTCTTGCCAACTGAAGAGTCTCGCCGATGGTTTCAATCTTTGGTGTGACTAATGGAGGCTCGTTGAGACCTTTGTCTGACCTGTTTGTCTTGTCGATGCGTGTGTTCATGTTGAGCATCATTGAGACTCTTGCCGATGCTCTAAATGGAAAGATATCTACAATTAGGTGCTTTCGATATGACCTCTTGCCGAAAGCAATAGTCTTGCCGATGGTTTTGGATATCGGTATGACTCTTAAGGACTCGCTATGATGTCTGGCTAATAGTAATAGTCTGGGTGACTAATTTTGGATGTTGATATAACTTTTGCAGCTCGGTATGACCTCTTGCTGACAGTTCTAAGCTATTCTGATTTTTGTTGTGAAGTATAATCACATTGGGGAGACACGATTAGTGTCTCACCGACATGCGATTCTATTTGAAGAACTTTTGACCACACGAAGAGCTTGCGTGGTGTCTGTTCAACCAATCAGAGGAAGCTAAAGGCAAACCAGTGGCAGTTGGACTGATTAACTATTTTTGTGAGGAAGATCAACAGAGCATAAGAGAAATGGATCTACTTTGGTTTGATGGATGATCAAGGCATGTGAATTTAGTTCAAAGGGCGCCTGATGCTGCTTCTTGAAGAGGGTCAACTTGTGGAAGGGTCTGGAACAAGAGGAGAGCAGAAAGGAAGAGACCGCAAGGATAGTTGGGATGTCTACTGGCAAAGGTGGATCGACATTTATGATAATGTTGCAGCTTGTTCAAACCAACTCTGATGAAGCTTTCGAGGGTGGACATGGAGGCTAGAAGTTAATGCGATAGTTGCAAAAGATCTAAAAGGCAATCCCTAGAGCGATCCTTCACCAACATGGACATGGGGGATGCACATTGAATGCAGCATTAACTTTAGTCCAAAAGATCTGAGGGCCGACGTGTTCAGGAACTAACTCATTTTTGTAAGCCCTAGGGCAGGGGCTGACACTTTTTTAGTTTTTGTATATATGGATTTTTTGCCTCTTTGTAAAAGAGTTTGGATTATGCTTTTATGAAGTTGTGACTTTTGCAGTCCTCTCTCAGATTAACAAACTTTTGTAACTCATTTGGAGCATGATATATAGAATTTACCTTGGTTACCATTGATGGTTCAATTTTCCTTCTGGTTCTTGAAAAATATTATGCATTTTCAGGTGATTGATCAAGCTACTTTGTGAAATCTTTCTATTTCCTTATAGCTTTGTCTCACATTAGCATGCCTTTCTTTGAAAAAGTAGTATTATGTAAATTACAAATTATGTTTTACTGAATTGCACATGAAATTTTAATTTGTGACAAATTGCTTTTCCTTCTTAAAAGTGTGTGCATGTCAAACCTGTTTGTGAAATATTTATGCATAATCTACAGAAACTTATTGTGTAGTCCCATATCCATCATCAGTATTCAAGTGTAACCTGAGTGTCTCATTGCTCTTGTCAGTTCGGTGTATCACCATAGGGTTTAGTTTTCATTTTTATGCACTCCTCCCTTTTCCTTACAAAGATCAGTAGTTAGGTGATAACACAAAGGAAGTCGGCCTTCTCCGTAGGTTCTTTTCCATTTTTAGGTGACCCACAACCTAGAAAAGTTCCCATGTTTCTCTGAAGTATCAAGTTCTGCAACTTGATAAGGGTGCAATTTCAGTAGATAACAGTTAGCTCCTATGGAGTTGGATCATCTTAAAATGTCATGAAGTCACATTTAGACTCTCTTGCTCTTTCTTCACTTGCATATGTTTCTATAGTGACAAATTATGTAGATATTTATGAGTCCACATATCTAACTCAAATATATTTCATGTTGACACTCTTTGTATGAGTATCAAATTCTCATTGGTCTAATTCTCTTCCCTCTAGTGAGCACCATACACCCATGGTTAGTGTACCCAAAATTTGAAAAGTAGCTCACTCATATTATTAGTATTTGTCACAATTTAGCATTGGCTTGGGGGTCTTTGAGTAGCATATATTCTAAGTTTTCTTCCCTAATATTATTCCTTTTAGAAATGGAAAAATACCTTGCATAAACCTTTGGTTTTATTTATTCTCAAGGGAGGGATGTTATTTGGCCATCCTAGATCATCTTCAACATTCTATGTCGAGTATTTGTCATTAGCACAAGAAAATAGACAAGGGGTTGCATAGTCTCTCTTCTTCTCACTATTTTGAGAGAATTTTTTTCCTCATGGGGTTTTATCCTTCTCACTATTTTGAGAGGAGATAAGTTGATAACCTAGACCTATGGGTTTTCTCTTTCTCATATTTTGAGGGGCATCATTTTTGTATATGGGTACCTAACATGGCTTATTTTGTTGAGACTCATTTCACATTTCATATTTATCCAAAGTTGTACTTAAGGGGAGGTGGTGGTGTAATTATTTAATTACACCTTATTATATTAAATTTACTTAGGTAATTTATTTTTATTACTTAAGTAGGATAGGATAATGATTCCGTATACATTCTTTCTTTCATAGGATTCTATTTTTTCTTATCCTCTTGGAGTTGGAAACTTAGATGGCAATACTTTTATTTTGTCTTTTTCTCATCCTTGTTGAATTTAAAAAAAACGAGGCTATATATTGTATGTATACTATCATCTACTGATGAATCAATTAGATGATATTTTTTGTATATTTCATCCTTGAATAGAATAATAATATTTATTCATATTGATCTTTTTGTTGTACTTGTTTTTAGCCCTCTTGATTTTGGGTGCCTATTTCCATAGCCAAATCTAACAATTTTGGATGGTGGGACACTAGAAAAGTTTGTTGTATTTATGTGTTGACACTTCTATCTTATTATTCTTAGTAGAAAGGCTTACAACTATGGTTTAAACTAGTAAATGATTTTTTGGCTATGAAATCTTGTATTAGATAATTTATATAAAAATTTATGATCAATATTAAATCTATGGACTTGCATACTATATTATAATTTACTAATCGTTGACTCTATAAGTTATAAGGTTTTTAATAGAGGGAATGCCTTCGACATAAATATGTTAAATTTATATAATTATTTTTATTTTTTATTGATTATTATTTAAAAATGCATCTAAAATATTTCCTTGTATTTATGATTTATAGATTTTTTAATGATAGATTTCATGTCAATGTATATTATAAATATGGAATAATATTTAAACCAAAAGGTTCTATATAGTGCCTAGGTTATGATTCTATGGAGGGGGACTACTTAAAATTTCTCCCTTGGTGTTGTTAAGAGAATTTAGTAGCCTTTTTTTTTTATTAATAAATATTGTCTATATTGATATTGAAAGAAAAGATATAAAATTACATTGCAGTTTCCAGAGAATTCCCACCACCCAAAAAGCCCCCAAAACCACCTGAACCCTATAGGTCCATTAGCCATCCTACCAACCAAAACCATGACAACACCCCAGAACAAGCAACTAACTATCAAACCCAACCAGCCCAGCCATGAGAGAACAAAATGTGCATGAACAAAAAACAACATGAGGGAAGAGAAACCTTTTGATCCACCCACACCACACCATCCGCGATCAAAAAATCCCTGAACAGCCTTTGCCGGTCGACTCCACCTGATGGCTCCAAGTAAAGGTGGTGTTTCAAGAAGATCAAACCACATCTCATGTGCGCTTGATGCCATTGTAGCTCCTCACCTTTTATGTCCAAGATAAACTAATACAGCCTAATCCTCTCACTAGGAACCAACGCTCGATGCAAATCATGAGGGCGAGGAACGCCAAAACTTGGATCTACCACAATTAAGACATCCATTGCCCCTTCCAGAAGATTATCCTAGACCAATTTCCTGGCAATTAACATCACCATAGCATGTGACACCCCTTGGTCCAAGAGCGATGCTAGGAGCCTTGCCAAGATATCAACATTTTTTCTCCATCTCTCTGTTGTACTCATAAATTCTTCTCCCAGTAGCACCTCCACTGTGCCTAGCACCAGCTCGTCCCAGATTTTAATCACTGATTTCAACCTCCTGTGCCTTATTTGACCATAGAATGCCTAGAGCTTTCTACCCAACGAAAGACTGATGGGAGTCTCCACCACAAAAAATTGGGAAAATGTAAATTCCATCACCCAAAATTTGCTATAAATGTAGTATGGCAGACATCCCATCACCACAATTACCAACATCAACTCGTCCTCCCATAGATTGGAAAAATAACTCTGTCGAACAGACGTCCAATATTCAGTCCTCACCATCCTTCAACAATTAATGCCTGCCGCCATCCATCTCACCCTCCATCCGCACTAGCCAAATCTATGTCATCCTTCCACCTCATGATGACACCAATACTAAAACCTCCCACTTGGCAGTCACGAGAGGTATGTACATGTAGTTATCCTCCATTCTTCCCTGGATCCCAAATTCAAAACATTTGAGAACCATTCATGCCTTTATTCGCTAACCTATATGCCACCTCATTAGCTTCTCTAAAAATATGCCTAATTGAGAACTCGGGTATTCCCCTTTCCAATTCACAAGCCCTGTCCATAAGAGCTTGCAATCTCTAGTTCACCAATATCCCTTCCTTGAAAGCTTGAACAACCACCATAGAATCCCCTTTATCTTGACCTTATTTAAATTCTGCCTCAGTATTTGTCATTATCGAAAGATGCTCAACCTTTTCTGCTACCACATAACCTTTCTCATTTCTAATGCAACATCTTAGTCCTACAACCACCAAATTTCCACGAGAGGCACCTTCAAAATTCATTTTGAGCCAGCCTTTTTTTGGGGGTTCCCACTTAGCATTACTTCTGGACTCTTTCTTCCCTCCCCCAGAACTAACACCAAGTTTAGGGATCTCCAAACCAAACCACACTCACCTCATCCTTGCATCCCACTCAAAAAAGTCCCAATCTCCTACTTTCCTTTGCTTCACCCTCCCATTTACTACCTCAACAATTGAAACTTCCAGCCAGTTAATAAAAGATAGGAAGAATTTAGCCTTTTCCAAAAGTAGTCTATGATTACATTCTTTCCAAATCTCCCAAATCACCAAGGAAGGGCTGACCACCCACAACTCATGATACAAAGACTCTCTTTTCAGAATTGGCCATGCAGAAAAGAGGGAATGAATATCATTTAGAAGAGCACTGCTCCACCCCAAACGTGCACAAAGCCATCTCCAACACTCTTGAGCAAAGGGGCAACCTACAAGGAGATGATCCACATCCTCCTCAGTTCTTTTACACAAAACACACCTCGACGTACCCGCATACCCCAGGGATTTGAATCTATCAGCCATTAAAATTCACTTCCTCACCGCCGCCCACGCATACATTCCAACCTTCAGGAGACAAGCACTATTCCAACATAGATGCAAGGGTAAAGCCAAAGGGGTCTCCTCAACCTTTTGAGCTCGTTATCCTTCTTTGGCACTGTACCTTCTTGAAGGATACCCAACCCACACTAACCTATCCACCCCAATCTAAATCACCACACATCTTTTTTCCAGCTCTGCTTGAAGCACCCTCGCCTCCTCCAAAGGCAATAATCCTACAACTAATCTTTTCCATATAAAATATGATGAACCATCAACCACTACTTCCTCCAAATAATCATGAACATAAGAACCCCAAGAATGGACCAGAATTTCCTTTGTCCTCTCCATCCCCAAGACACTATCCAAACTTGGATACCCACACCATGAATCCTTCCAAAACTTCACTTTCCTCCCATCAAAAATATCCCATGAAAGGTTATCTAAAATTAGAGGTCGACATACCTTAATGAAATTCCACACAGGAGAACCATTGGGAAGATTGGCCGCCCTCAAAATGCTCTCCCCTTCATCATCACTCAGGTACTTGTATTGAAGAATTCGAGCCCACTTTGCTTGAATCCTCAAATAAACACCCCAAACAAACTTAGCACTTAATGCTTTATTTTGTAACAATAAATCATGAATTCCAATGTCACCAACCTTCTTTGATTTGCACACAGTTTCCCAAGAGATCAGAGGAAATTTCCTCTGCTTAGAGGTCCCTTGCCAGAAAAACCTTCTCATAATCTGATTCAATTGATCTGCTTTATAAACTGGCAATGCCAAACATGAAAGAAGATAGATCGGTAGAGCCACAATAACTGCTTTCAGCATCACAATCCTCCCCGCCCAAGACAACCATTTTTCACTCTAGGAAGACATCTGATTATTTACTTTGTTCACCAAGTCATCCCATAGCTTTCCTGATCTTACCCCTTTGTCGATTGGCAATCCTAAATAAGTCATCAGGAGCTGCCCAATCTTGAAGTGAAAAACCTCAGCAACCTGCTTCGCCAATTAGGGCTCTGTATTAAAAAAAATACCTTTGATTTCATCTCACTTACCCATTGGCCAGAAGCAAGTTCATAACAATTCAAAATCATTTTCAGTACTCTAGCCTCACGCCTACTAGGACAGGCAAAGCACAAGGTATCATCTACAAACTGTTGGTGTGACAAAGTTGGAAGCCTACTAGTAACCTGAATACCTTTCAGGGATCCACCCTCAATAGCATGACACCGATCTCCCCAAAGCCTTTGCCATCAAAATATATATAAAAAAGGAGAAAGCGGGTCACCCTGCCTCAAACCCCTGGAAGACTCAAAAAAGCCCGAGGGTTCACCATTTATCAGAATTGAGAATCTCAGAGTAGAGATATAGACAAAAATCCAAGAGATCCAAGATCTATCAAACCTAAAATCTTCTAATACCTTGCACAAAAAATGCCAGTCCACTAAATCATATGCCTTTCTGATATCCAACTTCACTAACATTCCCAGGTGCCCACTTGCTTACAACGAATGAATTGCTTCCTACACAATAATGATACCATAAAAAATAGACCTCCCAGGAACAAAGCCTTTCTGCTCCTCCAAGATAAGGCCCGAAATGATGTCCTTCAAACAATTTGTCATCACTTTAGCTTGAATCTTGTACAACACATTACATAGAGCAATCGACCTAAATTCATCCAGAGAGGTTGGTTTTTCCTTCTTGGGGATCAATGCCAATAGCATGCTATTCACCTCCCTAAACAAAGAGCTAGAAGCTCGGGATTCTTCCAGAGCCGAAGCAACCTCCTGACCCACCACTTCCCAAAAGGCCTAGAAGAAATAAGTTGGAAACCTATTTGGCCCAGGCGCTTTATCCGAATGAAGGTAGAAGGCAGCCATACGGACCTCCTCCAAAGTGAAAGGACTTGTTAATATCCTATTTTTCTCGTGGGATACCAGAGAGGGAATTCCTCTCAACATCACCTTTTGTTGTGCTCCATTTGATCCCTCCCAATTATTTAGGATTGACTAAAAGTAATCCACAACTAATTTATCAATCCCTTCTTGACCCTCCACCATAGCACCATCCTCCCTCTGCAAACATGAAATCCTATTCAGCTCTCTCCTGAATCTTGTTGAATTATGAAAAAA
This sequence comes from Sequoia sempervirens, assembly GCA_007258455.2. NCBI lineage: Eukaryota > Viridiplantae > Streptophyta > Pinopsida > Cupressales > Cupressaceae > Sequoia > Sequoia sempervirens. Next base: position 152,689,508 of record VDFB02000013.1, on the reverse strand, counting down.
CTTTGAATTTCTATCGCCTTCTCTAATCTAGGTGTCTCACGACTTCTATTTCCAAAACACTCCCTCCCTTGCTAGGATCTCCTCCCACTTCTTCATAAGGTTTTTTTCCTTTAAAAATAGAGACTCATCCATTCCTACCGACATAACCTGGGCATTTACCTCCGCCAGCTCCTCCTCAAGATGCCTCTTCTCTTCGAAGATGTTGCCAAAGCAATCACAATTCAACACTCAAATTTTTTGCTTTAGATATTTCAATTTACTCACAATCCTAAACAAACTATTTCTAGAAGGTTGAAACTCCTGCCACTACTCCTTGACTTTCAACGGGAATTAAGGATCTCAGAGCCACATCTTTTCCAATCTAAAAGGACACTGCAAGGCTTTCCTTTCCCCCAACATTTCCAGAAGAATTGGATAATTTTTTGAGCCTGAGAACAGTATTATTCTACCATCCAAGGAAAAGGGGAAGGTTGCTAAATCCCCACAAAACAAAAATCTATCTAGTTTCTCTGCTATCCCACTAAAACCCAACCTCCGATTTGTCCAGGTAAAGGTTCCATTTAACAATTGAATATCCATCAACGAGTTCAAATTTACAAAAGCCTCAAAATCTGTTTGAGACTATAACCTCCTCCTAACCCCTCCACACTTATCCTTTGCCTTCCAGATCAAGTTGAAATCACCCCCCAAGATGCAAACCATGTCCTTCTAAGATTGAAGGAAAGTACCAATACTCAACCAAACCATTCTCTTCTTCACCAAGCTGACAGGCCCATAAACATTTACTAAGATGAATTCAAGATTTAAATTCACATTCTTAACCTTACTTGCCAACCACCACCTTCCAGTAACCACACCCTCCAATTGTACAAGTTGCGGAAGCAACATTGTTATGATTCCACTCAAAGCCCCTTGGGATTCAACCACATAAACGTTCCAAGCTCTCAATTTTACCTTCAAGCTCCCTATCTCCTCACTCTACAATTTAAACTCTTGAACAAGAACTATGTCTACTAATTGATCTTCAATCAGACGCCTTAGCAGATGCCTTTTGTTAGGGGCATTTAAGCCCCTAACATTCCAGCTTAACACCCTCATTTCCCCCTGAGAAGGGGACCTCCCTTCCTTGATATTAGGTGCATAGTTTTTGTTGACCTCCTCTGTGATAACCCTTTTCTCTTCATTCAATTTTCGCCCAACCTTCTACTTCTCACTGCAATCTGGAGTAGCCTTGCCATCACCCTACAACTGAATCCCTAGCCTCTTCCGGGTGCACATCTTGGCATCCTCCAGAGTTCGCTCCTTCACCTCCCCCAATTGCCCCTAAGCCACCTCTACAATCGACTCCTCCCGCCTCAGAATCTTGGGCGCTTCAACTTCTTTCCTCCTGCTTTCTTCCCAAGGTGCCTCACCATAAAAGACCATTTGAAGATTCTACTCTTCTTCCCAAATAGATTCCTGCTCAACCTTCTTCTCTCCACCAAACACCTCATGATGAAATTCCACTAAAGTTCTTAATTCGTTCTCTACCTCCATAATTGTTTCCTAGTCATTCAGCTCCTTATCCAAGAATAAATCATTCACCTTCATGGCATCCGTCTCTCCATTTTCCTTTGACCTTACCTTCGATAGTTGCAAACTGATAGGAAGACCCCCATTCTCTAGTAATGGTAGATCTAACTCCCTCCTTCCTTTATCCTTAGTATCCCCATGTTGAGCTTTAAAGGCTTGAATTGGATTTGACCCTTGACCCTTCGAAGAAGCCTCACCTAAATTCACAATCCCCTTGCTCTTTTGAGAGGGCCTCTCCTTGTGCTTGAGTCCCTCTCAATCCCACATCTTCAGAATTGTTAACTGTCATTGCAACCAATTCCATTTCACCTTCTAAATCCATTTATCCCCATTGAGAATCAACTCCATTTCACCCCACAAAGTACTCCAAGGCACCACCTCAATTAAAACCCTCATCCTTCCTTCATTACCATCATTTAGGGATTTCTCATCTATGCCTATAAACTTACCCAAAACCCCACCTATCCATTTCAGAGCCTCAAAAGACCACATTTCCAAGGGAAATCTATCCACCTCAACCCAAACCCCCATACTTTCTGGGATATGACGGGTCAGCTCAAAACGCCTTGACCAAGCAAAAAAATAAAAGCCAAACCCGTCCATTGATAAATGAGGTGCCTCAAAAAATTTTGATCTTATTTCCGCATAGGCACACTAAACCAGTAAAAAGCTATTCACCAAAAACTTTACGGACACCTTGTCCTGCCACTTCTTCGACACCGACATCTCCTCACGGTCTTTGATGCAGAATCCACCGCCATTTTTACTTTGAAAGTCCTTGTTATCTCAGGCAGCCTTGTTCCCTCGTAAATTGTGGTCACAGTGCAGCACATGACCGCCTCCCTGCCCAGGCTCGGGCTTCTAATCGCCGATCTCAAGAACCTCTGGCGGGCCTCTTTCGCGCTTTTGAACCGTGATGCTTCACCGGCAGCGCCGCTCATAATACGCCCTGATTTAGTTGCTAACACCGCAGGCCGCGCCTCGCCAAAGGGGCACCTAAATTTTCCTTTATTCCTCTCCTCCTTGCCTAAAGGCATGCTCTTCTAGCTTCCCTCATCTTTGGAAAACCACCTTTCATCACCTTGACGGACACCCGCAAAAATTTCTCTGGGGCTGCGCTGAAAACTTCCTCCTTGGATCTGAGAATTACCCAAAGATGTTTGTCGGCTTCATGCACCTTCCTTCCCCGGCTCCTCGACGTGGCTGCTCTTATTCCAGCTAGGCCCGCTTTATCAATCATTTCTCATTTGGTCGTATTCTTTGCATCTCTTGGATCACTGCATCCCATCGCTGGAACCCTGCGAGCGCATCGTGACCATTTTTTTGAGAATTTAGTATCCTTTTACAATAAGAACAACTAATAGTTTAAAATTAGCTAACAATTTTTAAGAAACTAGTGGTCTCATGATTTGCTTAAAAACTACAATATTAAAAAGGAAAATATTTCCTCCAAAATTTATACTAAAGTCTATTAATAATATACAACTAAAGGTTATTGAAGGAAGAATATTTTTTTATTCTGAAAAAAGAATAGTTTTTATCTAACCAAATAATAGTGATTAGTTTTAATTGGCACATCTATTACCCCTACAACCCACTATGCTTGAGCAAGAAGTATTAGAAAACTTATTTATCAACATCGATCACATGATTACTACTTTCTAATAAACTCTAGAAGAAGTGAATATATTTTATCACTTTGAGTTGTGTGGATAGAAAAGACTGGAGTTACGATAAAGACACAATGTACCACACACTATTGTTATAACATATTGTTATTAGGGGTCATACCCTTATAACATTTATATTGTTCTAATGTAAGGTTATAAAGTTCTATATAATATTTAATAATTAATAATCTGATAATTATTAGATTATTTATTATTTATGAATGGTTGCTTTAAATGGGTGTGGTTAATACCCCTTAATGTATTTTTCCACCATTTATCTTATATTTAAAGAAGTTCTATCTCATTTGAGGCGGTGCAAATTTCGAGATTTATAGTTAATAATATTGCTATGCACATGAGGTATTATTGGCCATGTGAAATTATGTAGAGTGTTCCTTGGTTCAGTCTATTTTTAACAAACTATATTTTGTAAGTGATTTAATAAAATGATGCTTTATGGGGGTTTTACTTGTAGGGGTTCTTCTCATGTATATCTTGTGTAATGTGTAAAATCTATGCGTGTATGATTCTCATTTTATTTATTGTATATTTTGTTAGTAATGATTAGTATCCTAAGATCATAATTTCTAACATGGCATCAAATCCAATTAGGTTGTGCTAATCAATTACTATGTGTAAATTCAATATATTTACTTTTTTTATTAAATTACATATATCATCATGTGTGGACTAGGTAAAACAACAATATTTTTTAAGATTTGTGAAAGGTGTAGATTCATTCAAGAAAGCTTGGAATACATTTTCACCTTGTTAGAAAGTTATATGGAATTATTTAAGTATTATTCATTCCAAGAAGGTAAGATTTCATTCCAAAGAGTTTCAAGTTCATGTAGATAATCGAGTAATGTATAATTCTTTATGGGGTTTTTTTAATCTAAAAGGGTTTTCCCCATGTATATTTTGTGTAATGAGTAAAATTTATGCTTGTATGGTTCTCATTTTATTTTATTGTATATTTTGTTTATACTAATTAGTATCCTAAGATCCTAATTTCTAACATGGTATCAAAGCCAATTAGGTTTTGCTAATTAGTTCCTATGCATGAATTCAATTTATTTACTTATTTTCTGAAATTGCATATATCATCATGTGTGGACTAGGTTAAAACAACAATATTTTTTATGATTTTTGAAAGGTGCAAATTCATTTGACCAAGCTTGGAATGTATTTTCACCTTCTTAGAAATTTGTATGGTATTATTTTAAGTATTATTCATTCCAACAAGGTTAGATTTCATTTCAGAGAGTTTCAAGTACATGTACACAATCTGGTAATGTATGATGCTTTATGGGTTTTTTTACCTTAAAGGGGTTTCCACCATGTATATTTTGTGTAATGTGTAAAATCTATGCTTACATATGATTCTTATTTTATTTATTGTATATTTTATTTATAATGATTAGCATCCTAAGATCCTAATCTATAACAACTATTTAGATGAATGTATGACCCAAAATAAACCAACCTGAACTAGTGAATTGAATTTACTAGGGAGAATCTAAACGATTCAGATACTTTCTAATGGAATCACTTAGTTAAGAAAATAAATCCTAAGCTAGCGAGAGAAATTTCCAACCCCCTACATAGGTAGTCGTTGAAAGTCTAAGGTAAAAAAGGTAGGGGCTCCTTAATTTTTCACAATAATATTCAAATTAATCATGCAAAATTTGTTCCCCCATCACATGAAACATGTATCTCCATAATTTTTTAATCTTGAACCCCCCATGTGGGACCATATCTGGCTATTTTTTTAACAAACACTGCTCAAATTTCTTAGGAGTATTTTGGGCTAGTGGTTCCATGGTTTTTTATTTTCCTACTTAGTTTAAAAAAAATCAAATTATTAAAACCATTTTTCCATGTTAGAAGAAATTAATAACAAGTGGAGGAAAATGTGTAGGGAATTCATGGGTGATGGTGAAGAACTACTAGGTGAAGGGTGTGATAATATAATGGGTAGGAAAACCCCACCTGCCCACCCCCCTAGCCCAACCCCCAAAATTTTAGTTACTTTGTTTGCTTAATTGTAATGGTTTTTTTTATATATTTATGTTGAATTGATCACTTAAAAATTGTTTCCTTAGTGGATGCATATTTTTATTGTGTGATTGTTCCTATTTTTGGGGCCAAGTGTTTCTATTTTTTCCCAACTTTGATAATTTATCTTTGAGGTGTGGTTCCACGCCACTCATTTTTTTTTATGATTATGACTCAACTAATAGTTTTCATATAGTGTTTTTTATCAAATAATTATACAATGATGTAGCACATATGTGATTTAGTAGCGGCTACATAATATAGTCCCCTTCTTCATGGATAACTAAAATTTTAATTCCTAAACTATAGTGGCTTCACTATACTAAGAAAAAAATCTAAATTAATTTTTAAAAATACAGAACCAACTATAGCTTCAAAATTTAAGTAGCAAGGAGTTGCATCAAACCATAATGTTATCAATTGTTGACTTGCAAGGGGACCCCATATGAGATTATTTTTTTACTTGAAAATATTAAATTTATTTAAAGTCTTTCTAAAATTTATTTAATAATATTAAGAAATAATTTTAGAGTTTCTCCATTAATGGAGTACTTGATAAATATTTGGATCAATTTTTTTGAAATGGTTAAGACCATTTTTTTGGATGTTATAATCAAATAATATTTATGTACATGTATTTGGGGCCAACATTGTGATCCACATATTATTTGTGTTAGTTTTATATAATACAACATGTTATCATTTAAGTGTTAGAAATTGATGTTTAGATGAGTTAGTTGTACTTGGGGAATTAGATAGTTCACAAGAATGAATGGCTTCAGAAAATTCAATCCATCTTTATAAAAATTGATTCAACATATTTGATATTATATCACTATTCTCATATGTGTATGATTATTGTCTAAGAATCTTCATTCTCTATGCATCTAGTTTTTACAAATGGTATCAAAATATGATAAAATAAGATGGAAGGAGGCTAAAAAATTCTATAGAGATTGTATTTGTTATGTACTGAAGGATATGATATTATAATGTATTTAAGTGGATGTTTAGATTTAACATGTGGACCATGTCCCTTAAGTTAGTTATATTGGGTCTTGTGGATCATTTGTGTAATCAATTATACTAGGTGGGCAGTCCTTCATTGGAATTACCCTTCCATCATATTATTAGGGAAATAAAAATATTAAATAAATATATAATATTGTCACATAACCTTATGACAAAAAATATGCAAACAAGTATTTATAATCCACCATACAAAAGAACAAACAAATATATAATCAAGAATCTGACATAAAATATACCTATGAAAATTGTCATGAGGGAAAAACCAACCTCCAAAAGCATCCACACTCAATTTTTTATTTATTACAATACATTTACAAATTTTCTATGAATACTTTTGAAATATCATGTTCTTCTAATGCATATCCCATATATCCAAGCATAATGGGTAACCATACAACACACATCCCATGCCATGTTTCACACACATGCTCTACAAGAGAGCATAATACAAATGAAGACTAACCCAACCACTAAACACATGCTTTTTTGTAGAATCAAGTTCACACAAAATGACCAAGTGGTATTGGCTAAACCAAATTTCTCAAAACCGTGAGAGAACAAAACCAATGGCCCTAACATTTAATTCCAGTATTAAGTTTTCCCAAAATTTAATATTTTTATAATGTGTAACCTACACATAAAATATCTAACCAATATTACAATACAACTTTACAAGTGGCCCAAAATAAATATTTAATTTGGTTAAACGCATCTCCAAAGATGCATCGAAAATAAATATTTATATACATAATTAAAATATGTGTTTTGTTGTGCAATGTGTACAAAACCATTTTTCCTAACATTTTCCCACTTGTATATCTTGTATAAAGTTTAACTAATGGAGTACATCATCATAAAAATGCATGAAATCACATGAATCTCCAACATGTTCTCATGCTTTATCAAGATACATACAATAACATCCAAGGTGAGCAATGCCTCAAAAAATAAATCCTCTCATACTCCAACATGCCACCTATAAAAGAAAAGGAATAAAAAAAGGAATAAAAAAATATGGAGATGCACCAATCCAAAAAAACACAAGCATCGGATCTAAGTGGTAACAAAGGATCAAAGCTACTGCCAAACAAAAAAAATAAATGACTAAAAATAACAATCACAATAAATGTTAATACATAGAATCATTTGAGCCTCCAAAGGTGTAAAAACACCAATATAACTTATTCCAATAATATATCCAACCCATTAACTATAATCACAAGCTCCCTACATAAAGCATGTCAATGAAGCACATACAAATCCAAGAAGTTCCATTGTATATGTTGTAAGGCCTAACTAATGTCTAGTCATCTTGGTGTTAGACACAATTCAGAGGAAGGGTTCATATCTGAACAATACACTAAACCCTTTCTAAGGATTCATTTAATTATCAACCAAGGCTTTGTAAGCTTTTGATGATGTTGGCATTGTATGTGCATTCATAGACTCTACATGACCTATATCATCAAGTATAGGTGGTTTACACATGTGCAAGAAAACAGTAAAGATTGTAAAAGGGAAATAAAGCATAAACTACAAAACAGGGAAAATAACTTAATCTGCCACTTATGTTATGGGTACTTTTAGCTTAGCACTGTAACTAGTAATTTCTAACATGAACTTTGCAACTTCATTAACACTGCTAACTCTTACTCCTAACTACTTGGCTTGCTTTGGAGGATGACTCAAAGACTTAATAAAAAAGGTGAATTATAAAACACGATATCATTCACATGCGTGTAATGAAGAATCTACTGAAATGAAAATTTATTCTAACAACAAAAATTAAAGGTGGGTAAACAATACCTTGAGTGGCCCTTGCTCAAATTGTTGTTCCCATAGGATAAACCAAATATGTACTACCTGAATCAACTAAACATAACGATAACATGGAACATCTTCATTGTAAAAATTGAACTCTCATAACATGACAAGAATCTTCATAAATCTTTCATTCATGAATGCATATCCATTACAATTGATAACATAAAACTAACAATGCAAGATTGTCTATTGGAAAAAAATACTGGAAATATTAAAAACACATATCTCTAACTAGATCTGATCCTCAATCACCGATCCAACTATATAGGTTCAAAAGGAGGTTTATTTACATGAGGACTTAAAACTAAAATTAAATGAAAGTATCCACTCTCCTTCAGAATAGAGAGAGAGAGAGAGAGAGAGAGAGAGAGAGAGAGAGAGAGAGAGAGAGAGAGAGAGAGAGAGAGAGAGAGAGAGAGAGAGAGAGAGAGAGAGAGAGAGTCTTTTCAATAAAAACCATAACTAAAACAAATGGAAGAAGACAGATAGGTTTTCAACTCTACTTTAATGGCATGATAGAGACGTGCTCTGCACAAATAGTCACAACAGTTCCTTTGTTCATCACAAACTCCTTCATCCTTCCATCATCTTATTGAATGCTTTGATGAATCCCAATCAATCACTCCAATGATCTCCTTCATAAATTTTTACAACTTTCATGTGCCCAGTCATTCTGGAATCTCCCCTACTTATTGGTCAAAAATCCTTTGGTTGTGGGTTGAGTTCTCTAGTTTTTGTGGGTTGCTATTTTGGTTGCAAGGAGTTAGTTCTCATCCAAAGCATACATACTATTAACAATCATGAATTAAACAAAAATTTAAACTAAAATTCATACACATTCATACATTTATCATGTAAATTTCAACATATCATAATCATATCCCAATCATCAAAGTCTAGTTTGTATGGCATAAAAAATATAAAAAATTATATAAGTTCAGGAATGTATATGAAATAAACAACTTAAAGTGTCTAAAAGATATGGAATAAACAAGAGAAAACTAGCTATTGATCAGGCTCATCATTCCCCCCAATTGAGCAATTGCTTGTCCTCAAGCAACATTTGGGTCATGGAGGTTATACTGCAAAGTGATCTCCCTAAAGTCTGCAACAACATCAGCTCCCTTAACCTGTCTCAAATAGTAGCCCTTTTGACATGAAATATTTGCAAGTCTTAGGTTCTTTAATGCTTGTACTTCATCTCGATCCTTGCTTATCTAATGTGGCACTGGGTAGAGAAGGAGAGGTGGATGACTCATCAATGGAAACCATTTTAATCCATTCTCCCTAGCAATGTCTATATACATGTGAGACCTTTTGATAATTGCTATAAAATTGTATAGGGAGTGAGGTTCCTTCTTCTTCAATTTAGGGGTCAATTCCTCCCATGTATTCTTTACAAATTGGAAGGTGTGATCAATAGGACTAGTAACTAGTTGCTTCATCATAGTATAGTCGCATTCCCTGACATGCATTATTTTCTTTCATACACCTTTATAAGTCAAGAGATCTAACCACTCATCAATTACTGTATTGGGATTTGTGGATTTTTTCTTAGCTACAAAGCAACAAATTTCCCCTTTTCAGTGTATTCCTACAAGATATCACCCATCTGTTGTTCATTCCTGATATAAGAGGAAAATGCTTTAATTTTTAAGTCCCCCATGAGCATTAGAGACTCCACTTTGTTTGATTTGAGAGCACAAAATTATGCAAGTAAAACTCACATAATTGATCTTGCATATCTGGCGTAGAGTCAGAGAAATTTTATAAAAATAAAAATTTATTATTCATTGATATTGGAAAATCACTAATTAGATGGCTAAACTAAAAACACAAGTATCTTTCTTGCATAAATAGTGCATAAACTCTTGCAAGAGGTCTACACTTTAGAATTTTTGTAGTCTTGTCTTCTACTTCTTCAATCTTTACTTTTAACCTTTTTATTTCTACATCCTTCTCCTCAAGTGTCTTGGTGTGGTTTGAAATCAACTCAACTTTTTCTTTTTCCAATTCCTTCTTCTTTTCAAATAACTCTTGGGTTCTCCATAATTCCGCACTTAAGGTCACTACATATGGTCTAGAGAGAACTGAGAGTGAAGGAGTTGGAGCCTTGGGTACTAGTTCTTTGTTTTTTGTTGCTATGATAGCAAGATGTGCCAATTTATCCAACCTAGACCCACACTCATATTTACAAAGTTTTTCCTCAAATTCCTCAATTATTTTGACCCTCTCACTTTCTCTTTGTTGGTGTGTTTTTAATAAACCTTCTAATTGCTTAATTCTTTCCATAGACTCTTGTAATTTCTTTCCAATATATTTTTTCTCAACAAAAACTTCTTCATCTCTTTCCATAAACTGATCATTCCTTTCACTCATATATTCATTACCCTCAGAGTCAGGGCTCTTTAGTGTTATTTTCCTTGTTTTCTTTGCAACAAAGCATCCTATGACTTAGATTTAGAGGTGCTTGTAAAATTTCATGTTTGTGCATTAGGTACATTTTCACTACCAAGGAAATTCCCCTTTGATTCTAAGTTAGTCTTTGCCAGAACAACATCTCCCTTTTTATGCATTTTAATTGGCCCTTTCATAACACCTTTCCTCTTAAGGTTGTGTGAAGTTCTTTTGCCCTCTTGTAGGTGCAAAAGAAGATTCACCTTTTCTTTTCCTAGTTCTTGGTGTTTTTCCAGAGGTAAGGATTTCTTGGGTATCTCCTACCATAGGTTGCTCAGAGGTTGTAGGTTGAGTGTCATGCAGGCTCTGCTCCTCTAGCTCTCCTATGCTATGGGTAGGTGACAGGATAGAGGAGCTAGAGAGTATTTCCCTATCTAATATAGTAGGTTCTTCTCTTTATGGTACAACAAGTTCTTCAAGTATGGTATTGATATGATTGCAATTTAGGAAAATCTCCCATGAAACATGTGGAAATTGAACCCTCAAATTGTAAGGAAGCTAAGGTAGCAAAACAACTTCCTACACTAATCTTGAGAGGAGAATAATGTAAATTTTTTATAGATATTTAATAGTTATAGAAACTTTAACAAAAGTAAACACAAATATCATGCATACCACAACACAATGATTTAATGTAAAACCCCTTCAGAGAAAAAACTCCTACTAATCTCCAAAAGCCACCCAATTTATTATTCAATAATCACAAAGATTACAATATACCCTGGCAGAGAAAGCTTCTCATAGGAGTATCACCACTCAGAGATCCAGAGGTAACTCATCCACTATTAGACTCTTAGAATACATCACAATACACAGTTGTAATATAATGCCCTCCTAAAATAGGGTTTCCTTCTAGGGCAAGTTAAGCTAATAAAAATCGACCATCGGATATGAGACATAAAGATGAACGATCCAAATTTACAATAATAAAATATAAATAAAATTTCTTTCTTTCGAGATGCTGTTCTTGAGCTCTCGGCCCGTGGTGCACTACCCCTCGACCTTCAACCTGGGGACATCCCCTTAGACCCTCAGGTGTATCCCCATGCCCCCTTCCTCGGTCATTGTCGGCTGAATAGTACCTTATGTATCAATAGTACTTTATGTAATTGCAAGGTTGAGACACATTTTCTCAACACAAATTCTCTTTATCACTAATGTGACTAAGAAAAAATATGAAAATGTTGTGTTATTCCTTTTTCTTTTGTACTCCTAACTCATTCTTTTCAACAAATTATAAAGAAAATTGAGAATATTTACATGCCTATCATGGAAAAGATAACTTAAAAGCTTAAAATGGACTATATATAACAGAGACTACCTACCATCACAAGTTAAGTATTTGACTATATAAGAAGCTACTGAAGCCAATATCCAGGGTAAGGATAATATTTTTGTATCTTGAGATGACGAGTCTACGTTTTCTCCATGTTCTCTAAATTTGTTCCTAGTAGCTATGACATATGCTCTCACTAGGAACTACTCTCCTTCCCTTGGCAGTACTAAAACTCAGCAAAGGAAGCCTTTGAAGCATCCACCTTCAAACCTCTTATAGTCGCCTCATCAATTTTTAAAGTAGCAACAAATTGTTGTGTCATGACTTTGTTGAACTTTGTTTTAGAATTGTGAAAAACCACAAAACAATGAGCCATAGGATCAAACAACGAACAAAGACACCTTCCATGTAAGAGATCTACAAAACAATATGTGCAATATTCCTCAACAAGAAAAAGCTACGTAATGAACCTCAAGAATCTTTTAAGGAAAACAAAAATCCTCACAATGGTTGAGAGTTCAAGAGAGAAGAGTAAATCTTAGAAGTTAATACAATGAGGGTTGAGTGCTATATAGGAGCAACCCTAAATGGTAAAGGATTAGATCATGACAAGTGTCAACATCTTATGCAATGAGACAGAATGATCTAATAGCTCACTTCCGCTTAACATAGAAAAATAATTTAGTTAGTCAATAAAGAATTCTAAAAGTTTATCTTAAGTAATTATAACAAATTAGATTAATAATTAGTTAAAAAGTAATTAACTATTAGCTAATGCACGATTATTCTAACACCCCTCCTTAAGATGAACTTATGGAGTAGCTAAAAAACCTAAAAAGAGAATGCATGATGGGTCTCAGAAAACAAGGCTTGGTGAGGTACCCATGTACAAAAAAAATATCTCTATAATGTGGAGAAATAGAGACAACCTCATGGGAAAAACTCCACTCCAAAAAGAGATGAAAGTCAAGTGAAGGACTGGAGAAGCCTCCAAACAAGACAATGTCCCAAAAAAAGAGGAACATGTAGAACATCGTTGAAGCATGAAAATTCTATAGACTATTATCGAATGATGACTGATATAGTGTTGAAATGAAGAACCTCTAGAAATAGGAATACAAGAGTGTCCAGATGGTAAATGATCCATCTCACTGAAATGAATGTAACTAGTGGCTGATGTATGTTGCATCTGAAAGTACATAGGAACAAGAGCTAGATACGTAGATCACTCAAACACGAAACCAAGGAAGCATTAGCACCAACAGTAGAAACCCCCCATAATGTTGAAAAAGGAGAGCCAAGATAGGTACACTAAAACTGTGTGAAACCAAGAAGTGCATGTAGGATAAACAACCTATAAATGAAAGGGTGTGCAAACTAAGACACACATGCATGAGGCAAGAATCACTAGGATTCACTACTATCATGGAAGGAACACTCACTTGAAAAAGATGTAATGGAAAACCAAAGGCAAAGATCAACCCCCCCATGGCACTTTATATCATAGTGGGAATACAAAAAAGCACAATAGGATGTGCAAAATCCTCAAAAAGATATACAACAGAATGACACTTTATCTTAGTGCATCTACAAAATAGAATGTGCATGAAAAATATGTCTACAATGACCAAATAGGACATAAGACTAGAAATACATATAGAACAACCAAAAATGCGTCATCCCACACAAATGAAAAGTTTCCAGAAGATAAGACGTCCAAGTAATTCACCAGAGTGAGAAAACACAAAAAAATGAATAAAATGTACCTAGAGAAAAATCTAGAAAAGTGCATGGATGAATACAAAGAGCTCTGAAAGATAGTTCTAGTGTCGTTGGAATTGCAAAAAATAGAGAAATTGGTCAAAAGTTATGAGCTCGAGACTGAAAACAACACCTCTAACTTCAATAGGTTGTAGAATGCACCAACAAAAAAAAAATATATATATATATATAAAAACTAGTACCATTGGATAGTTCTTAAAACTGGCTTGCTAACGATATCTTGTTTTCCCAATTTCGATACTCGAGTGAAAATTTATGCCCATTTTCTCGATTCTATCTATTTTGCAAAAAAATAATTTTTTTTGAGTCTTCCCAGGGGTTAGGCACTGGAGATTTACTCTTGAGCTCTGATCCCATGTTAGAATTGTGAAAAACCACAAAACCATGAGCCACAGGATCAAACAATGAACAAAGACACCTTCCATGCAAGAGATCTGCAAAACAATATGTGCAATATTCCTCAACAAGAAAAAGCTACAAAAGAACCTCAAGAATCTTCAAGGAAAACAAAAGTCCTCAAAGGTTGAGAGTTCGAGAGAGAAGAGTAAATATCAAAAGTTAATACAATGAGGGTTGAGTGTTATTTAGGAGCAACCCTAAATGGTAAAGGGATTAGATTAGGACAAGTGTCAACATCACATGTGGTGAGACAGAATGATCTAATAACAACTCACTTCAGTTAACATAAAAAAGTACTTAGTTAACTGAATAAAGAACTCCTAAGTTTAGCTTAAGTGCACGAGAATAAATTAGACTAATAATTAATTAAATAGTAATTAATTATTAGCTAATGCATGATTACTCTAACTCTCTGTGAGTTTCAAGTAGTCAATCTAGCTAGCCCTTTAAAAAATATGTGACACTAGCCTGTCTTCCAACAATTAGGTATGTGGTGTTGGTTCCCTATGGATAATATTGCCACCCATGATACTGCTATTGCTTTGTAATTCCCTTAATTCTACTTTTTTTAGCTCAATTTCTATCTATTATTCCATTACACGACCTTTTCTTTACTGTATCCTTAATTCAGCTACTATTGCTTCCAACTCTTCTTCTCTGAGCTCATATTATGTAAAAACAAAGGAAAAATAAAAAATAAAAAAATTGTAGAGGGTTTTTTTAGTTTTTGAAAATCAAGAAATGAGAGTACCCCTCCCCCCAACTAAAGGTATTAAGTGTCCTCACTTAATTGTATAGTTCTTGGTGAAGGGTGAGATGATAGATAGTGGAATATCAATTTGGATATGAAAACATGCATAAATAAATGCTAAAATATGTAGGAAATCAATCATCATCTATAGTGATGCATGATTTAGAATGTTGTAGTATGATTCTGAGGCGGATGATGAAGGAAGGCGTTTTGTGCCTGCGCGCGGGCTAGGGGAAACCCTAGCCATGCTTTCATTGCACTATCTATTTTCTATGCTCGTGGACAGTGGAGTAGTGTTTGGCAGGGGGTGCTACTGGTTTTTGGGGGTTGGAGTTTGTGCTGGGAGCTGTGGGGAGGCTCAAAAAATAATTTTTGTAGAGATAATTGTAAGACTTAAATTTTACTTGAAACAAAGTTTCTTCCTTGCTCTGGATTTTTCTTGTCGGTGTTCTTTGTTGTCAGGCTTGAGGTTGTTGCTGCACAGTGGGACTGGGCTGGTGGCCATGGGTGTGAAGCTTAGGGGTCTTGTGGTGTGTGGGGATTTCTCTTGCCGTTGTCTTCTTTGGTTGGCATGAGTGTGGTAGGGTACAACTGGTGGGGGTGTGTGTGTAGGGTGGTCAGGTGTGGTGGTGTGGGGTTTCCCCACCCTATGTCGGGCAGTGCTCTTGCATGCCTGTCTCGGGTTCGATGTCTCTTCATAGTGGTGAGCCTTCTGGGGCTTCCCTTGAGATGGATTTTTGGGTAGTGTTTGGTTCAAAGTCTCCAAACCATGGGTTGAAGACTTTCGATAATAACTTATTTGCTCCGGATTCAGGGTTTTTTGGTGCGAGGTTGTCTAATGGTGCAAGGCTCAAGAAGATTAACGGTTGTCTTGAGCGTTGCCAGGAGAGGCCTAAATTGGTGATCCTACCTAAGATGATTGTTGAAGATGTTGAATATTATACGAACCACTCATTATTTTGCAATTTTTTGGGGATGGGGGTTTCACTTCAGTTTTTGGAATCTTGGGCCCAGAGGACTTGGACGCTAGAGGGAGAAATGGAGATCATATTGTTGGCCAATAGTTACTTTATGGTAGCCTTTAATTGCACGGCTGATCACACTAGGGTCTTCGAGGGTGGTCCTTATTTCCATAACCGGGTGGGTTGTTTCTCAAACCATGGCATGTTGGCTTTGTCCCCTCGGAGGAGCTGCCAAATCGTGTCCCGGTGTGGGTTCGTTTGCCTCAGTTTCCAGTGGAGTACTGTTGGGAGGATGCTTTGCACCTTGTGGCTTCACTGCTTAGAAAACCTATTGGGTTTTCGTTGCAAACCTTGGGTAAAAAGGTAATGACTTTTGCTCGTATTTGTGTTGAAATTGATCTTAGTAAGCCTTTGCCCGATGTTGTGGATATGTGTGTGGGATCCTTCTCTTGGGTGCAACAATTGGATTATGAGACTCTTCCTTTCCGTTGTCTTCTATGTCATGAATATGGTCATTTGTAGCGTATATTTTCAAGATATAAGCCTATGGAGTCTCAGCCTGCACAACCTCCTCGTAACCCCCTGTGGATGATAAGGGGAAGGGCCTTGCCTTTGGTGAAGTGGTTGGTGCGGATGGTTTTGTTCAAGTTAAGGCTCATAACAAGAACCGGGGTCAGAAGAGGACCTTAAAGGAAAGACATGATGATGATACTTTTAACAGGTTTGAGGTATTGGATGATCTCAACCAGCAGGAAGTGAACCTGGGGTTGTTGAGTTTGGTTCAGGAGGTTGAGGGTTCAGCTCTAGTGGACAATATCTCTGGTGTTTCACTAGTTCCTTCGGGTGGAGATAATTTGCACATGGATATAGATCTAAAGTTAGTGGTCTCGGAGGTGTCAGTTCTTTTAGCCGAGGCACTGAAAGGTGGTGGGGATTCTTCCTCTCCTGAACGAAAGGTAAATCCGATGGTGGCTAAGAGCAACAAGCCTTCTCCTCAGTTGGGCCTTTTACAAAGAGATCTTAAGAAGGGTGGGGTGGAGAAATATGCCAAACCTGGTAGAAAGAAGGATCTAGAAAAGATCAAGTTGATAGGAGAGACTTTGGTGGAGTCAGGGTCGGTAAAGACTCTAGATTCTCATTTTTTGAACCCCTCGAAATGATTGTTCTATCATGGAATGTAAGGGGATTGAACAACAACCCTCAACAAAAATCGGTTCATGATTTGGTTAGGAAACATGGTCCTGATATTCTTTTTCTGCAGGAGACCAAGCTTTCAGTGGATAGTATGGTTAGTTTGGCTCCTAAGTTGTGGAGGAACAAGGAGTGTCAATGCATTGGTGCTCATGGGTCTTCTGGGGGCATAGCTTGTTTATGGAACCCGCGAAAGCGCTATCCTCGCTGGTGGTTGTTCTCTAAATCTGCTATGTCTATGACTGCTTCTAGCTTTGAGAAGGGGGAGATTTTTCTCCTTTCTAATATCTATGCTCTATTGATCTCTGGGGTAAGTAGTCTCTGTGGTCCCATATTTGGTTTGTCCGCAGTTTGGATCCTTTCCATCCCTGGATTCTTGCTGGAGATTTTAATGCTATCACTGAGTTGGCTGAAAAGCGTGGTGGTACTGTGAGGCTGGAGCCCTCGGCATTGCTCCTGTGTGATAACATTGATGCTTTGAATTTAGTGGATATGAAGCCCAGTAATGGTAAGTATACTTGGAACAA
Organism: Sequoia sempervirens; assembly: GCA_007258455.2. Lineage (NCBI taxonomy): Eukaryota > Viridiplantae > Streptophyta > Pinopsida > Cupressales > Cupressaceae > Sequoia > Sequoia sempervirens. The sequence goes on along the minus strand of VDFB02000013.1, from coordinate 152,672,007 downwards.
TCGCAGGATTGAGAATAATTGTATTGCTGAGAGATTGGATCGCTTCTTGGTTTCCTGCTATTGGATTGGTGGTCAGTGGTCTTCTATTTTTAAAATTTTGGATTGGAGAGGATATGACCATTGGCCTATCAAGCTGGCTATTTAGTCTTGTTGTGTGCCTCATTCTCCTTCTTTTAGATTTCATCTCATGTGGTTGTGGGACCAATCTTTGTATGATTATGTGGCTAACTGGTGGAGAAGTGGTAGACCTGCGTTCGGTATGGCAATGTACACCTTTGCTAAACTTCTTCAATATGTGAAATATAAGCTCAAGCGGTGGAGTCTTCGTTGCTTTGGGAACATCTTTCATGCTAAGGCGGCTGCTCAGGCTGAATTGGATGGTATCACGAGACTGATACGGGAGGGTGGGATGACCAAGGATTTGATTCAGGAAGAGGCTCAGGCTTTGAAAGCTTTGGAGGAGTGCGAGATGCGAGAGGAAATGTATTGGAAACAAAAGGCTCAGATAGAGTAGCTTCAGGAGGGGGATAAAAACACAACTTTTTTATTTAATTCAGTGAAGTCCAAGAGGCAAGGCAATTCTATTTCAACTCTAGTGAATGACAGGGCCGAGCAACTCTCCTCCTTTCCTGAAATCTCGGGTGAGGCAGTGCATTATTTTTCCTCTCTTTTTCAGGAGGATTTGCAAGGGGGTTCTCCGGAAGAAGCCCAGGTTCTTTGCTGTATTCCCCCTCTGGTTTCTAGAGAAATGAATGAGCTTCTTATGAGTAATATCATGCTGGAGGAGCTAGAGGGGACTGTTTTCCAGATGAAGAAAGGGAAAACTCCTGGTCCTGATGGATTCCCGATTGTGTTTTTCCAGGAATTCTGGGATATCATCAAGTTGGACCTTTTGGTAGTTGTTCAGGAATCTCAGCGGAACAAGCAGATGCTCAGAGCGTTAAATTCTACCTTTCTATCCCTCATTCCCAAGTGTGATGGGGCTGATAGGTTAAGTCAATTTCGTCCCATTTCTCTTTGCAATGTCATTTATAAAGTTATCTCTAAGTTAATTGCTGACAGGTTAAAAAAGGGGCTTAAGGAACTAATTTCTGAGGAGTAGAGTGGTTTTGTGGCGGGAAGGAAAATTCTGGATGGAATTGTTATTGCAACCGAGACCATTCATTCTATGGCTAGCTCCAAAGAAAAGGGGATGTTCATTAAGTTGGATATGGCTAAGGCTTATGACAAGGTCAGATGGTCTTTCCTTCAAAATATTCTCAGTGTTTTTGGTTTCAGGGAAGATTGGATTCATTGGGTTATGAGCTGCATTACTTCAATTTCTTTCTCTATGATTATTAATGGAGAGCACTCTGAGTTATTTGGTCCGTCTAGGGGGCTTTGTCAAGGGGATCCCCTCTCTCCTTATTTGTTTCTTCTCTTTGCTGAAGGTTTGGGTAGATTGATTAGAAGGAATGTGGAGGGTGGTCTAATCCAGAGTTGGCGGTGGTGGTGACTTGCCTCCATTGTCGCACCTACAGTTTGTGGATGATACTGCTCTGATGGGAAATGATACAATGGGAGAAGCTGCTAATATTCATAGGGCGTTGGACATTTATTTGATTTCCTCGGGGCAATTAATTAATGAAGATAAATCTTCCATCTTCTTTTTTAATACTCCAAGCCCCATTCAACAGCGGATTGCTCAGACCTTGAGATTTTAGATTATGAATCTTCCTTTGACCTATCTTGGTATCCCCATCTCGGATGGGTGATTGCCCAAGGAGTCCTGGAAGAATATTTTGGATAAATTTTGGGTTAAAGTTAATCACTGGACTCATCGGTGGTTATCTTTTGTTGGGCATGTTCAGTTAATCAAGTCCATGGTGCATGCTTTTCCCATTTATAGATGCATGCTCCAGGTTGCCCCTGTGAGCTTTGTTAAGGATTTTGACTCTATGGCTAGACAGTTTTTATGGGCTGGTTGTTTGATGTCTTCTAAATGGAATCTAGTTAGATGGGAAGTTCTTTGTATCCCGAAGTAGTATGGGGGTCTTGGATTGCGGCAGTCGGCTTTGACTGGGGTGGCACTAGTTGGGAAGTTGTATTGGCGGCAGTGCACCGAGCAGGATAAGATTTGGGCCAGATTTCTGTCTCAAAAGTACTTTTTGGGAATTCCTCAGAATGATATTCCTCATTATCCCCTTGTTGGGAAGGGTTCGGTGATCTGGGGGACTCTCAAAAAGGGGGCTGCTCTTATTAAGGACGGTTTATTTTGGATTTGTAAGCAGGGGACCGAGGTTTAGTTCTGGTCTAATTCCTGGGATTTCTCTCCTCCTCTCATCTCTCAGTACTCTCATTTGTTGAATCTTTTCTAGAGGTTTATTGAGGCTGGTTGGTCACGAGTGAGTGACTTTAAATCCTCCTCTTTTTGTGGGCAACTTGAGGTGGCTAGATGGAAGTCTCTTGATGTTTGGTCAGATGTTGGTCTACAAGAGGAATGTGTTGTGTTGCAAAGTGTTATTTCCAGTAATCGATGTATTTTTCTTTAGGAGGAAGATGTGCTTGCTTGGTCTCCTAATCCTTTGGGTGTCTATACTGTGGCCTCTAGATATAAGGTGCTATTGTCCCATAGGATGAATGGGGAGGAAGTTCAGTGGTGGAAGAAGGTCTGGAATGAGTTATCCTAGACAAAGTGTAATTGATTTGTCTGGATGTTGACCTGGAATAAGTGTTTGACTTGGGATAATATCCGGAAGAGGGGTTTCCATGGCCCTTTTGTCTGTGTTTTGTGTGGGGCTGCCGAGGAGGAGTCTTCTCACTTGTTTTTTCGCTATCCTTTTGCTATCCAGATTTGGAATTTTTGGTGGGGCGTTTGGCAGAGCCCTTGTGTTCATGCTTCCTCCTTGATTGATTTTTGGAATAGTGTGGGTAGGCCTCCCTCTATGACTTCTTTCTTATAGGAAGTGTGGTTTGTGGGGCCTATCTTTATGCTGTGGTAGATGTGGTTGGAACAAAATAGGCGTATTTTTCATTGTGAGAAGCAGTTTGTGCAGCAATTCTGGCAATGAATTTTGAGCATGATTCAGGAGACGGTGGAGGCTAAGTGTGTTGTGAGCTTTCCGTTAGAGAAAAGGGATGCTGAGGTGGTGGAGAGATTGGGGATTCAGGGGTTGTCTATGACTTCTGCTTGTGTCAGGAGAGGGCGGAAGGCGAAGCAGAAAATTCATAGGATTGGTAGTTGGCAGCCCCCTCCTGATGGAGTTCTGAAGATTAATACTGATGACTCTTCTAGGGGAAATCCGGGACCTATTGGTATTGGGGGATTAGCAGGGATTCCTTAGGTTTGGTGGTTTTCCTCTTCTCAATCCATGAGGGGTCGAAGACTATCAACATTGTGGAAGGCTTGGCAATCCTGTGCGCCTTTGAGAGGGCTCATGCTTTGGGGTGGAAAAGGATTATTTGTGAATCTGATTCCCAGGTCTTGATCAATTTTCTCATTGAGCGAAAAGTGGTGGGGGTCAGTTGGCAGTTGGCTATGATTGTGCAATAGATTTTGCAAGTTAGTTCATTGATGGAAATGGTGACTTTTGTTCATATTCCACAGGAGTGGAATAGGGTTGCTGATTGCTTGGCAAAATGGGCCTCTAAACATGTCAGTGGGTGGAGAATCGAGGAGTGGGAGCTTATTCCTCTGGAGCTTCACCATGATTTGGAGGGAGTTCTTGTTGAGGATAGGGTTGGTTTAGGAGTTGGATGACTTTGGTTGTGCTATGTTCTTCTGCTTTTGTTGTTTCTTGGGACTTCGGTCCTTTGCTTTCATTGTAATGTTCCTTTCTAAGTTTCAATAAAGTTTTTACCCCTTTTTTATAAAAAAAATCATCATCTATAGTAATTATTAATAGTTAATGAATGTACCTATAGACTGCTTATGGAGTGAAACTTAACTCGTTTGAAGTGTTGAGTACTGCTCGTAGTGGGATTTGATTTGACTGTTCTTAATTGCAATTGGAAGTGAATGATATGAATGTGGCACGTGGTGAATGATTGTTGGAAAAGGCTACGGGATGTACAATAGATGGAAGATGAAATGACTTGTGTATGGGACGTGAAAATCAAGAAAGGTGATGGAAATGAAAAGTGTGAGGTGGTGTATAGGCTGCATGTGTGGAAAATGGAATGTATGTGGTTGCATGTATGGAAAATGGCAATGGAAAGTATAGATATGCAATTAATTTGGTGGGGAATTTTGAAATTATTGTCAGTGAATTGGCACAAGTTCCTCCAGTAACAGTTCCCTTTGTAAAATCTATCACCCTCAGATGTGTTGTTATAGGTCCCTTTAGCGTCATTGACTAGTGCAAAAAATTATTGTTGTTGCTTGTCATGTTGTGTATTGTTTGCTTTGTGAGTTGAGTTAGAAATTATACATGTGTAACAACAGTAGGTGAGCTGGGTAGCTCCTCTACTGAGTCATGTGTAGAAACTATAGTTGTTATAGTTGAATTGTCAAGTGAAGGTTCAAATTGTTGTATTAATGAAATAAGGAAATCATCCTTCTTCAATGGTTTCTTATACATCTTTAGCCTGTGTCCATTAACCATTAAGGAAAACTTGACTTCATCAATTGTATGTAGTTGAACGACTCCATTGGGAAACACTTGCTTGATTTCATAGGGACTAAGCCACCTTGTTTGTAATTTTCCCTTGCATTCCTGATATCTTGAGTCATAGAGTAGAGCCCAATAACCTACATTGAATTCCTTGGTCTTGATGAACTAATCATGCCATTTGATTCTTTGATTCTGAACAACTTCAGTGTGGTGTATTGCCTCCATCCTAATTGTAACGCCAAGAAAGTGCACACAGACAAGAGATCATTAGAAGCAAACATGCAATACTAAAATCTAAGATGAAAATCTAAATGTTAAGCAACAAAGATCAAAGGAAAGTAAAACGTAATTAAAATGAAACAATCTCACCAATTTCAAACGTATTTCCACGATTCATCTCAATTTCCCTTCTCCATTTTGCTTGTGTAGTATAATTGCCCTTAGATTTCTTGTAAGTTCATGCAAGTATAGCCTAAGATAATAATTAGCAAAATATCGAAGATTCAAGATTGAGTGCTCTCAAAAGTCATAAGATTTTGCGAGAGATTGGAATGAAGAATGACAAATCAATTTATAGAAAATTGATTATTCGAACGACAGGCCAAGATCGAAAGATCAACGGACGGTTGAGATTGATTGATTGGACATGCATTTTGATAACTATTAGTAGTGACATGAGTGATACAAACTAGGAATAGAATTAAAGATTAAATAAATGATTTAATCTTCAGTTTGGTATTCAAAAACAGAAGAAATATCTTTGCATGGCAAAGATAAAGATTGATTAAAGCGACTCTTGTTCGAATGCATGCACAAGGTTTAATTAATTAAATAAGAATATTTAATTAATCCGCATGTACACACAAATGAGTTAGAACTGGACGATTGACTAATCTGACGAAGAGATTACTCGAGAACGCCACTCGGACATCAAATCAAGAGTTAACTAAGTGATTAAAATAGATGTCGAGTCGAGTAAAAGTGAATACTTAGATAACTCACATAATTATCTGAAATATAGAAGAATGCGTTAAAATAGAATTAATGAATTAAATAATTCATTTAATTCAAGATTTGATATTTGGAGGATAATTAAATAAATAAGATTTATTTAATCAAGTGATGAAGGGGTTTTAAATGAATAATTAAATAAATAAAGAATTTATTTAATTATAGTTGAAATATGATAAAGGTAAATTAAATAATGATTTATTTAATTTAACAAGAAGAATAAGGTTAATTAGCAACATAATTAAATAAAAAGCATTTATTTAATTAATCAGATAGAATAAAGAAAAATGTGAATTAATTAAATAATTAAGATTATTTAATTAATAGAAGAAATGAAGACTATAGAGAATAATTAAATAATTGACATTATCTAATCATGACCATGAAGAGTACAAATTATGAAGAATATTGAAGTCGCAGGCCTAAAACCAGATTTCGGTGTCTACATTTGCCCCTCTTTGATACAATGTCATTTTGGCGTTGTGTCAAAGAAAATTGATAAGAAATATGCCCCAGTAATGCCCCAGTGTAAAACAAGTGAAGGTATGCCCCTCGGGAGGACATGCGGGTTCAAAGAATATGAGTGTGCTCTTGAAATTGATGAGAGAACTAGAAGATGAAAGAAAAAAAGAATAGAGGAAAATAGATAATGGTGGTGAAGATGTAGAAAAGAAGAAATTTTAGTGCAAAAAGAAAGATGAACAATAAAAGACTGTGATGTTAGTATTAGCAATCTTTGATGTTTCATCGTATCACAAAAGGCGTTGCACTTTATCATCATTGGGTGGGACTAATACAAATAGAGACAAACACCATGATATGACATAGATTTGCTAATAATAGACAGTCATAGACAAGGAGGGTCGTTAACTCATACTAAGGGCACAAGTTGCCCCAGTATTTTTTTTGAGACAAACCACAGACAGCAAACAAAGTAAAAGATAGGTCATGAGACGTCATCGCTCCTCTAAATCCTTCATGGGACATCCTTGAGGAAACTAGTAACATGACTCAATAAATCAAAGTTAAAAGACAATTGACAGACAATAGTCAAAGAAAATAGAATTCTGATACATCGTTACTTCTCTAAATCCTTCATAGGACATCCTTGAGAAAGCTAGTAACATAATTTCCATCATAAAGTCAAATGAAAAGATAAGATAAATAAGTCAAAAAGTCAAAAAGCTAGTAAAATATTTGCCAAAACTTGATTTGTTTGTTTGATTTGTTTTGATTGATAAAAGGATTGATTGACAGAGCCTGATTTTAGGAGATACACATACCGAATAAGAATTTGAGTTTGGTTTCAATGTTATGACTATTTGTATAAGGTATGACAAAGCCTAGTTTCAGAAAGACATGTATCGTATAAGATGTTGAGTCAGATGTCGTTGATGTGATAACCTGTATAAGGCTATGTTTGATTGTCTGACAATGTCGATTATGCAGGAAGGACTCATCCTATATAAGACATAGATTGTTGTGCTGATATTAGTATTCAGGAAGGACTCATCTTGAACAATATACAGGTTGATTTCTATGATGATGATGTCTGTTTCCAGGAAGGACACATCTTGTAGCAGACATTTGTTGATCTGTTTTGATTGTTTTGTTTGGAAAGTTGTTTGATTTGACTTAGAGACATTGCTGACTTGTTCACCAGATTGATGCATGACTTGATATGATGTGTTGACAATGGACTGTGTGTGACGACAAACCCTAAAGGATTGACCTAGTGAGGCCTCGGGGGCTCATTGATTGATGGCCTTGCCTACGTTAGACATACAAAGACCTCGTAGTTCGACTGTACTTTGACTAACAAGATTGACGACAAATAGAAGATGTGTGTGAAGTGAACGTGATGAACCCTAATGGACTGACCTAGTGCGGCCTTGGGGGCTCATCGATTGATGGCCTTGCCTACGTTATACACGTAGAGACCTCGTAGTTCGACACGACCAATGACCTTGTCATATAGACATATGGATTAAATCATGAATTTATACAGACAAACCTAAACGGACTAACCTAATGCCTCAGGGGCACATTGGCAGATGGCCTTGCCTACGTATGACAAAGACTAACAAGTGCGACTGACTCCGACTCTGTTTTTTTTTTTTTTTGGATTTTCGAAATGTTTTGATTTTTTTGTCCTTTTGAAGTTTTTTGATGTTTTTGTGTTTTCTCAAGTCAATTTACGATGTTCGTGGATTTTCCATGGTTTTACGTCTCCAACACAACCAATGTAAGAAGCAATATGACATATGTCAAGTATTTGCCCCCAATCAAGTATAAGACCAATTGACTATGAATAGGGTAAAATGGGGGATATGAACTCCACTCGATGTCAATCGTTCCAGGTTATGGGAAAGACTACCACTTATTATGAATGGTATATACAAGTGATGGATATGAAAGATAAAGGATATGTACAGGGATAGGTGGTACGTACAGGGCCGTGGATTATATACAATGATAAGGATTATGTACAATGCTAAGGACCATGATTAGAATAATAGTAGACAAAGGAGCAGAGTTAACTACACATGGCGCCTGTTTGCCAGGTTTTCACCATGGTACTTATCCAAAGCGCCACCGAAGTGGTTTTCACTATTGGACGAATGATTTGTCTTTACTATTTTCTAGATTATCTTATTTTTTTGGTGTTACCAAGACGCCTGTTTACTAGGTTTTCACCTTGATAACAAATTTTTTGTGATTTTCTAATTTTTTTGTATTTTTGCTAATTAAAACAACAGCTCCCAGAAGCTATGTGTAGAAATTCTTCAGATGCAGACTATTGATTGGTGAGGACAATGGTTCCCCTTTAGGAGTAGAGAGTTGGTATACTCCTGATCCAAAAGCTTCTGTAACAACATAAGGTCCTAACCAATTTGGTTCAAACTTTCTTGGTTTTTCTCTTTCTGCTTGATTCTTTGGGTTCTCCATTAAAACCAGGTCACCAATGTCAAAGTTTCTATTCAATACCTTCCTGTTATAGCTACGACGAAGGCGATTCTGATATGCTTGAAGATGGTCTAATGCCTTCTGTCTTCGCTCATCCAGGAATTCTAGCTCATGGAGTCTCGATACTTGGTACTCTTCATCATCAATGTGTTTTTTCAGGGATACCCTTAGGGAAGGAATCTAGACCTCAATAGGCAGAATGGCTTCAGAACCAAATACAAGTGAATAGGGAGTAGCACCAGTGGGAGTACGGATACTAGTATGATAAGCCCATAAGGTAGGGTTAAGCTATAAATGCCAGTCATGACCAGCATCATTGACAGTCTTCTTGAGGATTTTGATAATGGTCTTGTTAGATGCCTCTGCTTGGCCGTTACCTTGTGGGTAGTATGGAGTGGAAAAGTGATGTTGGATATGAAATTCATCACACAAATGGCAAACTTCTTGGTTCTTAAATGGGTGGCCATTATCAGTGATTATGGACTGAGGAACACCATACCGACAGATGATATAGTTCGGGATAAACCTAGAAATCTGTGTGCCAGTAATGTATGTCATAGGAATAGCTTTAATCCACTTCGTAAAATACTCAGTGGTAGTGATAATGAATTTGTGTCCATTAGATGATGTGGAGTGGATCTTACCTATGAGGTCGAGTCCCCATTGGGCAAAGGGCCATGGTGATGTTATAGGACAGAGCTCCTGTGTTGGTGCATGTATCAAGTCTCTATGAACTTGACATTGACGACATTTTGTTACAAAGACATATGAGTCTTTTCCATAGTAGGCCGTAATAACCGAGTCTCATAATATTTTTGGCTAGCGTAGGACCACTAGAATGGGAACCACATATACCCTCATGCACCCCATGCAAGGTTGCTTGTGCTTCAGTAGAATCAAGACATCTCGGTAAGGTATTATCTAAGGCGTGTCTATATAGGGTGTCTCCAACGATGGTGTATTTGGCTGACTTGCGGAGGAATGTCCTACATTGGTTATTTGATAGGCCAGTGGGTATGACTTCAGCATGAAGATAATCATAGATTTCTTTGTACCATGGGGAATCAGGACCAACAATGTCACACACCATTTAGAATCTGGGATATCGTAGGCTGGGACCAAAAGTTGTTCTACCAAAACTCAAACTTAGGCACGTTGTTAGGAATGTCAAGAAGGGATGCAATTGTAGCCATAGCATTTGCTGCCACTGTTTAAAAACATGAGGTATCCGATGAAATTTGACTTTGTCAAAGTACTCCTTAAAGCTATCAGCCATGCGCTTGTATGGAGCAAGCTTCTCATCCTTAGTCTCATAATCATCATTTACCTGTCTAATTACTAGTTGAGAATCGCCATATACTTGTAAAATCTTAATTTTCCACTTGACTGCCATGCGTAATCCTGTCACTAGAGCTTCATACTCTGCTATGTTGTTAGTACATGGGAATGCAATCCTGAATGACTTAGGGATGGAATCACCCTGTGGTGTGATAAAGAGTATCCCAACCCCTGAACCATGATTTGTATGTGAGCCATCAAAGTATAGTTTCCATGTTATGTTTGTGTCAATTGTGAATATGAAATCATCTGGAAAGTCTGTAACTAATGGATGATATGCCTGTATGGGTGCGTCAACTAACTGATCAGCAATGACCCATCCTTTAATAGCTTTTCTCTCTACATACTGGATATCATACTCACTAAATATCATAACCCATTTGGCCAGTCATCCTGTTAATGCTGCCTTGCTGAGGAGATATTTCAGAGGGTCTATTTTAGCAATCAACATTGTTTGATGGTTTAGCATATAATGCCTCAATTTTTGGGTAGCAAATACTACTGCAAGACAGGCACATTCTATGGTACTATAGTTGAGCTCATAACCTACCAAAGTCTGACTGATATAATAGAATGCCTTTTCATGACCTTCATCATCGTTCTGTGCAAGCAATGCTCCAAGTGATGAATGGGTTGCCGTAATATAAATAATCAATGGTCTTCCTTCAATAGGTGGCATTAAAACATGTGGTGTGAGTAAATATTCTTTAATCAGTTGAAAAGCCTCTACACACTTGGTTGTCCATGCAAAGGGTACTCCTTTCTTAAGTAGATGTTGAAAAGGATGTGTCTTATCTGCTAATTGCACTATAAATCTTCTGATAGATTGCAACCTTCCCTATAATGTCCTTAGTTGACTAAGATTAGGAGGTGAAGGCATGTCCATGATTGCTTTTACCTTAGCAGGATCCACTTCAATGCCTCATCTAGAAATGATAACCTAGCAACTTTCCTGACTTGACTCCAAACACACATTTCTTTGGATTGAGTCTCACATTATACTTCTCTAGCCTCTGAAATATCTTGTCTAAAACCTGTAAATGTTCTGCCCTTGTCTTGGATTTTGCAATAAGGTCATTGACATAATCCTCCATAAGAATGTGTACTAGATCATGAAAGATAGTAGTCATGGCCCATTGATAGGTTGCTCCAGCATTCTTGAGTTTGAAGGGCATAACATTCCAGCAATACGTTCCCCAAGGACAAGTGAAAGCCATCTTAGGTTGGTCTTCAGTTGCAATTCTGATCTAGTTATATCCTGAGAATCCATCCATAAGGGACAACATCTCATATCCTGCTGTCATGTCAACTATCATGTCTATGTTAGGCAAAGGGAAGTCATCCTTAGGACAGGATTTGTTGATGTCTCTAAAATCAGTATAGATGCAGATGCCCCCAGTTGGTTTAGTGACTGGTACAAGATTGGAAATCCAATCTGCATAGTCAATAGATCTGATGAAACCAACGTCTAAGAGTTTTTTGAGTTTTGCCTTGACCAACAAAGCAATCTATGGGTGCATTTTTCTCAATTTTTGTTTCATTGGTTTGGCACCTGGTTGTAAGGGAGAATGATGCAGAACAAGTTCATGATCCAAGCTCAGCATGTCGGCATATGACCAAGCAAAATTTATCTGTCTTTGTGCAAAGAAGTTATGGAACTCCGGCTACTCTTCTGTTGTCAATGACACTGCAAAATAAACCAGTTGAGGATTCTCTTTGGTACCTATGTTGACTTCTACTGATTCTTCAATGAGCATGGGTGACCGTTCCTGTGGAACGGGGAGAATGTTCAAACCTCCATCCTTAGGTTCCTTAGAGAGGTTTTCACCTTCAGATGTGTCCTTTCTTTTTACTTTTTCATTGTCTAAAGGTGCCTTTCGGTTTTCACCTAGAGACTCATCCTTTTTATCTTGTTTATTCTTTTTCTCATTTTTGCGACTGGAGGGTTGAACAGATTCCCCAAAATATGCTTTGTTTTCCAAGTCAATACTAAAACCAGCCTTCTGATCACCATTTGGTATGCCTTCTTGTAATCCTAGGAACTTAGCAATTGCTTCGTCGTTCTCAAACATATCTAAGATGGGTGTGTCTTGTTGGTCCCAATCAATGAGCTGGGGATAGACTAAGGGCATGTCATCGTCGGAGTTATCAAAGTTTAATGGGGTCAAAGTAAAGACTGAATTATTCATGTGGTTACAAAAGTCTTGTACTAGGTCCTTTTTGCTCTTAGGTTTGGGTCTAGGTGGATGGATAGGTGGGCCTAATGCCAAGGTTTGACTATCGGAAATAGGTGGCTCAGGTTGCCACAAGGTAGGGTCAAGTGATTCCCAATAGTAGTGTTTAAACCATTCCTCTTTTGTCATTTTCTTTGGTGGACAGGAATTCAAGGGATTGGGTGAGGAACTTAGCATCAAGTCAAGTTCTCCAAATAACTTGTCAAGGTCCATGGAAGAAGTAGAGGATAGGGAATCCCACTCATAATTGTTAGAGTCGGGGGAGTCACAATGATATTGGTCCACTGGTTCATGAGATGTCTTAATATCTTTTGGAGCACTTACTTCCTCAAGTAAGGGTAATGGGGTACTAGGAATGCCAATCTAAATCAGTTGAAACCCTAGCCCTACTCCTTTTGGCCACTGAGAAACAAATATTGGTTCAATCCTGCCATCTTGGTGTAAGCCTAAACCACTCTGTCCATCATATCCTTTGCTTTGCATGATTTTGAAACCTTTTCCATATAGACTTGTAGGAATATGAGCAAGTAAGAGGGGTTCCTCATCATCTTCCCTATACAGCCAGGAAGTGACATCTTCTGTATCTACGGCCTCTTTGCTTAATTCACCCCATTTAGTAAAAGTTGTTGTGGGAGGAATGTGTATAGTGACCATAGATTGTCTCCTATCTGATGTAGGTAAACCGTATGACTTAGGAGGAATCAAATGGCTAACACAATAAGAAGTTTTCATGTCATATTCTCCACAACCCTTGTCTTGGATCTCAACCCTAGGTGTGGTAGGAACTGAAGGTGAAATAGATGTTCGAGTGAGGGTGGCTGGATCAACATAGGAGGATGAATTGGATGATGAGGCCTCTTGGTTTACTGGCACTTGGCGTTGGGGGATCTCCTTTAGATTGGTGCAATACTAGAAAGGATCGAGATCACCATCTACAGTTATTTCTGTGCCATTGTAAGGGAATTTTAGACACTGATGATACGTGGAAGGGACTGCCTTCATGGCACGAATCCATGGTCTACCTAGCAAAAGGTTATAAGGAAGGGTGAGATCCAAGACCTAGAACTTTCTCTCCATCACCGCAGGACCAATTCTGATAGGAAGTGTTACGACTCCCTTTGATTTTCTTTCCTCATCATCATAAGCTTTAATGACAATACTCTTGGTTGTGTCTATGCATGCTTCCGAGATACCTACAGCCTTAATTAGTTTTAAAGTGCATAGATTTAAACCTGCTCCTCCGTCTACCAAAACTCGTCTAACTTTGGTGTCATCAACAAGGACTTCTAGATGTAAAGGGTCATTGTGGTTCATCTTTTCAGTCGCATAGTCTTGTTCAGAAAACGTGGCATGGTGATTATTGGTCAAGTAGCCTACCATTTCCTAGAAATGATTGACATCAAGATCATTAGGGACCGTGGTGTTCTGTAAAGCCTTATCGAGGATAGATCGATGCTCAGGGGAAATACGCAACAATTCCAAGATTGAGATTTGGGCTGGGGTCTTCCCCAACTGGTCAAGAAGGTTATATTATAACTTGGAAGGTTGAGGTGTTTGCTGCGATGAAGGGCCTTGGATAGTGAACTTAGTACGATGAGTATTGACCGCACACTCAGGGTTAGTATTGATAATAATGGTATTAATACTATCATTGGCGGCGCAAAGGCAGTTAATGATTTTTCCACTATTATAATTATGCTTGACACTGGCATAGTTGGCTAACATATTGGTCTTAGTGCTTGAACTGGGGACAATTCCTTTCCCATGGTCATGTAGTGGGTCAGAAAATACTTGATGATCAGTGTTTGATGACTTCCGTTTTTGTCCACTAACTTCAATAATTCTCTTTTCGACAAGATCCTGTATGATATTCTTCAATTGTCGACAGTTTTGTAGGTTATGCCCCTTAGTTCTATGGTAATCACAAAAGGCATTGTCATCCCACCAAGCTGGTTTAAATTGTCCTGGATCGTATTGTCTTGGTTCCTGCAGTTGTATGAGATTATGTTGTAACAATTGTTTGAACACCGACTCAATGGGTTCCCCTAAGGGAGTGAACTCACGTTTTTGAAATCTTCTTGGTTGTGGACGTTGAGTATTTTGGACCACGTTAGGAGGTTGATTGACAACATTAAGCGTGTTGGAAAAAGTATGAGGTCCTTGTAATGTGAGGAGGGGTCCTGCTTGTAGTGTTTTAGCATCAACCACCCCATCATTGGTGACATTTTTGTTGCGAGACCATAATCTGTTTCTGTCAGTGGGGGTGTTTTGTACGATCGGGTTTCTATTGGATGTTGATGTCTTGAGTTCACCCTTTTAAATGAGATCCTTCTCTATGATAACCCCTTTTTCCACTAGTTCCGAGAAAGATGTACAACAATGTACCCTTAAGTTACTCCTGAGTTTTGCATGAAGGTTTTCTTGGAACATTGTAACTTTTTGTTTTTCTGGTATCTCGACAGGACACCTACTAGCGATAGTTCTGCATCTCTAGAAGAAAGCAATGAATGTCTCCCCTTCGTCTTGCATTGTGTGACACAAGGTTGCTATATTTATCTCATGGTCTATGTTGAAGGAGAATTGGTCCACAAATTTCTCAACCAGTTCACCCCAAGATCTAATGCTAGAATCTAAACCCAAAAACCACTCTAGTGAAATTCCTACAAGACTTCTTGGAAATAGTCTCATAAGGTACGTGGGGTCATAAGCAACATCTATTCATATGGTAGAAAATTCCCTTATATGTTCTACTAGATTTCGTTTTCCATTGTACTTAGGGAGATTTGGTATGATATATCCATGAAGGAAAGGGGTCATGTACAATGATCTATCAAGGGAAATGGGCATATGTCCTTTGTTGAAAATGATTTCTTAGTTGACATCGACATGTTATCCATTTGCATTTGTAATGCATGCATTTGTGTTTGTAAGATGTCAACTTGGGTCAAAGATGTGCTAGGGGGATTATGCGGATCCGTGTATGTGTTCTAAAATCCAAAGTCTTGTGATGGGTTTCAATTAAACGTTGGCATCTGAGGTGGATTTGGATTCAGAATGTTGGTAAATGTGTTCTGGTCAGGAATCTGCATAAATTGGTGTTGACCTAGGATATGTGTAAACGGATTCTGAGTACCACTTTGGGAAAAGGGGTTCTGATTGGGAATCTGTGTAAATGATTGTTGTCCACCGATTTGAGAGAATGGATTCTGATTCAGAATCTGTGTGAATGGATTATGAGTTCCAGTTTGGGAGAGTAGATTGTGACTCGAAAACTGCTTGAATGGATTATGATTGCCATATTGGAAGGAGGGAACGCCCCCTGTTTGTGTGATCCGTGGTATAGTACTAGTGACTAGAGCACTAGGTATGGCCATCAACTGTGGTATGGTACTTGTGATACTAGCATGAGGTATGGTCATTGACTGTGAACTTGTGACACTGACATAAGGTGTAGAGGCTGACGTTTTAGGTCTTTTACTCCCAACAAGAGGACCAAAGGGAGTGGATGATCAAGCCCCTACAGTGAAGTTAAATCCTGATGTCATGCTAGATGTACCAAATGGGGACATATGGACTGTCGTACTCTATGTAGATGTGCTAGATGGCATAGTCGTGCTGACCTGAGGTATAGTAGTACTAGCAATTGTGGTATTTGTCCCTTGTGTAGGTTGAGTTTGTAGGGTGCTGATATCAAATCTTGGAGGTAAGGTAGTACCTTCAGCTAGTAATTTGGCTAAGTATCATTGTCGATCATTTTCTAGGTACTCATCTACGAAAGAGGCAAACTCAGGGTCCTATGCGACAGCCTCTATGTCTTCTACTGCAATGTGTCCTTGAGTGTTTCTAGTGGTGAATTTGTCTAATAAAGTCTTATGAGGTCTTGAAGAAAATGGATTGATGAATTCGTTTGGGTTCGACATGTTTTCTCTCTCTCCCTCTCTCTCTCTCTCTCTCTCTCTCTCTCTCTCTCTCTTCTCTTAGATCTAGTTTCAACCATGTAAGACAAGCTCAATATGCGGGAAATGCAAAACTATATCTATGAATAGTATGACCCTAGTCTATGTTTTTGAGATTTTCGTATGCAAGATAAGGAATGTTCTAGGATGACACTAGCCTAAGATCTAAAGATGCAAGGTCTATGCAAAATAAGGAATGTTCTAGGATGACACTAGCCTATGATCTAAAGATGCAAGGTCTAAGTAAGGTTCTAAGATAATCAATTCTATAAACCTTAAGATGAAGGGACCAAATACCTAAAGTCTAACCAAGGCGTCAATTTAGTTTAAGTCAAGGAACCAATGTAGGACAAGGACCAAAGACAAGTTGAGTTTCCTAACTAGACTGATGAGCTAGGAGGACTCTGTGTAGGACAAAGGATATACTGATAAAACTAGGTTCAATGATAGATTTCGTTGACGCTATGAATTTTCTAGAGTGTAGATGGTGAACTAGTCCTAAAGTTTGTAAAAGTGACCTTTCTAGAAGTTTAATGCAAGGTAATATGTATCCTAAGATGAAACTAAACTCTGAATGAAGCCAACTATGGTAATGACTAAATGAACCTAAAGGATGCAAAATTGAGCAAATCGTTTCAAGTTTCTGTTCAAGGACTGTTTGTGTAAAGACAACTGAAACTAGTATAATCATGTTGACTGGACAGTGATTGTGAATTCTGGTTTTCTAATAATCAGACAGATGCGTTGCAGGATTTGACAGTTGCGGTTCAAGTTAACAGTTGTGGTTTTCCAGTAATCAATTGCATTTCTCTGGTAAAGTTCAGTTTGACTCTGACAGATGCGGTTAACCTTCTAACAGATGCAACTCGTACTGACAGTTGTGACTCAGAATATAACGCATGCGGGTTTTGTAAAGCAATTGTGAGTTAACTGGCAGATGCGACTCTATGCTAGACAGATGCGACTGATACTGACAGATGCGACTCACAGCTAAATAGATGCGACTCATTATAACAGATGCGACTCGAAAATCAATAGATGCAACTCCTGATAATAGATGTGACTCAAGTTTTAACAGATGCGACTCTAAAAATCAATTGTGAGTTTCTGGTGAATAGTTGCGACTCTATGAAATTTCAGTGATGAGATTTAAACTGACTCCATTTTTCGTGATCAAATTCTGACAATCAAAGACAATCATAAGACAAAGTGTTTTCAGTTTCAATTTTGGACTCAAAGAACGTATAAATTGATAACAGACAAGCACATCCTAATAGGCCAAAGGCCTAGGGTTTGTATACTTGGTATAGCCCACCTATTATACCCCGGATTAGTGATAAACACCTTTCCTTCTCGAGAGCGGATAGCTTAGAAATTTGGTGGCATTGGCTCCCCTCCACAGCTCATTAACATCTTTCGAGCACACCAATTTTGAATTCTTTGGGAAATGACCTCCCAAGAACTGCTATCTCTACTCAAGGGGATCAGTAGTGAGTATCTTCGGGCATGATACTGTACCCTGCACTATACCAAGCAATGGCCACAAATAGGTTGGTCTCTAAAACAAGAGGTATTTAATACGAGCATTCTATTCGTAGGGCATGATCCATGTGGTGAGAGTCCCCTTTCAAATCCATCTCGTTGGAACCATACGTGTGATTCTTGGACTTTCCCCAAGAATCCACTTTTATATACCGGCTGGAGGTCCCTCGGGTTCAGGGTGCTACCGGTCTGAGTCATCCTAGGGTGAGTGCTTTTTCCCACCAGAACAGGTCCAAGTTCTAGAGTTGGTAACCGTTTCTCTTACACCCAGGATCACACAGATGCACAAGGGGAGAGGATACTTCAATGTACCAAGTCGTGAGGGTAACCAGACTTGTGCTTTCGCACCAAACACAATAGACACTTGTTAATTTTAACCAAACGAAAGATTTGCTACACTACCAAACAATCTGTTTCAAAATTAACTAGGGTCTTCGACAAACGTCTTGCAGAAAAATTCGTTAGTAATTTTCAATATCGCCTTTGTCAATCATCCTGCAAAGGCTTGTTAACTCCAAAAAGGCCACACACTGAAAATCGGATATTAGTAACACACAAATCAATTGAAAGTTTCAGATTTCTGAAAACATAAATAAAATTTTACCAGCCAATTGCGTCGCTGTGTTACCAATCAGATGCATCGTTTCTTATTCAATTGTGGCTTGGTATCACCAGTCAATTGCGGTTCAGGAATTTGCAGATGCGTCGTTTATTTTGTTAGTTGCGATTCAGGAAATCAATTGCGTCACTTCGTCAAACTGATGCGTCGTTCCATACGAAAAACCTGCAAAAATAAAAAATAAAAGATCTACGGATTCACGAAGATGGTGTCTTCATGTCGGGTTCACCAAATGTAATGCCAAGAAAGTGCACACACACAAGAGATCATTAGAAGCAAACATGCAATACTAAAATCTAAGATGCAAATCTAAATGTTAAGCAACAAAGAACAAACGAAAGTAAAACGTAATTAAACTGAAACAATCTCACCAATTTCAAACATATTTCCATGATTCATCTCGATTGCCCTTCTCCATTTTGCTTGTGTAGTATAATTTCCCTAAGATTTCTCGTAAGTTTGTGCAAGTATAGCCTAAGATAATGATTAGCAAAATATCAAAGATTCAAGATTGAGTGCTCTCAAAAGTCATAAGATTTCGCGAGAGATTGGAATGAAGAATGACAAATCAATTTATAGAAAATTGATTATTCGAATGATAGGCCAAGATCAAAAGATCAACGAACGGTTGAGATTGATTGATTGGACATGCATTCTGATAACTGTTAGTAGTGACATGAGTGATACAAACTGGGAATAGAATTAAAGATTAAATAAATGATTTAATCTTCAGTTCGGTATTCGAAAACAGAAGAAATATCTTTGCATGGCAAAGATAAAGATTGATTAAAGCGACTCTTGTTTGAATGCATGCACAAGGTTTAATTAATTAAATAAGAATATTTAATTAATCCGCATGTACACGCAAATGAGTTAGAACTGGACGATTGACTGATCTGACGAAGAGATTACTCGAGAACGCCACTCGAACATCAAATCAAGAGTTAACTGAGTGATTAAAATAGACGTCGAGTCGAGTAAAAGTGAATACTTAGATAACTCACATAATTATCTGAAATATAGAAGAATGCGTTAAAATAGAATTAATGAATTAAATAATTCATTTAATTCAAGATTTGATATTTGGAGAATAATTAAATAAATAAGATTTATTTAATCAAGTGATGAAGGGGTTTTAAATGAATAATTAAATAAATAAAGAATTTATTTAATTATAGTTGAAATATGATAAAGGTAAATTAAATAATGATTTATTTAATTTAACAAGAAGAATAAGGTTAATTAGCAACATAATTAAATAAAAAGCATTTATTTAATTAATTAGATAGAATAAAGAAAAATGTGAATTAATTAAATAATTAAGATTATTTAATTAATAGAAGAAATGAAGACTATAGAGAATAATTAAATAATTGACATTATCTAATCATGACCATGAAGAGTACGAATTATGAAGAATATTGAAGTCGCAGGCCTAAAACCAGATTTCGGTGTCTACACTAATTTTATCAAGTGCATTGAGGTTGTGTAATATCTCCTACTGTGATGTTGATAAATCTATGCCTAATTGAATAGTTTCTCTCAAAGTTTTGTACTCAAATTCAGTAGGAAGTATTACTTTCTTTCCATATACCAATTCATATGGTGTAAACCCTTTTGTGGTTTTCCATGTTGTCCTATAGGCCCAAACTATCTCAGGCAACCTGGTTGTCTAATCTTTCCTATAAATTTGTACTATTTTGATCAAAATGTTCTCAATCTCCCTATTTGTGACTTCCACCTATCCATTATCTTGAAGGTGGTAAGGTGAGGACTTCCTATGTCTGATCTCATACTCTTGAACCAACTTTGTGATAAGCTCTGATGTAAACTGGGGTCCTTGGTCTATGAAAATTTCCCTTGGAACTCCATATATTGTAAATATGTCCTCATAAAGAAAATTTCCACATTAACATCCCTAGAAAATTGTAAAGCCTTAACCTCCACCCACTTGGTAAGATGACCTATGCATACCAGTATGTACTCCTTGTTAGATGTTGGTGATATTGGGCCAATAAAGTATAATCCCCATTTGTCAAATGGTGTTATTTCTAATTGTGGTTGCAATGGAATTTCATTTGTTTTTGTTGGCCTTCCCATTCCCTGACACCTATCACATCCCCTTGTGTACTTCATTGCATCCTTATGAAGAGTTAGCCAATAATAACCAGTTGTGAGAATCTTAAGAGTTGTTCTCTTTGCTACAAAGTGCACACTCTGAGAATGTCATATACCTCATCTTCTCTAATACATCTCCTCATAATGTTATTTGGGATTGTGTAAAATAAGTATCCAACTATTTAGGAATAGGGAAAACTCTTGTGAACCAATTGTCTCTTTTCTCTTGGGGATAAATGAGGTGATGTTTTCCTTGCTACTAGATAGTTGGAAATGTTTACAAACCATGGTGTATGCAGAGATAGAGAAAATAAATGCTCATTTGAGAATGAATCATCATCTTCTTCCAATTTGGTTGGTAGTCTAGATAAAAAATATGCCACTACATTTTCTTTGTCTGGCTTGTCCAAAATGGTGATGTCAAATTCCTGAAGCAATAGTAACCACCTTACAAGCCTATCACCAACTATTGGTTTGTTCATGAGATACCTAATTAATGTGTGGTCAGTGTGTATGAACACTGGATATCCTATAATATAATGCCTAAATTTGTTTACTGCATATACCACTACCAACATTTCTTTCTTTGTCACTGTATAATTGAGTTGTGCCCCTTGTAGATTTTTACCAATGTAATATATGGCATACTCCTTGTTTCCTTCCTTTTTCCCAAGTACAACTCCTATAGAAAAATCAAAAGCATTTGTATGGATATGGAAAGGGAAGGTCCAATTTTGTCCTCTCAAGACAAGGTTTTTAGTCAATACTACCTTGAGTGTTTCAAAAGAGTATTGACAAGCAACTGTCCATTCAAATTCTACATCTTTGGATAGTTAAAAAACTAGTAGAGCTGCAAGTTTGCTAAAATCTTGGATGAATCTCCTATAATACCCAACATGTCCTAGGAAACGTCTAATGTCTTTTTGTCTTTGAGGCACAAGGAGTGTTGAGATTACTTAAATTTTGTTTGGGTCCACTTGAATTCATTCATTTGACATAAAATGTCCCAATACAATCCCTTCTATCATCATCATGAAACATTTTTCATGACTTAGGGATAAGTTGTATTCATGACATATTTTTAGCACCTTCTCTAGATTTCCAAGTGCTTCATCATATGTATTCCCATATGTTGTGAAATCATCCATGTAAACCTCCATGAAATCATGTGCAAAGTTTGAGAATATACTCAATACTACCCTCTGGAAAGTGGTTGGTGGATTACATAGGCCAAATGGCAGGGAAAAATACACACATGTGCCCCAAGGTCATGTAAATGTTGTCTTGTATTGATCTTCTAGGGAAATATTATTTGGTTGTAGCCACTAAATCCATCCAGAAAGGAATACTTTTTGCTTGCTAATACATCAAGCACTTGGTCAATGAAGGGGAGTGGAAAGCGATCCTTCCTAGTTGCAACATTTAATTCTCAGTAGTCTACAAATACTCTCCACTTTCCTCCTTTATTTGGAACAATGACTAGAGGTGACACCCATTGACTATCAAATATAGGATGTATAAAGCCTAAATCAAGTAACTTTTGCAATTATATTTTAACTATGTCTCTAACTGCAGGGTTCATTCTCCTTTGTGGTTGTCTTATGGGTTTAAAACCATCATTGAGGTAAATCCTATACATGGACAATTTTGGGTCTATCCCCTTCATGTCATGATAATCCTATGCATAGGATTTTGTGTGCGCTTGCAACATAGTTATTAGTGATGTTTATTGTATATTAGTAAATTGACTATTAACATTTAATATTTTACCTGACATGATCTCTAACGTCTTGGATGTTGTTTGCACTAATGAGATGTCAAGTCCTGTTATGTTTGGGATACATTGGTGAGGTAAAAAATTGTGAAATATTTGGGAAATTGACTCAGAGGAACTAGTGGGGATAATATTTTGCAAACATGTCAAGAAATCTTGATGCTGCAGGTCCCTACCATAGTCATTTTTCATGATATTTACTATCAAATCATCTTCATCTTGGTGTTCTAACAGTAGATTGCATTCAATAGCCATCAAGTCTTGCAAGGAGTATTGATTTTCCTCATCTAGGGAAGGCCAAATGGTTTTTTCCAATTCTACATGTGGGTAGGTTGGTGGATAAAGGACTAATTTCTTAGTCACATTACCATTAGAGATAATTATATTCCCAGATCCGCAACCTATGAAGGCATCTATTATTGCCAACCATGGTCTTCCCAATATGAGGGAGTATCCTGTAAGGTTGGCTTTTGGTTGCAACACCATGAAATCTGTAGGATACTCCCATGAATCCAATGTTATCACCAAGTCCTCAATGATACCCTCAAGCTTGACTATGGACCTATTTTCCAATTGTAGAATAGTGGGTGTAGGTATGAGTTCTATCAATTGTAACAACTTCATGGTCTCTTTCTTCATTACATTGATAGTTTCTCTCAAGTCAATTAGGGTGTTCTTAATGAGAGTGTCATTTATCTTTACATCCATCGCAGGACTCCCAAGGTCTACATGATTGGGAACAGTTATGTTTCCCAACATGATGTTTGTAAGTTGTCTTAGGACTTGTACTGTTTGAGGATCTTTCCTCTTCTTGCTTGTATTTTTAAGGAAAATTTCTCTCATTATTTTGGTGTAGATAGGAACCTCATTAATGGATTGGATAAGGGGTATTTTGATACAAACATATTCAAGTTGTCCCAACAGATCTATTTCAGCTTGTGTTTGATATCTTTGAATTTTCAATCTTTCAGGGAATTTAGGCTCTAGACTTGCATTGGTTTGATTAACTTGATTTGACTTAGTCTCCTTAAGTTGATTGTCCAAGCTCTCTACTAGGGGTTCTTCATCAACCAATTTAGTAATTTGAAAGGATGAAGGCCCAACCAAAGTCTTCCTTGATCTAAGGTGGACATCACTCACCTCTACCCCATAAGTAGGGTACTGAATAGCTTCATTAGTTTAAGACTTTTGAATAGGCTTGTTATTGGGGTTAGGTGAAAGTTGTGTTGGCAGCTGAGGTGCTCTGGGTGGTTGTGGTGCTAGGTTTGTTGGGTTTGGCATAATGGCTTTTTTTTTTTTCTGGTTGCAAGCTTTGTTGTGGTTGCTGGTAATTCATGTTTTGGTTTTGCCATTGCTAGCCTCTTTTCCATTGGGGTTTCCATTGGTTTTTTTGGGGTGGCCATTAGGAATTACAGTCAGGTCCTTGGTAATTTTGTGATGGCCACATATTTTTCTGCCAATGGTTCCAATTGGTTTGAGGAATTTTCCATTGCTGGTTTTGCATATTGGCCCAAGACTAAGGATTCCAATTAGGAAGATTTGAATTGTTACCAGGAAATGATATGCTATAATTCAAAGGATCTTAGGGCATACCTTGTCTTGGTTTCCATGGTTTCCATTGAGTTATGTAGAATACTTGTCCATCTTCTCCTTCCAATGCATGAAAATATGATGCCCCCTTAGATATACTTGACACCTTCTTGTATTTGCAGTTAGTCCTTCTTTGTCTATAATGTGGGTAGTATTCTGTAAGAGTTTCTTCTACCTCCTCTTGCTTCTTTTTGACATGGAGGATATCTAGCTATGTAGCCATATGGCTAATAATATGCTCCTTCAGGTTGGATAGTAGATTACTCAGTTCAACTCTAAAGACTCCATTGGATGGTTTGATGATGGAAGATGCCCTTTCTCCTCTAACTTTCATTGTAAAACACCTTGAATAGTTCCTACATGCCTTGAAAATCTCCTCAAATGGTGCTTGAGAGATATATCCTACCCTAATGAGGTTAAGTGCATCCATCCAATCCTCATTAATCCCTCTTAAGAATACCAGCTTTAAAGACTCATTAGAGAGTCTATTTTGGTGGGAATTCTTAAGACAAATTTGAAACCTTTCCATGTAGTCTTCCAAAGATTCATCCTCCTTTTGTGACATCCTAAAGACGCCATCTCACTTTCTATCAATTTCTCTATAGTAGTCTTGGTACTTCTCCAGGAACTTTGTCTTCATAGAATTCCAATTAGGAACAAAATCTCTTCTTAAACCCATGAACCATCTCAAAGCAACATCCTTTAGGGTTGTTGGAAATAGTTTGAGCCTATGTGCATCTATATTATAATCATAACTTTTTCCCAACACATCAAACTCTAATAGGAATGTATTTGGGTCCTCTATGACCAACCCATAGAAGAAAACTAATGCTAAAGGAGGTACGTTCTTTAGTGTAGTTGCTCTCTCTTGTTTGGAAATGGTGAATCTGCATGGTCCATAAAAGGTATAAAAATCCCAATTTTTGACATAAATTTAATAACACTTTAAAGTGTTTCCTTTTCAAAAAAAAAATTTATGGGGGCTTTGCCCTTGGATCCCTTTTGCGAGGGATCAGATCATCCCCCCACACCCCCATCTTTTTGGGTTGGGTATTCCACCCCCCGGGCTAACAATCATCTATTTTTCATCATTTATTTTAACATCTAATCATATTTTTGTGCAGCTTTTCCTCGTTTGTCCAAGATCAAAGATCAAAAACTACTACTTATCTTCTGTAGGATGATCGGTCGAAGACCTTTAGTTAGTTTGTGTATCATTTTTCATACTAATTTAGGAACACACAAATTTAATTAAAGGTTCAATTAATATGTTTGTTGTGTTTGGGGGTGGGTTGTTGGCGTATCCACTCCCCTTGCACCTTTCGGTGATCCTGGGTGATGAGAAATCACAACTCGTTCCAGTCCAGTTGAGTCTAGCTAGGAAGTGCTAGTACGTGTACACTCTCCCCTTGCACTATGTGCGAGCCTGGGGACTAGCTGAAACATCTAGTATTTTCTTCCCTTAGTGAGACTTGTTTGGGATTTCATCACCCAGGGGACAATATTGACCACGTGTTACCGACAGGTTATATAAAGGGGGGAGAGCCAAAGTTGTACCCCAATCTAGTCACGTCATGTATAGTGAAGTGTTGAAGCTAGGGTGATACCTAAATAAGACATGCAGGGTTGGTACGAGTTTCTAGTACCTCATTGGGGCTCTTGATCCATGCTTGTGATGGGTTGGTGTTCATGGTTGTGCCTCACACACCCTCTTGGTGTATTGAGGACACACAAGATAGCCTATTCAGCCTAGATAGAGACTCGTGTTTAGCAGCAACTTGGTGTAGTGCAGGGGATACACACCATACTTTGAAGTTACTCACCATGTACTCCCTTGGGTTTAGATAGAAATCGTTGTGGTGGACTATGATAGTCTTCGAGAGAGAGAGAGTGAAGGTGAGCTTGTGTCGTCTGTTGATGACCCTGTGCCACTGAATCTATAACTATCTGCCCTCATGAGAAAGGGTGATCCAAAGAACCACCTCAGTATCACAGAGTATTAACCTTGGAGTGTCCCCTCAAGGTGGTGGGCCTACATCAAGTTAGCAAACCCATAATATTAATTTTAGGTTTGTGCTATCTGGAGTGTTTTCTTGTGCTATACTAGTGCTTGTCATTAGTCTGAGTCTCTCTAGCCCTTTACTTGTTGTTTTTCATGTTTTCTGTCCTTTGCCATAGTCTTCCCTTGCCCTCAGTGGAGAGTTTTCTTCTCATAGGGGTGAACTTGCATTGTGGACATGCGATCTTGCCTTGTAAGGGGCGATTTCATGTCTTGAGTCTAGTCTAGTCATTCTTTAGGCGAACTCATCCTTGTTAGGGTCAAATTTGATTGCAGGTCTCTTAGTTAGGCGACCCCGCATCCGTCTGTTTATTGAATAGGCAATCATGTTATCCTTTTAGGTGAGTCTATGTCCTGTCCGTGTCATCCCCATTTGCTTGTTCCCTAAATAGGTGATCTTGCTATCTGTAGGGGAAATCCCACATCTCGTCCATGTCTCCCTCGCTCGTACATCCCATTAGAATAAGCGATCTTGTCATCTCCATAGGTGAGTCCATGTCTGCGTCTCCCTTTCATTCGTCCTTACACCACTTAAAATACGTGAACCTATTGTCTGTAGGGACGATCCTGTGTCCCATCTGTATCATCCCCATCCATACAATCTAAGACATAGGTAGTTCTGTTAAATCGATAGGTGATCTTGTCATAGGAATTTTCATCCCCTATCTGTACATATGAGAAAATAGGAGATCTTGTTACACTGATAGGTGTTCTCATTTGCATCCATATACCTCAAGAAAGTGGCAATATTGAACCATAGATAGGTGATGTTGTGTCTCATTCCTATTTGTTTCTTTTTATCATCCAAAGATATAGGCAATCCCACTACCTAGATAGGTGAACCTATGTTACACAAAGGCGATCCCATCCACCTTTAGATAGGTGATCCCGTTACCTAAAAAGGCGAATGCGCTATATAAAAAGGCGGATCTAATTCCCATACAAAATATAGAGAGTCAATCCTTTGTGTCATGATTAACCTATATCTTCCTTAGTCCAAAACTGTAGTCCAATCATTTTTCCTCTACATATCTATTTCCAAACGATCACTTTCATCTCATCAATCCTTGTCAATCTATCCAAACGTCATCCCCTTTGAGCAAGGATTCAGCTAAACCTATTTTTATCCTTGAAATTAAGAGTTTATCCCATGACATCCTTTAATCATCCTAATCTGAGCTTATATCCCATCTTAATCTGAGCTTCAACCCAATATTAATATGAGCTTAAATCAAACCTCAATATGAGCTTAATATACATCCCAATTTGAGCTTTATTCCATCCATATCCAAGATATTCTGATATTGAAACAAATCTTATGACCCTTTCTTCCACGATCTTCTAATCCATTCTATTTATCTTTTCATCATCTCTCTTTTCCTTCTAATCATCTATTCCCATCTTTTCAATCCATATCCATCCAATCCAATGTCATGAATCCTTATACTCCATCAACGCAACTAAAAATATTAGTCAAGGGAAATCCCAATTACGTTGATGATGATAATGAAAGTATTTTCGATCAAGATGAGTATGAAATAGCTCCCTTTGATGCTATCATATCTAGTAATATTTCTCCAAGCATCATCCAAAATCCAATCAGTCATCCAAGCAATCCCATCATTCCTTCATTCACACCTACTAGCAATCCTTATGCTACCTTTGACAAGGGATATCCATTCTCTTCCCCATCCACATATTTGTCATATCCTTCATCTACATATCCCTCTTATCCATCACCCACATGCCCATCTCATTCCACATCCATGTCTCCATGTTCTTCTCCATCCATATCCTCCTATGTCTCTCCATCTTCACACAACAACACTATCACCTTCACCCCTAGTCCAAACCCTCCATCTTATTATCCTCCAATGCTTGATCCTCATCCACCATCCACATTCTCCTATCTTAATCCACCATCCCAATCTTCCCACCTTAATCCACCATCCCCATATTCCTTTCTTAATCCACCATCCCAATATTCCTACCTTAATTCCCCATCCGCTTTCTCCAACATCAATCCACCATCCATGTCCTCCTATCCTAATCCACCATCCCAATATTCCTACCTTAATCCTTCATCTAATCTTGATCCCCACACCAATCCTAATCCTCCACCTACTCTTAGTCCTCCATCCAATCCCATCCATCCATCTAATCCTAATCCACCAATCCATAATCCTAATCCTCCACCCATCCATAATCCTTCATCTATTCCCATCACCCCAACTAAGCCTAGAATATGCAAGTATCTCACTCTAGATGTCGTCCAAGGACTCATGACAAATAATACATCCCCAAATCCACATCTTGAAGTCATGGAACCATGCTTCCCCACTCCCTCATGCACAGTCACTAGTGATGAGACCCTTCTCAATCCCACACCTATCATTACTATTACCACCCCTAGAACCACCTAAACTATTGATACCATCAAACCCATTGAATCCATTGAATCCCCATCTTCTACTCCTAGATCCACCCAATCTATTGAAGACACCCAAATCCAATCCACTCCTCCCACTCCTAGTATCACCGAAATCCACTCAACTTCATGAATACCCCATCCTTCCATCTCCCCCACTTGAGGAGTCCCTCCAATACTCCATCATCATGCCTCCCACACATGATGAGTCATGCCAAGAGCTTGATCCAAAGCATACCAACATATCCCCTCCTCCACATCAAGATCCTACCATCCTATCTACTCCAACTCAAGATCATAGTCCCCCATCCATTCCATCCCATGATCCCCTTGGAACTGAAGATCCAACCACTCCATCTCATGAGCCCTTATCACCCACTGCCACAAATCCAAATCCTATCATATCACCTAATCCCTCTCCTGATGCCTTATCACTTACTCCTCTCGATCAAGATGTTGCATCCCATCATCTCCATCTCATGATCCCCCATCGCTTCCTAACCCTACCATCCCAACACAACTTTTATATCAACTTGGTACCATTACACTCATCCATGGTGGTTTTATCGTAGATGAAAAACAAAGCATATACACCACCCATCCTCCTCCACCTAATAATGGACTCACATCATGCTTCCAAAATAACAAGCATCCTACCATAGATTGAATGCTCAAGAGCATGAACTATCAAGGAAAAGGTTTAGGCCTTCATGAGTGAGGTATTTTAGAGCCCATCTAGGTCAAAGAACACCCATGTACATGAGGTCTTGGATATACCTCTCAAGAATCACAATCCAAAAATATTGGTACAACCTCCATACATCCTCAACAATCCTCTTCTAAAAGAATAAGAGGTTCATCCCATCAGTCCACCATGCCATTTGTTGCCATCCCCCCTGCTCCACCATATTACTTCAAAACAACCATCCATATTCCTCCATCCTCCCAATCCATTTTGGGTCCTTATGTCCTTCCATCCACCATCACACATCCTCCATGTACTAAGTCCATTTTGGGCCCTTATATCCCAAAATCACCTCCTCCATCTTGTCCTATTCATCCTTTTATCCATCCATCACCTATCCCTAATGCACATCATAAAAATCCTAACCTCATAATCCCTGATCAAGATCAACAAAGGCACCCCTCTATACTTGTTATCTCACACCCTCCATCTATTCATCACCTCCAAAATCCCACCTCTATCACTTCATTCATGTATCCTCCACATCATCCATCTCATCATACCCATCCCATTGCTATTAAAAGCACTTTGGATGCCAAAGTAAAAATGCATAAATCTAAACATCCACATGAATCTAAAGATCCTCATGTCCCCTTAAAAATACATGTTGAAGAAAAGAAAAATCAAATCCAAAATCCAAATCAAACCCACCGGCCACAAAGGCCCACCAAAGAAAATATCAAAACCATGTGGATCCCAAAGAAAAAAGATGCAATGCCTCCAAATGAAAAATCTATAATAACATCCAAAGTTACTAATCCAAAAACTAATGATTCACATACTCCATATCCTAAATCTATTTTGGGTCCTTATGTCCCAAATTTCACTATCCCAACTTCTTCATTATCCCCACACTCTTCATTAATTAATCCTCCTATCCTTTCACATCCACCACCATATGTGCCAATGTTGGTCCTAAAAACATTTCCCCATCACACATCCACCTCATCATTCCATCCATACACTTTCCAATATCCCATCCATTATCCCACATATCTCCCACATCAAATCCGTCTAATCCATTCCCTTGCATAATCCATCCATCCTAATAAGGTTGTACCGACATCCAATAGTCATTTCACACTTGGGCTCTTATTACCTCGTATGGAACTTGATTCTTGAGTCCTTCATCTGCATCCTTATCACATGTCTTCCAACTCCATTTATCCACATCCCTATCCTTACCCATTTCATTCCACATACTATCCACAAAATCCAAAAAATTCAAAAAAATCCAAAAAACAAAATTTCAAAAAAAAGAGTAAAGAGAAAAATCCGTCCAATGGTGAAAACTTGGCAAACAAGTGCCTTGGATAAGTAACATGATGAAAACCTAGCAATAGGCGTCATGTGTAAATCCCCATCTATTTTCTTTCCACGCTTGGGGGAAAATTCATGCTTTGCATCCCCTTCACTCTATCTCTTCCATCCCACCTATCTTCCACATCCTACTTGTCATATCCCATTTATCTCCAATCCCTCCATCCTCCTCATGATCTTGATAAAGACAGGGGCACCTATCTATACATGCTTTGGAAACCTCTTGGTATACATCCCCCTTGTCCATTCACTGCCATATTCCTTATCCTCCCCCATCCACCTTCCTTATCCATGCATCTTATCAACATCCATTTAGCTCCCTTTTCCACCCATCATGCTATAATGCATATCCTTTTCTTATTTATCCATCCTTTTATCTTCCATCCTTGCTGCCTCATCATACATGACATATCTACAATGGGGTATGTTATTATTACTTTTTGACATAGTCCTTGGAGATATACTTCATCTACCCTATCATCCCTTCTATCTTCCAAATCCTTACCTTCCTATCTATCCATCTAGAAACATTTTCCATATCCAAATCCTTATCCCTCTATCTACCTATCCTAGCATATTTCCATCTCCCCATCTTTATCTATCCATCCCTTTATCCCTATTTTCATTCCATTTCATAATACCTTGTCATTGGTATCTAGCTACAGGCTAAAACCCCATGCAACCCAACCCCATCTATCTCACCCTATCCTTGCTACTACCTTTTTCACACATCTTCCCAATATCGTATCACTTTTCATCACTCATTTATCATCATATCCCCCCAATTCAACTTTTGATGATTTGGATACTTATCCCATCCTTGAGCTTCACCTAATCCACACCTTACATATATCACCCATCCTATCCACATGGTCTATCTTGTCTCATCATATTAGTTCCATTGTTGTATCTACTTATCATGGTTATCTCATCATCCCTTATCCATTGTATGTCTTTGGTCTTTGGTCAAACTACGTTGCCTCTGTACTTTCACGTAGGCAAGGCTAATCGTTTGATCAACCCCCGAGGCTTTTTTCTGTCCTATCATGTCAGTCTTCATCATCCATCAATGTCTCCATTGTCCTCTTTCCAAATTTATCCATGGTTAGTTGTCAGTCTTTTATCGAACTATGAGGGCTTTGCGCTTTCATGTAGGAAGGCTAGTCTTTGATCAACCCCCGAGCCCCTAGTTCTTTAGGGGGTGTCTTGGTCCTATGTCATGTCATCAAGTGTGTCCCTCTTCAACTGGTTTCTAAAAAAAAAATCCATTAATATCATGAGGTCCAATTGGTTTCAAGTATCCTGATTCATGTCGATGATTTAATCTATTATCCATCCTTGGTCTTAACATGATGTATCCTTCCTAAATCAGACCACATCAATCCCATCCATCTACTGATCCTATGGAAAAGGATGTTTGAAATATATTGTGATATTTTTATGCTTTTAGCATTTGTTTATCATTTGAGCTTCCTATTATACCTTTTGTCAAGGTTTCCATGATCCATCATATCATGGTGCACTTTGACGGGTAAACATAGGGGCATATCTTGATTTTCTGCGTGATCTTGTTTTCTTGGATGTCTTGCGTAGTACCCACCAAGATCCTTGTAGTCTTGTGTTACACTGGCACATCCTTTGTGTTTGTGGTTTTCCAACATTGGCCCTACCAAAGCCCCCATGAATTTCGAATGTTGGACTAAACTTTTGTTTTTTGTGTCAATCCCATGCATGTGAGACAGAGTCGCCTTGGTTCCTCATACCCTGGTGCATAGTATCTCATGCTATATTAGATTAAGCACTCATTACATGGCAATTTTTATATGACACTCCTAATCCATCTTCCCATCACCTCACCCTACACCTTTCTCATCCGTTCAACCTTCATCACTCTCCCTCACCTATCTACCCTATCTATTTTCATCACTCCACTATCATCATCCTCATCATATCATCATCTCTTCAATATTCTTAGAATAATATAGATCTATTATTCTAAGCATATTTTCCTCCAATCCTCATCCCTTCAATATAACAAAAATCATCTAATCACATCTTTGGTCTTGTTCCCAGCCTTGTTACAAGTATTATATCCACGTCCAATCTCATCATCATCATTGGGATGTATCCTTCCCTATCCTTTTGTATTGTTTTGGAATGTATCCTTCCCTCATCAACAACACTCTCATCACCATCATCGAGATGTATCCTTCCCTCATCAACAACACTCTTATCATCATCCTTGGGATGTATCCTTCCCTCATCAACAACACTCCATCCATCATCAACCAATCTTGGCTTGCACCTTTACTGGGGAAACATCACCTTTTTCCTTAAATCCATTTGTGATTGCTTGCTTCCCATCTATCCTTGCATCATCCCATCCATTTCGAGAGCACACTCGTGCTCTCTCAAACCCACATGTCCTCTCAAGGGGGCATCCTCAATCCCTAATCTTTATCTTTAATACCATCATCCACTTCTTCCTAGTAACTCCTTTGATGACTGGGGCATCTTTCCCAATCTAACCATCTTCTTCCTAGTGCTATTTTTTAATCTTCTTTGAAATAATGCTACTTTGTAACACCATCTAAAAGAGGGGAAAAATGTAGACACCTAAATTTTCCCACTTACGTTTGGTCAAATTTATCCCTTTTCATTTGAATATCCTCTTTTTCACTTTAATTAAATAATATTGCTATTATTCAACTAAAGTCCTCTAAATCCCTAAGGTATTTAATTAAATAATTAAATACTTTATTATTTATCCTACCTTACCCCTTCTATCCCATAAATTAAATAAATAATTTCTATTTATTTAATTTACTCCCTCAAGTGTCACATCCTCCATCACCTTTTCCTAATCCTAATCCCAATCCTAATCCCCACCTAACCTACCTACGAAACATGTGCACACACTTAATCCAAGATTAAGTGGGTCAACCCTCTCCCAACCATTGATCTCCACCATGCAATCCTAGCCACTCATCTCAATGTCCTCCAAATCTATTTATCCCAACACTTAGCCATTTTCAACTCTCTCTCTCTCTCTCTCACCTATTTTCCATTGGAGTGTCGTTATGCTGCCAAAATTTTGAGTGAACACACATCCAATTGAACATCGTGGGAAAATATACACAATAGGAGGCTTTGTATGCTGGTTTGAACTCCTCATCGCCCTATCTTGAATGTTTTGCTTTTTTTTGGTCTTTTGCTTGATTTTCTAGCATTTTTAGTAGATTAAAAACATTGCACACAAAATGGCAAGTTGCAACTCCCACAACTATGAAGAGTCAATTCTTCCTTAACACATCTCTACTCAATAACAAGACCATTTCTTCTAATAACCAGTGTGTATAGGGTCTTGACCCACATCCCCTACAAGAAATTGGATAGATTAAGTGGTGGAATGATTTCATAACATGTAAATCCCATTTTATTTGTATTTATGGCTGCAACTGGCTTTTTTTATCGTTTCTCATATGAGGCCACTACATGGGAGCTCCACATTGCCCCTACCACTTTGGAAACTCAATTGTTTGATGCCCCCACCCAATTTTGGATGGCTCAACTATGACAATAAAAGAAAAATTTGGATGCATATACTGATCACGATGCTTTGATCAAAGCTAGGTTGCATTGCCTTAAAATTGGTGATAAAGTTTTGAAATATTTTTTCAAGCTTTGTGTGCTCATCAATCCTCTCATACCATCAAGAAAATTCATGAATGGAATCAAATCTTCCATGATTTTTGTAATATTCTTAAATATTTCATTCAAAATTATGAGAGTGTTTGCTGCCCAGTAGTACACTTCTGCAAGACAACTTACTTTCCAACAATGTCTTGAGGTTGTGACTTGTTGACTTCCAAATGCTTAAAAAATTATTTATGACCAACTCCTCACCTTGTTGATCTCAAGGAGGTATTTTTTCTATGGCTAATGACAAGGCTCTTGGCCTTGATGGATCCCCTTTTGAATTCTATAAATCCTATTGGGATATGGTTGGTAGCAACCTACACAATGTGTATCTTTAAGCCATACAAATTGGGTCATTAGGCAATTTAATCAACAAAGGAAGCATCAAATTCATACCTAATACTAGCAACCGAGAGGTTATAAAAAATTGGAACCCTATCACTCTATTTAATGTCCCATACAAGATCATTTCCAAAGTGTTGGCCCTTAAGTTACGCTTGATGTTGCCACTTATTGTTAGACCTGAGTAGACTAGTTTTATTAAATCCAACTTTATTCTAGATAACATTATAGTGATTTGGGAAGGAATGGAATGGGCTTGACATTCTCAACAACCTTCAAATTTTATCAAAATTGACTTTACAAAGGCTTGTGATCACATTGAATGGGCTTTCATATTGGCCATGCTTTAGGCACTTGGTTTTGGCCTGTACAATTCATCCATTTGATTCAAATGCTTTTCATAGATGCTTCTTCTTGCATCACTATTTTTGGTCAGTAATCTCCTTCTTTTAGACTTTTAGGTCAATTAGACAAGCTTTCCATCTCGTCTTGGCTCTCTATATTTTGGTTATCAAAGGTTTTGGGTACCTCCTTGCTCAAGCTATTTCCCAATCCTATGTAAAGGGGATTTTCCTTCCCAATTCTACATAAAAACTTGTTAATGGTCATTTTGTCAATGGTTTGTTTCTCACTCTTCATGAGGAAGGAGATAATATCTAGCAGGAACTCAAGTTCCTTGACATTTTTTTCAAGCCTCTGGATATAACATATAATGGCATAAGACCTTATGTTATAGATAATTCCTTTTTCCCAAGCTTGTTTAATTGGATCCATCTTTAAATTGGAAATGGATTGATCATAGGGAAATATTTTGATTTCTGGCCATCCCTTTTTCTTTTCATGCCAATCCTTCTAAGCTTTGACAAGATGTGTTGGCAAGAATTGATAAGAAACTTCAGTATTGGATCACTAAGCCTCTATCCTTGGCTGGTAAGTAACAAATTTTTTCTAAGATATTGGCGGCCACTCATGTTTATTATTCCTAATGTTGGGCCCCTCCAAGGCTTCATACTTGAAGATTGAAAATATCCTTAGAGACTTTCTATAGGATTCCAACGATGGACATCATGGATTTCACTCGGTGGCATGGGAATTTTGTTATTCTTTGCAAGAATTCAAAGGTCTTGGATTGATATCTATTCATCGAAAAGACATTTTTTTGTATGCTAAATGGATAATTAGAGAAATCACTGGAAATGAGGCCTAGAAAATTCTTATTCACCATTGCATTGGCATAGGAATTGCCCATAGCTGGCCAACTTGGAAGGGCTTGGATATTGGAACGCTTCTCAAGATGAAGAAACTAGTTCTCATTGAAGGGACCTTTATCATCAAAAGTATCTAGAAAGTCTATGAAGCTATCAAACCCTAGATTCATTGGATTATAGATGATTTTTGTAATGGTGTATCCATTAATCAATACTCCTTTTGGTGGTCCCATCTCTTCATTTTTTCAAGGGAGGTTGTTGGATCTCTTATCTTGGACCCAAGGTTTGAATTTAAAAAAAAAAGGGTCAACAATTTACCAGATTTCACCACTCGACCACTAAGAATTTTCTTCATTGGCTAGATTTAAAGCTAAAGTATAGATTTTCTAACCAAGATCAGAGACTTACTGGACAATTCTCAATTACATACCTCCATAGTCACTTCATAAGTTGGGTGTGCATTATTTTAAACCTTGGTGGAAGGACTAGAAATGGTTTCCAAATAATTCATTTCAAAGGTACAGGTCCTGTAAGGCATATTATTGGCTATCTCCCCACATGCATATGGTTGATCAACTTAATTTTTGCTAGTAATTGCATTCCTCTTGTGGGATATGGAAAAAAATATTCCATCGTGTTTGGACTACTATGATTGAGCTTAATATGGACTACTTCACTTGGTGTTTGTTGTACCGAGGGCTTCCTATGGGGGAGCCATCTTGCTCACATGGGCATTCCCACTCCAAATTTTCCTTTATGTAGTCAAATTGAGTCCCTTAAGCACCTCTTCTAGTTTTTTCCTCGAGCTCAAGAAGCTTGGAATTGGATTCATGAGTTCTTCAATCCCTTTAGGCCTACTCCTTTCTCATGGCACATGGTTCTTCTTTGGACTCATCCTAGCCTCCCCCACAAGTTTACCTAGATTTGACACACTTTTGAGGCAAAAATATTATTCAATATTTGGAAAGATAGAAATGTTACATTGTTTAATTGCAACACTGTCGATAATTTTTCTTTCTTTGTATTTTAAAGTTATCATTTTCTCTAATGTTATTATGTAGACTTAGGTGCAAGCTAAAAAAAATTCACTTGAAGTTGCACATCTTTAGGAGTTGTTGGATCACTAGGGTAATACCCCCTACACTGTTGCTTGGGTTCCTCATGACTCAACTTCTCCTCGTGGGTGTCAACATGAACATAACCACGCTACCCAACGAGATAGTTGTGGAGATTGTGGGTCTCGCTCACATGGTCTAATGCCTAAGAATCCCAAGGACTCTACTTCCCATGGAGGATGGTCTTGGCCATCATTCTCACCCTCTCCTCGGTGGAACATTGGTTGGTCAGACACCAAAAAATTTCCTGGTGCGTTGCTTTCCACCTCTCTAGTTCAGAGTTAGATAACTCCTAAGGAGAATGCAAAAGATAACACTCTCACTGGGTGGAGCCGATTGACGATTCTACCCACGATGATGTTTGAGAAAAACCTGATAATCAAGATCCTCCTCTACCTAGCATAGCCACAACTATGTAATTATGATTTCAAGCTCAACCTTTTTTTGTATTTTATTTTCAAGGCTTGGCCCTTTTGTTGGACTCATGTGTGTGCCACTCTACCACCCTCATTTTTTTAATAGTATACCTTTTTATTTTAATTAATGAAAATTTAAAGATGATATATTCATGAAAAAACTCACATAATCACATCCCAAATCTTAAGCTCCTACAAGAATTTAAATCAATACAAACCATTATCTACTCATCCAAGTGAAAAAACTACCTAATTCATTATTTAGTACACTACAAATGCTCTCCGTCATCTATTAATAATATAAATTTTAATTATGTATGCTCAAGATATCATATGTTAACTATTTCAAATCAATGTTAGCTTCAGGCACCAAATTATGACACAACAATAAAATTTGATGACCAAACCTATACCACTACATAGTTCTTAGAGAGATATTTTTATTGCTTATAAGAAATCAAAATTTTGATACTGTATGTGAAATTTATGGCCTCTAGAAAAATATTTATATATTATGCTTTCAAATTGAGCAATTGGTGATTGTTAGGTGGCTCTTCGGAAGTGTAGGAAGTTGTAGTTGTGGGAGAGTGATAGATTTGTGATTGGTTGGAAGAGAGAGTGGTGGTGCCACCTAAGGGGAAACATTGGCAATGGTGGTACCTCCCATTGGGCTAGCCACAACCAAGAGTTGAACCACCCTTGTGATCAAGGGATTCAACCTTGGTTTGTGTTTTCCCACAAGACCATGGGTTGGCCACCTCAATTCCTATTTGATAATTTAAAATAAATAAAATTTCACCTATTATCCAAGCCAATTTTTGTAAATGATTATCTTTATAGATTAGCGATAATAGAGATTATTCTCTAAAATATATCAATTCTAATTACTAATGCATCATTCAACTATATATATTTTTTATAGACGTACAAAATATTCTAGTGTAGGATCCTCCAAGGCCCTCAAAGATGAAAAAAATTGACCCAAAACATAGTGATTTTTATATGTCCATAGGTTTTGGGATTTTTCAACTAAATGGGGATGTCTTCTTTTTTCTATGAGGTATCCAACAAAATATCACCCCCAAAACCCTCACAAAAGAGCCTTAATAGAAAACATACTTGTCAAATCTTCATGAAACTGCATATTTGCAACAATATAAGTCTACAAACACACATTTCACCTCGCAGATTCCTTCATTATTTTCTTGCAATACCATGGATTCAACTATGCACAAGAATCTACCAATACAAAAAGTTACAAGGATATTTCCTCCCACATACTAGTAACTAGGATTTCATTTCACTTGAAAGGAAAATAATGAAGCAATATAAAATATTTACACACAACCCCATGAGATAAAAATATGTAAACAAGTATTCAAAATCCACCATATAAAATAATAAACAAACATACTATCAAGATGACACAAGATATACCCTAGCAAAACCCTCATAAGGGAAGTACACATCCTCCTAAAACATTCACACTCAATTTATTATTAATTACAATACACTTATAGACTTTCCATAAATACTTTTGAAGCACCAAATCCTTTAATGCATCCTCCATGTGTCCAAGAATAATGGGTAACCATGTAACACCCACGTCCAATGCCATGCTTCACATATGCACTCTATAAGTGATCTCAATACAAATGAAAATTAACCCAACCATTAATCATGTGCTTGCTTTTATAGAATCAATCTCACCCAAAACCACCAAGTGTTATTGTCTAAACAACATCTCTCAAAACTCTAAGAGCACAAAACTATTGACCCCAACACTTATTTTTTGGTACTAATTTTTCCTAATACTATATATTTTTCCAATGTGTAACACACACATAAATATATAAACAATATTATAATACAAATTCACAAGTGGACCCAAATAAATATTTAATGTGGCTAACACATCTCGAAAGATGCACCACAAATAAATGTTTATTTTACAAAATTAAAATATATTTTTCTTGTGCAAGGTGTATAACACCATTTTTCCTAACAATCAGGGGGCTCTATATAAAGGAGGTGATTATCATTGTAAGGATGTGTTGAGTAGGATATTATATTTGACATCTCTTGGATATATTATGTGCAATAATTTCTTCCATGAGGAGTATTGTACAATGTCACCCTACCTTGAGTTTGTATTTTTGCATATATTGGATTTTAGGGCATCTTGGCCCACAAACATCTCTTGTGTTGTTTGTGATATATCTCCTAAATTATATCATTTTCATTATATGTATGGATCTTATCAAGTGGTATGAAATATAGGATTTGGTCAAAGGTGAGGACAAGAACCTATTTTTTAAGATTTTCCCATATGTTTCAAATGATGACATTTTTTTGGTACCTTTTTTTGTTGAAGTAGGAGTTACATTTAAGGAAGCTACAATCCAAAAATTAAAATTTGATCATCAATACTAAGGGAGTTATAATAGGTATATATTTTTCACAAATTTGCTCTCCAATATGTAAATCATGAATTTTTTACTATTTTTTTAAATTTCTAAAATGCTATATTAAATTCATTTGGTTCTATTATTTATATTTTTATTTTTAGGCAAAAAAAAATGAAATGATTCAATAAAAGTTGGGAATGTGGTAAAATTTAGATACCCTAGTTCTAATTAAGGTTCTTATGTTTGATGGAAATGCTAATGGTGAAGAATGGTGTTTCCAATTCAAAAGAGATAAAGCAAACTTGTGTGAATTTTGGAGACCAAAAATTTATGTTAAATTGATAGGTGTATCTTATAAGCAAGATTTTTCATTATGTATTATGCATTGTTCCATGGAGAAAATAACAATTTTTAGATAAATGAGCTCTTAAAGAAGAGGGATAAGATGAATAGGAGAAGGAAGAAGAGGGAAACTTAGGATGTGAAGGAGATCTAGAAAAAAAGGAAAATAAGAAAGAGACGAAGAAGGAGAATAAATAGAATAATAATAACAATAAGAGGATAGCAGTAAATGCACATTAGCCCCAAGGAAGGAAGAATCAATCATTCAATTCCACATGGTTGTATTCAAAAGTTAGATATTATTATTTTGTAAACCCTAGAAGAAATTACAACTTCATCAACATGGAACTAACCAAAAAGATACACGTGCAAGCAAAGTATATCATGGATAGTAAAATAGTGGGTAAGGATATTTAATTTTTTTAAAATTTGAATATCTCTATAGATAATTATGTTTTGCATTCAAAATTTTATGCTTTGGATATTGATGGGTATTATACTATTCTTGGTTATATTTTGTAAGAATGTTTGGGAACAACATTAATGTGTAAAATATGTTTTTGAATATTTTGTGGAGGAGAAAAGTTACATGATAGGATATTACACATAATGAAGAGATAAGTAAATTCAAGGTAGAGCAAGTTCAAGATACTATAAAAATAAGGTACTAAAGAATCAAAAGACAAACATGAAAAGATAAATATAAAGAAAATAGAGGGAAAAAAGAAAGCAACAAAAAAGGGTGAAGAATCAATGAAGGCTCCAGATATAATGTAGTGCCCCTCTATGATTCACCTTGTCTATGTCATTGTGTATTGTCTTCCATTTCGTGGTGTGGTCGGGTACTGTTTGATATTCCATTCATTCGAGTTATTTGTTTGATTAGTGCCTTGACTGATTATTATATTAAAATAAATATTATTGTGGTTAAAAGGTATTTTGATAATTAAATAAATAATTTAATACATTTGTGGTGCTGATTAAATAAAATATTATTAATGTTTTTATTTGATTTAAATAAATTAAAATTTATGATTTAATAAAGAAATATTAAAAATAAATATATTAATTATTGTATTGTGCAAGAAAATTAAAATGAAAGATTAAATTAATAAATTAAACATTTTAATAGTTGATTTACTCTGTGCAAATATTAAAGTACGGTTAAATTATAAAAATAATTATTAGTGGTAGTTGTCGGTAGTGGGGAAAATTAAATAAAATAATTAAAATTAAAGAAGTGAATGTAGTAACGAAGATTTGGGGGAAATAGTAAATAAATTAGTTATATTGCAAAAAGAAAGGGGATTTTGGATATATTCTCGAAACTAATCTTGCTTCTCCGCAGTGAATAATTCTCTGGAAAAAGTTTTTTTCTGGGTTTGGGAGCTTTGGATATGGGTTTTACAATGGTTGTTGGATTCAGAAGAGATTAGAGCTGCAAATTTGCAAATTGGAGAAGAGGTAGGAGTTGTGAATTGGAGGTAGAGAGATCTGCATCAACTTCCAGCTCAAGCAATCAATTATTCAGGGTCCATTACTATACCAAACTCTAGTTATGTAGGAAAATAATAATAGAGTGATTGAACCATTTGATGCAAAATAATATCTTTTTGCTATTTTCTATGTTGTTCAATTTACAAAAGCAGTTTATTTTCTTCTAAGGGCCTTCTAGCCCTTTTACAGTAAATTGTGTGTGCAACCCCTACAACTTAGAACATCCTTTAGCTTCAAATTACCCTTCATCCATTTGGTTATTTTTCCACTCAGTGGTGCCTTGAATCATATCACCCTAATTTTCTTCTAAAAGATTTCAGGTTATTACGTTTTACTATGTGAGGTTGTCTGTATTTTATGGTTATCGTATTTCTCTTAGTCCCTGCGCCATACACTGATTTGAATGATACGTACTTCCCAAGGGATGGCTCATTGTTCTTTTTAGTGATTTTCAACTAACTTTTGTTTTGAATTGAATTCATATTTTGGGCCAGAAAACTATCTCTTTGTTCACAATTTTGAGCTGGGCATTAGCTACTTTGTAGATTAGCCGTGCCATTTTGCCATTCCTCATCCTGGTGATCGCTCTTTTCTTTAGCTTGGATATTGAGTTGGGTGAATCTTTATATTTAGTCGATATTGTTCAAGTGTACCCCACGTCCTATATTTTTGAATCAATCTTTATTAAATTACCAAATCTTGCGTTCGGTTCATCTCTTGGTCTTGGTTAGCCGTTGGAATGGCCTTCCCTGCCAACATGCCTTTTTATATAGTGCTGGTTATGATTCACTTTATTTGGAATGAATGTTAAGTTAATTTGTAGTTTTAGTTGGTTTGAACTTAGCTGTTGATGCCTTATATGTTGTATTCCCAGCGTCGCCTAGATTCATAACTTGAACTGAGTGTTAACTATTCGATTTTCCATGAAAGTGCAGTCGTGGGGAATACTCCATTCGTTGGTGATTGTATTTGAAAGATAACTATTTTTGGCATGCAAATTTTATATTTATGACGTCATTTTCTGCATACATGAATACTTGATCTAGTATATATGTATTAAGTGGGTAGTATTAGTTGAAAATAGTATGAAGATACTTTGAATGACTATGTAGATCAATATGTATATATACATCATTGGGACTCAGTTTATAAATAGAAATATGCATATATATATACATTTTGAAATTTTGTATTCGATTTACTTATTGCTGTAACTTGCATCCTATAGTTAATATGAATAGAAATCTGATGGTAAGAATGTTATATGACAATTATTTTCAAGGTATATATGTACATGTGTATATATATATATATCATAACTTTTGTAAAGGTGCAATT
Organism: Sequoia sempervirens; assembly: GCA_007258455.2. Taxonomy (NCBI): domain Eukaryota; kingdom Viridiplantae; phylum Streptophyta; class Pinopsida; order Cupressales; family Cupressaceae; genus Sequoia; species Sequoia sempervirens. The sequence goes on along the minus strand of VDFB02000013.1, from coordinate 152,629,349 downwards.
TCACCTAAGAGATTAAAGATTATGTCAGATAAATGTGGCTGGAAACTAAAACAGGAAATGATTTATTTATATTTACATAAATGAAAGGATTGGTTTAATAAATGAAATCGATTAACTTTTAAATGTTGTATGTGAATCTTCTATATGAATAGTTACTAGATTACATGTGATACTGGTTAATTTCTAACTGAATGCATTTAGTGGCTAAGTTATGAGTAAAATGAAGGATGAAAACAATGCATTTGATAGTTGTATTGTGTGAGTGATTAGTTGTTTTACTGTGTTGATTTTAGGTTTTGGAGTGATTTTGATCATCGTCTTATATTGGGAGTCCTTTGTGTTAAATGGAATTGGGAGTCTTCTAAAGGCTTGGGAAATTATGTTGAATTGTTATGTTTGAGCCTTGTATTTGTTGATGTGATACTTGTGTTGTGTTATTGAAGGTTTAAGCCATGCATTGCTTAGTCATCGTTATGGTTGAGATTTGTAAGCAAGAGGGTTCAAGCCTTGCTTTATGAGTACGTGAATGTGATTTGTGATTTTGTGCAAATGGCTTTACCCAGTTGGATATTTTTGGGTCTTCTAGTTGTTAATAGGGGGAGTGGCTCTCTATGGGGGTCTAGCACACAAAGCGGTGCCAGGGTAACTCATTGAGAGTTTCTTTAATTAGTGATAACCTAAAATAAATTAGGGGGTTGGGTAGTTCACATTAATCAAGATAATGCCTCACTCATGGCTCAAGTGCTTGTCTAGGCTTTAGATGAGTGGGAAGGGCCTGGAATGGCAAGATCAATTGCCTTGTCCTCTTAGAAGGTATGTTGATCTTGCATGAGTTTGTATGGGGGTTCGGTGGCCAGTAGAGGTGGCTAGGGTAACCCAAGATGGGGGTCTGGTAGGCTAGGAAGGTTACGCCAGGGTAACCCATAACAAGTAATGTGATGACACTCCTCCCTATAGCAACCTAACATTCCCTTGTCTTTTATTCACTTTGTTGCTGCGTATCTCTAGAAGCGGTGTCATTGTTGTGAGTTGTTTGTGGTATTTATATGTTGGAGTCATGTTAGCCCTTTTGTGTTTTGCTACTATCTTCTTGTCTGCTTTGGTGGTGAGACCTTATTCTTATCTCCTAGCATGGGGGGTGGACCTTAGGGTTCCATATGGTTGGGTGGAACGTGCTATGCACTACATTGGGTTCCTAGTTGATGTTCATGAGCATGGATGTGGTACCTGATGTAGAGATTCCAAATCTTGTACCAGACTTGAGTTAGTGTTGATGTTATGTAATGTAATCATTTCAGTGGTATCTTATCATGTATTGATGTATCCTTCTCGTTGTTATAAGGGAAGCTTTGATGTAAACTTGTAAACAATGTAATGATCTCCCCCATGTATGGGAAGTTGTATATGTATTCATTGATTCATATTATTTTCTCTTGAATGGTGTTGTATCTATGGAAATATGTATAACTAACTATTTTAATGCAGAAGATGTAAATGAACTCTTGTTATTAGCTATTTTACGATGCATGTTTAGGTTGTTTAATCATTATGTTTGTAATGCAGTCATGATATCCTGAAGGACATAGTCAGTGCAAAGGTACATGTGGATTACATTCAATGTTATTGTTAGTATGATTTATACGTTGATTCACCTTTTTAATTTTTTTTGGTCATAATCGTTAGTTTGATGTGTTGTCCTTCGGGATTTCATGACAGGGCGTTACACATGGTATTAGAGCCTAGGCTCATACATTGGGCACTATGGATATATATGTATATATGTACGTATATATATATATATATATATATATATATATATATATATATATATATATATATATATATATATGCTTGTATAAATATCATAACTTTAGTAAAGGTACAATTTTTCCTAATAGATTAAAGATTACGTTACATAAATGTGGTTGGAAACTAAAAGAGGAAATGATTTATTTATATTTAGATAAATGAAAGGATTGGTTTAATAAATGAAATTGATTAACTTTTAAATGTTGTATGTGAATCTTCTATATGAATAGTTATTTAGATTACATGTGATAGTGTTTAATTTATAACTGAATGCATTTAGTGGCTAAGTTATGAGTAAAATGAAGTATGAAACATTTGATGCATTTGATAGTTGTATTGTGTGAATGATTGGTTGTTTTACTGTGTTGATTTTGGGTTTTGGAGTGATTTTAATCATCGTCTTATATTGGGAGTCCTTTGTGTTAAATGGAATTGGGAGTCTTCCAGAGGCTTGGGAAATTATGTTGAATTGTTATGTTTGAGCCTTGTATTGGTTGATGTGATACTTGCGTTGTGTTATTGAAGGTTTAAGCCATACACTGCTTAGTCATTATTATGGTTGAGATTTGTGAGCAAGAGGGTTCAAGCCTCGCTTTATGTGTACGTGCATGTAATTTATGATCTTGTGCAAATGGATTTACCCGGTTGGATATTTTTGGGTCTACTAGTTGTTGGTAGGGGGTGTGGCTCTTTATGGGGGTCTGACACTCAAAGTGGCGCTAGGGTAACTCATTGAGAATTTCTTTAATTAGTGATAACCTAAAATAAATTAAGGGGTTGGGTAGTTCACATTAATCAAGATAACGCCTCACTCATGGCTCAAGTGCTTGTATAGGCTTGAGATGAGTGCAAAATCCTAGAATGGCACGAAAAACTATCTTGTCCTCTTGGAAGGTATGTTGATCCTGCATGAGTTTGTATGGGGGTTCGGCGACTAATAGAGGTGGCCAGGGTAACCTAGGATGGGGGCCTAGTAGCCTAGGAAGGTTACGCTAGGGTAACCCATAGCAAGCAATTTGATGACACTTCTCCCTATAGCAACCTAGCATTCCCTTGTCTTGTGTTCACTTTGTTGTTGTGTATCTCTGGAAGCGATGTCATTGTTGTGAGTTGTTTGTGGTATTTGTATGTTGGAGTCATGTTAGTCCTTTTGTGTCGTGCTACTGTCTTCTTGTCTGCTTTGGTGGTGGGACCTTATCGTGATCTCCTAGCATGGGGGGTGGACCTTAGGGTTCGACATGGTTGGGTGGAACATGATATGCACTCCATTGGGTTCCCAGTTGATGTTCGTGAGCATGCATGTGGTACCTAATGCAGAGATTCTAGATCTTGTACTAGACTTGAGTTAGCATTGATGTTATGTAATGTAATCATTTCAATGGTATCTTATCATGTATTGATGTATCCTTCTTGTTGTTATAAAGGAAGCTTTGATGTAAACTTGTCGACAATGTAATGATCTCCTTCATGTATGGGAAGTTGTAAATGTATTCATTGATTCGTATTCTTTTCTCTTGAATGGTGTTGTATCTGTGGATATATGTATAACTAACTCTTTTAATGTAGAAGATGTAAATGAACTCTTGTTATTAGTTATTTTATGATGCATGTTTAGGTTGTTTAATCGTTATGTTCGTAATGCAGTCATGATACCCTAAAGGACATAGTAAGTGAAAATGTACATGTGGATTACATTCTATGTTATTGTTAGTATGATTTATATGCTCATTCACTTTATATAATTTTTTTTGTCATAATCATTAGTTTGATGTGTTGTCCTTCGGGATTTTATGATAGGGCATTACATATAACAAGAGGTGCATTATATTGATATACACATCATTGTGAGAGGAGAGAATCATGGAGGCATGATAATACAATGAATCGACAATCTAACCAATATGGATCTACATGGAATCAAAGGAATAACTACATGTCAACCAATGAAATCATAGAATTAATGACTTTTCATGGCAAAAAAGAGGAAATACTATGATAAAAAATAGAATCAAAATGGGTACAAAAATATGGATAAGGATGGGATCAAGATACCATAAAGATAAGACTATTGTGAAGATCAATTATGGATGGTTGGATGATTGATTGTGGCATCATATTAGTAATGAATTGCAAAAATTATACTATTTAGCTTCTTCTCATATTTTAGGGATGAAACATGTTAAAGAGGGAGGGCTTATTATTTACCCAAGGATATGATATTATAATGTATTTAAGTGGATGGAGATGCCAACATATGGCACAAACCCATTAAGTTAGTTATATTGCGTCATGTGGATAATTTGTGTAATTAATTATATTAGGTGATCAACAAGCCTTCATTGGGATTACCCTTCCATTATATTATTAGTAGGGGTTCTAAATAAAGGAGGTGATTATCATTGTATTGGATGTGTTGAGTCTGATATGCTATTTTCATTCTCTTGGAGATCTAACATGGAGTGACTTCTTTCAAAAGGATTATTATGTGGTGTTACCCTACCAAAAGGGTTTATTCCATATTTCTTCATATTTTGGATATTAGGTCATTTTGGCCCATAAAAATTACTCTTGTGGTATGTGATCTATATTCTACATTATATTATTTTTATTATTATGTGTGGAACCTATCATTGTATTTATTATTTGTATTATATTTGAAAATGTTATTTTTTAGAATAAGGCTCTACTAGTTATTATTTCAGTTTGTCCATACAATAACTCATCTAGTTGGGAATTATTTTTTTAGCAAGGACAATATTGCTTGTATTTTTAATAGGAAAGCAATTCTAGTAAGAAGGATATTCCTAGGTTGGAAGAGCAGTTTTTTTATGACGTTTTGCTTACATTATCACTTAGGTATTAGAAGATGAATTGTTATCCTATTAATGGAGTATGTGACAAATGTATTTGTGCATAATTATAAGTGTTTGGAAAGTTAGTTCAAAAGAATCAAGGGAAAGTATTGATTGTTTGATCATATTTGTTACTATGTTAATGCCAACTTGAAGAAGTATTGAATTGTAACATGTACAAAACTAGGTTCAACCAAATGTTTGCTATTTATAAGAAAATTTTAATTCATGGCCGAGCCCCCACTTCTAAGTAATTTTAAATTCATGGCTTCCCAAATATTCTTGCTTGATCTTTGCATAAACATTTTATTTAATCCTTTCTAGGCCCATATACATTTCCTTAGTGGTTGTTGGATGCAACTCTTCATTCAACATAGAATTCAAGGTGGGGGGATTAAAATAAATTACTTAATGTTTTGGGATGCACTTTATTGGACACTTCAATAAGAAAAGAGATTGCTTGATTGACATATTTGAAGAGAAACCAATGCCTATGATCTATATTGAATTAAATAATTAAACAAATAGATATATATAGCTTAAAGGTGTGACAATATTTTATTTCCTTCAAATAAAAACCATATGGATTTTTATGATACAAATTTGGCATATGATGGATCCCACAAACATTTTTTAACAAATGTTGATTGAATAATGTATGCATAATGATGAAAAAGCATTTGTATTTTGTTTTATTGATTTTTGTAAGAGAATTAATATAAATGTGTAGTTTATATAATACAACATAATACATCTTTTTACATGAGTTCATTGGTAGTGGTTCATAAAGAGAAGGATTAGAGATTGAGTTGTAAAATTATTTGTTTGATGATAAGAGCATTATTGTAACAAGTACATTATCAATTGGATTTAATATCATTTTTTTTACATTTGAACATAACCATATAATATTTTATAGCTGCATCATATAGTACTTGTGCACTCAATGTCATTGCTAGTGTATTTGGTGGACATGGTCTAGGGGGGTCAAATGAAGAGGTTAGAGGATCCACTAAAGAATAAGGTATCATTCCAATCTCAATCTAGCTATTCTCTTAGATATCAGGTAGAATTCTTGAGTAGCATGTTTGGTAGGATAGATCTTTTTTTTACGTGTTGTAATTTATAAATTTCAATGTAGTTGTTACAATTTTAGATTTCAAGTATGGTGTTTCTATAATTTTTAGTTTTTAAGTTTTTAGTCTTAATAAGGAGTAAATGCAGTTCGAATTATATTAATTTTTCCTCAAAGTTGATGAGGGTTCATTGATGCTTTTTGTGATTAGTATTTGTGATAATTAGTACAAGGTTATAGATGTTTCTCAAAGAAGAATAGGATAAAAATGATTAGGTAATCTTAAGTGGATGTTAACATTATGATTAAAAGTATAAATTAAAAGATCAAGACATGATCATTGGGATTGACTAGTCATTTTAACTGTATGTAGGGATACATAATTTGAGGCATTTTGAGTTCATACATTTAACACAATTATATTAGAGATGAAAGGAATAGGATAATTAGTATCAATCAATAAAAGCCAAGTTTGTAGTGTTATAATACTAGAAGCTTCAAATAATATAGAGTTTCCCCTTTAACAACAAGGAGTTTTGTTACTTGCTATTATCCAAAAGTGTTTATCTATATGTGTTTGTGGCTAGCATAATTTGATGCATTTGTCATTTGTGTTAGTAATATGTAATGTTATTTTATGCATTGTATGTGTATTATTGTTAATACATGGAATAATTGTTTAGATTAGTTATTTTTACTAGGGTGATTAGTTAGTTTGTGGGAATGAATGGATTTATAAAATTCATTGTAAGATTCTAGGGGTCAATGTGTTAAGGGATGTTCTTTCTTTTTTAGCTTAAAACTAATAATGAGGTGGAATGGGGGAGCAATGCTACAAGGATTAAGCATTTAACTCTTTTAGTGGGTTATAAGAATTTTATCATGGAAGGTGATTATGTGTTGGTTATTAATGATATTGATAAAAATGAATATTATATTTAAAAGTTCCAAATTTTCCTAGAATAAGCTTGTAAGTTTTATGAAATTTTCAAGATGATATATATATTCATAGAGAATATAACAAATTGTTTTTTTTAGAAAATGAAGGTATTGAGTAGTTTCCTCATTCATTAGAAGTTAGCAATAGCCCACATGAGGGGGGATATAGCCTCTCTATTGTTAGCTAATGGGACCTTTTATTTGATGTCTTACAATATCATATCTATTTTTTTTTTCTAATTTGATTGATCAATATGCTTATTTCAAATAAGGTGATAGAGGCCTTCATCTAAATGTTATCCAAGGTTAGCACTAAGGATGTTTGGAAATAATACTATAAGGATCAGTTTGATTCCTCATCCTTAATTATCCTCTTTTTTCTCCATTGGTGCTATATAACAAGTGTCTCTCTTGTCGATTGGGGATTTTATTCAATTATTATTATGATGGCTATTTGAGTAAGGCGTTGTTAGGAATTAGTGAAGTGTTAGGAATTGGTGGTGAGGTTTAAGACTCATTTAACAAGGGTGTCATTTTTGAGAGGGTTGATAAATATATTCTCCTACCCTATTTATAAGACATCATGATTCATAAAATTCATCCTTGGCATTAATGGTTTAGAAAATATAAGGAATTTTAGTCAAGAGCTTATATTTTTTAAACTTTAGAAGTAAACAAGAGGAATCAGTTGTAGTTGAAATAATTAGGGACTAGTTTTTCATGTTCCCCATTCAAAATATGAAGTTGGGTAATTTTTTGGGTATTTTAAGTAGGTAGTAGAGTCCATGTCAAATACAAAGATTAAATTTGTGGTCTATAGGAGGAAATTTTAGTTTTGAGGAAGAAAATTAATATGATCTTCCTTTAAAAGGAAGATTTGAAATATTTTTTCAATGACATGGCTATGATTGTCAGTACTCTCAAGGTCACCCATAAAAATAACAAACTAGGTATTTATAGCTTGTTCATGATGCCTTCTTTGTCAAATGGAGCTACATGCAAAGGAGGAAAAATGCATGGAGACTAATCCCATGTTGTAATTTTGCTATCCAGAGGTATGTGCTAGGTAAAAATACCAAAATGTAGTGAGGGATTTTTAGGTGCTAATGTTTTTATGTTTGAAGAGTGGAGGTGGCAACTCATGCAATGCTTGTTTGGCCTCTTTTAAACATAAAGAGGTGGAGAAACTAATTTATTGAATGAACCTTGGTAGGTTTGTAATTCTTAAATACAACTAGACTTAGATTTTTTACAAAAAATAGTTTGTTCAATTAGTTCTATATTTTAGTTTGTAACATTGAATGTGAATTCAAAACTTTCTAACTTGTGAGTAGAAGCTATTTTTTTTTTTGATGGTGCTAATTTTTGGCCCCTTTTTGTAACTTGTATATGTTCACTAACAAAAACCTCATTAACTAATCAAAATAAACATTTTTAGAGGTATAATTATAGAAGATAAAATTTCACATAGATTCACACTTCTACTCTTATGTTTTACACCTAATTTTGATACTATCATATATTAATTCTCCCATGCTCAATTTGTCTATTTTTTGCATAGTCTAACCCAAAAACTAAAACTTATGAGTCATCATCTTATAAAATTTATAGTGAATTCTTATGCAGTATTTTACTATATTTTTTATGCATTACACCTATAGGCATGCCAATGAGAAACAAAAATCCACCCATTCATACAATTATTTTTTGATATATGAAGTGAAAAATGTCCCCTTCCTAAAAAATCACTATTCTCTTGACCAAACAAAATTTGTCCACATGTTGAACTTAGTGTCACCATAGAAATGCATGGCTAGGCCTATAAACCATGACTCATGTACTCAAGTGACATGTGTAATCACATCTTAAGTGTTTGCAAGTAGGTCTACTACCATTTCCTAATTTGGAAACTAATAAAGGGTCATAAGGTGCAATATATTTCTTGTCAATTATCTAATATGTATGTGAACCAATACCTATAAAATATAAAAAATATTCAAATTATCTCTACTAGAATCCATTATTATAATTATGAACATTTGTCCTTAAACAATGATTTTGTACATGCATTTTGAGTAGCTATTAATTTTAATCTTTGTACTGGCATTAGGAGGGGGTTTCTTACTATGATGATTCTTGTCAAAGTTGGTTGGGTAGAACTCCCTCCCACTTTCACCCTCTATGAAATCTTTCAATATATCTTCAATCCAAGAAAAAAATGCAAGCATCAATGGACATAATATCTCTCATGAAAGGCCTTTGAAAGCATTTTTTTTTGACTTGGAGGCATTGAATGATTTCATCCTTGAGAGTAGATCAACTTATATCTATCTAGTAAACAAACATAAATATAAAAATGTATTTTATTTTGAGCACATACTAAAAAAAGTTTGTTGAAAAAATTCAAATTGATTGTTTCAACTTGACCATCTATGAACAACTAAACATTCAATACCAAAATGTAGAGATGGTTTAGAGTTTATGTCAAACTTGTTACAAGCAATGATTAATTTTTAGTTTGTAGTTAACTATTGAAAAATATATGATGCTTAGATTGTCATTATTTAAAATGATTGATTTAATGGTTTGACTAGGAGTATTTATTACATACATTATTTTTATGTTTCTATGAACTACTATGATAATTTATATTTTTATTTGATTATAAATATCCATACTTGATATGAATATTATAATAATTTTCCACAATCAATAACTAAGAGAAAATTGTTTAACATCACTTGGTTATAATTTTATTAACCAATTAAAATGTGGTATATTTGTAATCTTTGTTTTATTATCATCAAGTAATAATAACATGGCTATACAAGTTGAACTGACTTTCAAAGTTAAATATTTCTTATAGAATTAGATTTATGTTTATGCATATATCAAATCTATTAAGTGTAGCTCTATATTTTTCAATGAAATTTCTACTTTGAACATCTACTTGTTATATTTATTATCCTTATAAAGTGTTAGGGGTTGCTCTAATTATATATATTTAAAATTATATATGTAGATTTTGTATAAATTTGAGTTCACGTTTTGAGCAATTATTATCAATTCAACAATGAAGATTTTAAAAATTATTATATTAGTCATTATCTATCTCATATTTCAAATAAAATGGATTTGATAAGTTTCCTAATTATGCATATCATAAAATTGACCATAATAGATATAGCCTCCATAAGAATCTATAACATCTATACCACTATTATCTATAAAAAAGAATAAGAAGCTAGAGTAGGCTGAAAAAACAAGTCACACCTAAGGGCTAACAAAAAAAACTATAACTTTATTTTTACAATTTTAAGCATTCATAAGAAAAAAAAGAATTTTGAGAATTGGAATAGGAGCACCTGGTATCTATAATTCTAGTCTATTATATAGTATTAATTTTTATGTATACATAAATAAATTTTAGGCATTCAAGTTAGAGGGATATGCCATTTATATCTTTATTTCAAGCTACATGAATGAATTTGTGATTAGAACATCCATAAATTTTCTAATTTCCACCTCCAATAAACCTAGTAATAATAAAATAGCAAAAACCCACTCAAACAAGATTTCTATATAGGTCTTTGATGTAGGAGCATTTGGGTACACGTGTAATCCTATTCAATCCAAAAAATTTCATTTTGTATTTTGTTTCAGTTTTGCATTTGTTTTTGAATTGCAGTTCAATTTGGTTTCGGTGTCCACGATTTTACGAAGAATGGTCGATATTGTTGACATTTATTTTCAAAATTTCGTGCATCGATTTTAACATTGGTTCAACAATAACATTGGTTCAACATTCTTTTGTTCCAATATTTGATGGATTTAACTATGTGCTTAAGACAATTTATTTTCCATGAGTTGAATGGATTATTTATCTTTTGTTTGTATTGGCATAATCAATGTCAATGGTTTCCAACAAGAGATTGAACTAGTCATTATTTTATAAAATGAATAGTTGCAAATTTAAAAGAAGACAATTTTGGCGTAACAAGGTGAGGTCAGCCTTAAAAGAGAGTTGGAATTAAAAATTAAAATACAGAATTTAACAAGCCAAGCAGACCATGCCATATAATATATGGGTTGGAATACACTAGAAGAGAAATTTACATATTGAAGTGGAATAACACCATTTCATCTGGTAATTGAAGACAATAGTAAACACTTCTAGATTTAACTATGTATTCTGCTTTGAATTGACGTTTTCAATGACACTCATATTCTTCATTATCCTCTTCTTAGTGTGGTTTGAAATGTCGATTCAAAACAACATACATAGTAAAATTCAGAAGTGTAATCTTCATGTACGCCCCAAAGGATGTAGGGTTGTTAATGCATATAACCATTGAATGTCATGCATTGAAACTTAATGGTTATTTTGTTTATGTAATCTTTAAAATAGTTTTATTTAAAAAAAAAATTTGTCTTAGTTGTCCTTTGGGGTTTGCATGGTGAGGCATTACAACTTGGGGTTTGCGAGTGCCCTGCTACGCCCCAATTCCTTCTTATGAGGTGCTTGTATTTAAATAGATATATTGTGCATAACATTGTTTGTATGCAGGATTACAGGAATTAAGCCTCAATTCCACTTGCTTTGTCAGGATAGGGCGAGCATTAAATTGTCCCAACGGGTATGATGTTGAAACAAAGATGACAAGGAAGTCTCCCCATCCCAATTCTATCAACCCATCGTGAGTCTAGTGGTATTGTGTGTCCTTGAGTTTGGTTATTTTAGTATTATGTGATAGTTGTCTATCGTGAGTTGTATTTGTGTTATTTATTTAATATTTGTGTTATGTATTTGGGTGGATTAATAGTATTATTTAATTTAAATAATTAAATAATTAAAATAAGTGTTATTAGTTAGTTATTGGGAATAATTTTATTAAAATTTAAAAATGTTAAACTAAAAGTTATGTAACTAATTTAAGATAAATAAATTAATTGTGTAAATAACATTATTTATAATTTTAAAACTTGACATTTTTTTAATAATTTAATGTAAATAGTGAGTTGAGGATAAATAATAGAATAAAAGATTTAAATAATTAATAATGTGTCAACTATAAGTTGAAATTAATAAAAATAGAAATTTATAATTTAGATATTTTATTTAGAAAAGAAAAATCAAAAAAAGAATAAAAAGAACGAATGCATGCCTGTTTTATTTTTGAAAAACTTAAGAGAATGGAAAATTGCTATTTTATTTTGATTTTTGGGTTTTAAAAAAAAAGGAAATAAAATAAAAAATGGAAAAAGACTCTCAGAAAAAGGTTCTTATTGGGGATGGTTTTGCACATCTTCTGAAAGATGAAATATTTGGGAAAAGCTTGGGGAATCGAAATACAAAAGCTCAGTTTCAATCTTCATCAATTCGAGCTTGAGGATCTAGGTTCTTTATTTTAAATGTTTATTTAAATTGTGTTGTTAAAAGATTGTCTGTACAAAATTGTAGATGTTTATTTTAGTTTTGTGAAATTAAAAAAAAAAATAGATAATTTGATTATATATTTTGAAATATTCTATGTTAATTTATTGTGAAATTTTGGTAAATCTTTGTAGAAGGATTGTGAAAATTTTAGATCCTTTGTAGGGAAATGAATTTAAAATGGTAGAAAATTTAAAAAGAAAAATAATAGATAATTTAGAAAATCTCACATATAATTTAGAAAACCTCTGTAGAATTGAAAAAAAAAAAAAAATCCTCTCATAAATTAGGAAAAATGAAATCCTATAATAAAATAATAAATATTTTCCTGTAAAAAAATAGCAGAGACATAGGGTCACTAAATTTATCATAACTCGTAATTTACGAATTGGGTATGGTTGAATTTTTTTATATGTTTTAAAATACTTGATGGCACACCTTCAATAAAAATTTGAGAAAAACCCAAATCCAAAAACAAAAATTATTCTAGTCGCAATGCACTAGTTTTATTATTATTTTTTTTTGATACGTAAGGTGTTGATTTTATTTATAATAATAAAAGTTTATAGGCGTCTGCTATGCAAGAATGTTACGTTCATGCCCTTCAAACATTCAAAAACTGACATGGTGGATAACTACCCAGTTCCATATTGGAAGCGTCGATCAGAAGATGAAAACAGAGATAATTTTCAGTAAACTTTACAAAAACTTAACTCCATTTCATAGACACAGCGAGTAACAAGGCGAAAACAAGCAAGAAACCAGATAGACAACCGTACCCCGCTTGATCACCAGAAGCCATTAACATCTGCAAAACAAATAAAACCTTCCACCTAGTTCGTTCCCTCCACTGGCACTAACTTCACTCTTTTCTTCAAGAACTCCACTGCCACGTCTGCAAGTGTGCGATGCCGGGACAATTCGGAGCCTTTGAGATCCAACAGAAAAGGGTAAATCTTGATAGCGTCATCCGAGTCCCACATAGTGGCCAGGTCCGCAGGGCGTGGTATGCCCTTACCCAAGAGAGCCGCCTTCAGAGTAGTGTTGACGCCCCCGAGCAAGTCCTTCCGAAACAGTCGCACCAACAACTCCTTAGCCATTGACTTCGGGGTAGCAATATCCAAGAGCGAAGCAAGAAACCGGGATGATATTTGGGCATTGTCCCTTGCAAATTCTTTTCGCTCTAAATGTTCCTTTCCCAGGACCATTTTCACTGCCGCAACCGTCGCCGGATCATCTTGAGCAAGATTCGTTTGAGACGCTGGTCCGTTACCTCCCGAAAGGCAATTTGCCTTTCCGTTGCCACTAAAGAAACAGGGGTGTCGACCCCGAAGGATTCAAGACCTTCCGCCGATATAATAATGGTGAACTTCGATTTCGACATCCTCGCCATTGCCGAAGATGAGCCCAGAGCACCCTGCAACAAAAAAATAAAAGCAAAAACCAGGGAGCCGAACCTAAATTTAGGAATGGGCTTCCTAAATTTAACATGAAACCTCAATAATGAACCGTCAGTCATCGTACACGGATACAGATTAAGGGCTTTGCAAATCTGTCCTTCGCATGAAAGGAAATTCCTCCCCCGCAAACCTGTGATCAATGCAATTTATGGTGCTTACCACTCGGCACGTCCGCGCACAGAATAAGGTAGGCCGTGCGCTACGTGTCCCCCAGCCGACGTCGTGATAATTGAGCCCATCATTCCACAAGACTCCCTTCAATTTGTCCAAGCAAAAAGGCGGCCGATTAATCCTTCCATTGCCATTCGCATACCGCTAAATTTGGTAGGTTGGTGTGACTACCAACGCCCGACCCGAATGCCACTCGTCCATCTCACACCCCACCACACGGCCACTTAGACATCCATCGTCTGTGTGGGGGGCGAGGAGGGAGCCCACCCATCCGCCCACAATGCACTAGTTTTATTATTAGTATTGTTTGAATATAGTAAATTATTTTTTAATTTATTAAATAATAAATATTTATATATATGTATAATTATATGTATTATATATATATTTAAATATATTTGTTTAATTGGCTATTTTGATATAATAGATATTTTAAATATATATGTTTAATTTTTACATTTGGAAGTAGTAAATGAAATATTAAAATATTAAAATGTTTTAATATATTTATTTAATTAAATATATTTTGACAATAGATGCATATGAATGCATGAAATAGATTATTTTTTAAGAATGTATAATTTAAAGAGGAAATTGAATTTAAATAGATATTGGATAATAAAATAATTTTTTATTAGAAAAAATAATTTTAATTAGGTGCATGAAAATGCACAAATAATTATTTTAAGATAAAATGATTTTAAAAGATAAATGCATATTATGTATTATTTGGTGCATGTGAAACACAAATAGTTAAGATAAAATAATTTTTATAGAGAAATTGATTTTTATTGTTGTGTGTTATTGTGAAAATTTGAGTTAAACTATTAGTGTTAATTTTTTTTATTGCTTGTAAATTAAATTAAATTAAGTTGATTAATTCCAAGTAATGCATTGATGATTTGATTGAATTCAGAGAATCCAAATGTTAAATTAATTATATGTTTGAAATTACTTATTGGTTGAGTTTTCTTTGTTTGCGTTGTTGGACAATTGAGTTGTTCGATTTTGTAAGTCTCTTTGAGAAATTCATTCTATGTGGGATTGTTACATATGTTGGTTCAACTTTTGATTTGTGTTGGGTAGTGCATATGGGTGTAGACAATTTGAATGCCCGGTTACCATGAACGAGATATGTAATACAGTATGAATACTCAGTTACTACGAACGGGTTGTGTGACCTTATGTTTTAAGGTTGAAATGTGTTATCAGTATTGTGCGCTGTGTCTACCCATAGATTTGTGGATTTAAACCTAGTGTTTTCAGTAAGAGAGTGACTCTTTGTGGTTGGTTGATTTTGCAAGTCTTTGAGAGTGGTCTATGGATGTTATGTTTTGTGATCTATTGATGTTATGATTTTGGAATCTATAGATGTTTTGTTGTCTATGTATTCTCATGTCACTTTTGTTTGGAGTTGTGTCTTGTCGTTTCTGTTTGGACATTCTTGTTTGAGGATTCTTCCTTGTCATCTCCTAGCACAGGGGGTGGGTTTTTCTAAAACTCACGTGGTTGGGGGGAACGTGCTACGCACCCTGTTGGGTTCCCCTATCAGCGTCCATGCAGTGCCGGGTTACCAGTAGCAGAGTGTTCCAAAGTTTAGTATATTTCTTGATATATATATTCTTTGTATCTTTCATACCATTTAATTTATGTATTATTCTTTTGAGGTACTAGGAAATAAATGTTGTAACTTATGTATTTGAACAAAATAATATAATTATTGTAATGTATAGTGTAATAATGATGTCCTTATGTGATTAATGATCATGGTTATTGTTATTTTGTTATGTCATGGGATATGCACGTTGGAGGTTCTCATGAATGTAACATATGGTTATGGTTTTTGAATTGGAGACAATCTTATTTTAATAAATTAACTCTTGTGAATTATTTAATAATTAATTCTCTATGAAACAATGGTTTTTTCATCCTAGTGATGCATCTAGTTAATGCAATTATATCAGTGATAGTGATTAGTTATTGTAATGTCTTCATGTACGCCCCAAAGGATGTAGGGTTGTTAATGCATATAACCATTGAATGTCATGCATTGAAACTTAATGGTTATTTTCTTTATGTAATCTTTAAAATAGTTTTATTTAAAAAAAAATTGTGTCTTAGTTGTCCTTTGGGGTTTGCACGGTGGGGCATTACATCATTCATGAACTATGGAAAAATCATACCATTTATAATTGAAGACAATTCAAAAACAAATAGGGAATAGGCGGGCCGCATAGGTATAAAGAAATAGAGGAAATTAGCGTGGAGGAAGATAGTGGAGGTTGTGCATAGGAGACAAGACCCGTGATGGAAGAGTGGGTTTGCATAGGAAGATAAAGAGGGGCACTTCACAAAAAAAACTAATTTTAAAAAAATTGCACTGGGAAATAATGGTGTAGGGGATTAGAAACTATAAGCAGAGGCATCAAAAGAGATGAGTGACCATGCTAGAATAATGGCTGCATAAAATTCAAACCAAAAATAGATAGTGGTGGATCCTTGCGTGGAAATGCTGAAGGGATGAGTGGGTAGCATGAGGAGGAGCGCGACATGAGAGAAAGAGGCTCACAACAGAAGAAAAAGGGAGTCAGCCATTCCATGTAGCAAAGGGAATTTACAATACAAATAGTGTGTAGGGAATATGCTAATTCCATTGACAGGTAGAGTTGAGGAAGACCATGAGGTATTGTGGGAGGATATGAAGTAGAGTTGCAAGATAAAAGTTGCAGATTAAGAGGGAGAAAAGAAAAACAATTTAGTAGATAATTGTAAAACCTAAAACATGGTAATTTGCTAATTATAATTATTAGCCTATGATCTAAGAATAAATAAAATTAGTTGAATGGTTTTGAATAGGGAAAAAATTGCCTCTTTATGGGAAGTTAATTTGTTAAATGGTCTGAAATATTTCATGCGGATGAAGAAGTGAGAATCGGTTGACAAATGATTGCCAATCAAAATTGTCGTTTGGTTGCAAATTGTTCAGGTTAGGTAGATAGTTGTCTTTTCATAATTGCAATTGTTTATAAATTGTGTCGAGCAGAGAGTACCTAGTGTTTTGCCTCTACATCAGTCTTTATTATTCATAATTAAAACATAATTCTACTATATTTGGTATTTTCATTACCCACTATATTGCATATATACATGAGACACTATTTAGGCATTAGATAGGGTTAATATTTTAGATTTGCAAACATGGTTAAACTCTTTTCTTACATATAAAACTATTATAAAACTATAGTAGGATCAATTTTATCAAGGTTAGGGTTTAATTAGGATCAAGGTTTAGTTAGGGTTAGGGTTCAAGTAGGGTTATAGAGAAATCTTCAAGTTAAAGTTACAATTAACTTACAATTATAGTTAAAATAGGATTAGGGTTAGGGTTTAGGTTTAATAGGGGTTAGCATTAAGTTTATATTAGGGTTAGCATTGAATTAGGGTTAGTGTTCACTTATGGTTACTATTATGGTTACAATTAAATTCTAAAACTAACACTAATTATATTTGTAACCCTGATTGTAAACCCTATTTCTAACCTTAAATCTATACCTAAATCTAACTCTAACATTAATTATAACTTTAACCCTAATCCTAACCCTAATTCTAAAACTAACACTAATTATAATTCTAACCTTAATCCCAACCACAACCACAACCCTAACCCTAACCCTAACCCTAACCCTAATTAGATCTCTAATCCTAACCCTAACCCTAATCCTAATCTTTACTCAAATCATAACTCTAAGGTCCCTAAATCATTTTCTAAACATAACCCTAACCCTAATTCAATCTCTAACACTAAATGAACCCTAGCTCTAACCTTGATTGAACCTTAACCCTAAATAAACTCTAGATCTAACATAACCTTGACCCTAATATTTATGCTAACCCCTCTCCTAGCTCTAACCTAACCCTAACCCTAACACTAATCCTCATCCTCATCCCAATCCTAATACTAATTGTAATCATAACCCTAATCCTAATTCTATCTTTAATCCTAACCATAACCCTAATCCTAATACTAACATTAAATCCAACTCTAACTCTAATTCTATGTCTAATCCTAACCATAGTCCTAATCCTGCTTCTAACTCCAACCCTAACCCTAACCCTAATCATAATGCTAACGCCAACCATAATCCTAATAGCTATAACCCTAACCATAATCCTAATCCTAACCCCACAAGCTTCAATGAGGTCCGATATTCTTTTCTTAAAGAATTAATAAATAAATAAATAATACACCAACGTGATTAGCTCAAGGTCAAAATGGTGTTCGATAGTAGGTGATTCAAAAATCTTCAATGGTAGACTTTCAGTTCAGACATAAATTGTTTTCAACTCTCCACACTTAGACCACTGGTGTGTCTCTTAAGTATTTCTTTCCTAGCTAAAAATGATGTCAAAAGTTTTATGCTTCCTCCTATCGTCCAAATAAACAAATCCGTATCAAGAACCGTTTCTGATCATATATTCTTTTCTTAAAGAATTAATTAAAATATTTATTCAACTATAAAATTAAATATTGAAAATGTTACCTTAATATGTATATTCAATAGTATTATTGAAATATTTAATTTATATTAAATTTAGTCAACAGATTTCATGAATGAAATGGCATTTTTGAAATATTAAATTTATTTAGCTTAATCTTTGCAAAATATTAAAATATATTTTAATATAAAAAAGTGTATTAAACAATCTCTTCAATAAATTTAATATTTCTATTTTTCATATGTATATTTAAATATTTTATTTGAATTTTTTTTAATATAAAATACAAAGTAACCTACTTATAAAAATAGTTTTTGAAGTAAATATCAAATAACTTTTAAGTAAATGGAAAAGTTCTTCACATAATTTTTTTTAAAAATTATTTAAACATAAAATGAAGTCAGTCTTCATGTGAAATTAAATTTGTTTAAACATAAAATGAAGTTAGTCTTCACGTCAAATTAAATGTGTTGCTTTCACTACCTCTGTGTATTTATTATATAAAACAAAATAAAATATAAATTTTTAAATTATTTTTTATTTTACTTTAGAATTATTTTATTAAATATATTTTAAAATTTGTTATATCTTATTAATATGTTATATAACAATTTTAATATATTAATATATTATATAACAATTTTTGTTATTAATATATTAGATAACAATTTTTTATTTTATAAGAATCATTTTAATAGTTATATTTTAAAAATTAATACTTTTTCTTTATTTATTAAATATATAATAAAATATGAAATAATTTTTTATTCTTTAAAAAATATTTTATTTTACTTCAAAATTATTTTATTAATTATATTTAAATATATAGATATAGATATATATCATACATATATTATATATTATATTATTAAAACTAATGCTATTTTTTTTTTATACATAAGGTTTATATATTTTATTAGAATATTAGAAATAGATATACAGATCATCTGCAATGCAGGAAATAACCACCAAGCCACCAAAAAATACTAAAACCCCCGCCAACCCAGGAAACGCTAAAAAACTAGGGCAAAATTGGTAGCCACCCTGCCCCTTACAAAAACTAGAGCCAGAACATCAACCATAAAGCAAAAAAAATTCAGACACAGAGGCCGAACCTCAAAGGAACCCATTTAAATTTGCAAACATGGAGAAATCTTCTACCCATTCCAAGCCCTCCTCCACCACCAACCCTAGCTTACGTTTCAGGAACTCAATAACCATTGCCGAGATCATTCGGTGCCGCATAAGCTCGACCCCCTTCAAATCTAAGAGAAAGGGGTAGACCTTCATGGCTTCGTCCATCTTCCATAGGAGCTCCAAATCAGAGGGACGCAGAACCCCTTTTCCCACAAAGGCCGCTTTCAAGGTCTCCTCCAAGCCACCCAACAAATCACCCCAAAATAAATTCACTAACAATTCTCTAGCATCCACCTTGGACACTCCAACGTCTAGAGTAGCAGCCAAGAACCATGAGGATATGTATGCATTATCCCTTGCATACTCCTTTTTGACTGAGTGACCTTTCCCTAATACCATTTTAACTGCTACCAGGACTAGGGGTTCACCATCGAGCATAATGCGTTTAAGCCTTTGATCGATGATTTCCTTGAACGCTGCTTGCCTCTCTGTCGCCACTAGAGAAATAGGAGTATCTGCACTGAAACATTCCAACCCCTCCATGAAGACTGAAATAATGAATTTGGAACGGTTCGATTTCGCCATTATCACCACCTCGGCCAAAAAACCACCTGCAAAGAAACAACCAACAAAAAATAGATTTTGAAAAATGCACAATTGAACTGCCACCACCCACCAACATTAATAAAGCCCGTGATCGACAAGCCAAATCCAAGACACATGAGTGAGGAATAATGGCAATGCAAGGCAATTTGTCCTTGCATGAGATTTTTGTCCTCCAAAAACAGGCTTTAATCAAGACATCACCTCATAATGAAGATTGACTGCCACCA
Source organism: Sequoia sempervirens (assembly GCA_007258455.2). Classification (NCBI taxonomy): domain Eukaryota; kingdom Viridiplantae; phylum Streptophyta; class Pinopsida; order Cupressales; family Cupressaceae; genus Sequoia; species Sequoia sempervirens. The sequence goes on along the minus strand of VDFB02000013.1, from coordinate 152,609,142 downwards.
AGCCGATATGCATGAATGACCGTAGACGCCGTACACTACGTGCCTCACCATTTGGCGAGGCCAACGCTTCTCACTAAAACGATAACCACTCCCATGAAACTCCCTTTATTGAGTTGACTCAGACCCCTCAAAAACCCCTCTACCGACGATCACCAGACAAATATACCTTAGGCAGCCACAAGAAAGAAGGAAGGAGTGAAGCGTTCATACCACGTGCCTGTCTTCCTTCACACCCCCATCAACAACCCCTATGTCCTCTCACTCCGCCACCATGTCATCCACCTAACCACCCAGCCGTGCGAATGGGTGAAGGAGAGAAGGGAGGGGGGGGGCACCCAACTGCCCACATTATTAAAACTAATGTTATACACATATATTATTTAATATATAATGACATATAAATATACTATTAATATAAATATAATTAATAAAATAATTCTCATAAAATAAAAAATTGTTATATAATATATTAATAGTATATAATCATTTTTTATTTTATAAGAATCATTTTATTAATTATATTTAAAAAAATGGATATGGTACCTATATATATTGTATTATATTATATTATATTATATTATTATTATATATTATATAATAATATAATAAATTAATATCTATATAACATTAATAATAATATATAATATAAAACAATATAATATAAATAAAAAAATAACATATATAAGAGGAATTATTAAAGTAAAATATTGAGGTTTTAGAATTATGGATTGGAGCTGGGACAATTTTTCCAACAGCTGAAACATTGGATGCAAGGAAAAGTTAAATTTAAATTGTTTCCACCTGCCGATTATCGCACTGACAAATTACGGAACTGACAAATGGTTAATGCTGGGTACTGCCATCGGATAATGCGTGTGATGAAATGAAAATTTTTAGTGATGTTCACGAGACTAAACAGTGTATGGGAGCGAGACAAACAGACTTAATTTGTTTTCATGCTCTTTTCCAAATCGAATCATCTCCGGAACTGGATAGCCACTGCCACTCACATTCCATTCTCAGTCCCCAGTACGTCTCTAGCATGGATATTCACATGCATATGTACTCCAGGCTGTGCATAGGCATCAATGTTGATGGAGACAATATGGGCATTCCTAAGCCACCAATAGTTTCGTATGATGCTGAAATGCCAACAAGACAAAAGCAACGTATACAGTGAGCTCAGAGATAACATCAGTACGCAACACTTCAATGAAAGCCTGTTGGGTTTCCTTTCCTCGGCAGAACAGACACCACATAAAGCATTATTGTTCATGAAAACACTGAGCAGGGCGTGGTCAAATCATTTTATCGTAGGAAGTGAAGAGAAAGATGATCTCTAATGATGACGCTTATCTAGTCTAATCAGAGTTTGAATGTGGAAAACATCAAGTGAAGTTATAGGTTGAGGCAACAATCAACACCAACCAAATAAACAAAGTAAAAAAAAAGTGTGGGTATTTGTGGCGAAGTTGGAGATAAAGGTTTGAACTTGCCCTGTTGGTCCCAAAGAGATCAAAGTAGGTACCAGATAGAAATACTGATAAAATAATTGGACCTTGAGTAGGGGAGAGGGTCCCATGGTGGTTCACTTTTAACTTTTTAGATTGATATGGTATTGTATATGTTATATTGGTAATAATTTTTTTATAAAGTCCGGGATGTGGATAGTTAAATTTTTTGTTTTATGAGTCATCATACATGTGGATTAGGTCAATAAGTGGAGATTACTTTTTTGGGTTCAAATTTAAGATTGATCAAAGGTGTTTATAGATCTTTGGTTGTAGAGTAGTGCAAACCCACCACATGATCCATTGACTTGTTTTCATTATGCAACCAAACATCTTTTAATCAAATGTCAATATATTTAAACAATGTGACTCCACACACAAATCCATGAGATAGCATTTAGTAAGTGTGCCTCCATGCTTGCATGTATGGGATGGCCTACATATATGAAATAATACCGCCTTCAATGTTGTTGTATGCAATATTAAACAAAGTACTATAGTTCACAATTCATTAGTCTCCTTCAAAGCTTGTTGCATTTTCAACCTGTAGTTGTTCACTTATACTCTACTCATTTCATGGTTTTGAAGGGACTCAATTGAGAGAATGTGGAGGTTTACATTGAGATAGTGTGGAGCTTAAGTGGAGGTATGTTCGGTGGTCATGTCCAATGCAATCATCCACCTCACTAAGGCAATGAACCAAATAATTTTTCTGGCTCATTTCTTCTTTGTCTTATTAAGTATATGCAAGTATTTATTTGTTGTTTAGTGTTTGAGAAGGCATTTCTTTATTTCACTCCTTTATTTGGTTATAAGTAGAATGTAAGGTCATCACATCTCACTAAGGCAATTACCTAGCTCATTTTTTGGTTGCATTTTGATTTATTGTCTATCATAAATTGTTTAGGTATCTGTTAATGTGTTGTTTATTATTTTTGATGTAAATGGTGTGTTGTTTACTACTTATGAAACATGGGTCAATGAGTTTGACTTGTAAAACTACACGGTTGAACCTTGATAGCAATATCATAATTTTAGTGTTTGTGAAATACATCGTTAATTTCAAATGCTTATCATTTATCTTCAAAGCTATAATAATACTTGCTACATTATTGAGTTGAATAATTGTTTCATTAGACTTTACTTGTACACATGTCTAATTTATGAGTTTTTTAATCTTTTATATTTTGTTTGGCTAATTTCTAGTAATTTTGAGCCTAAAATACATCTCCATTTGTATGCTCACTTGCATGTCTAACGAGTCATACATTGTTAAAAATATTAAATTTTCCACATCCATACATGCGTGGTTGTAAAATTATTTAGTTTTATCATGGCACATACAAGGCCACATCGACCTTGAAAATTAGGGTGCACTACTATTAAGTCCCCTTACCAATGATTATACACAAACAAATTTTATGTACTAGATTTTGGATTCACATTATCTTGCTTTATCATCAAATGATTTTTTACCTATACACTACAAGATATATTGCCATAAAACACACTCACATAAAGTGGTTAAAGTTTGTGTGAAGCATGTGTTAGAAATGTTAGCAATTTAATCCCCATTGACCTTTCCTCTTAAATTGTTGTCATAGTACATGACTTCCATAACTATAAAAAATAACAACTGTCTACTGTCAATATTAAGGTACCATTTACCTTGCAATCCTATGTATTATGTATATGCATATAATACTCTTGGAAAGTGTTCTTGGATGCCTAAGGTGCAATTGGAAATTAATTTGTAGTTAATATTCCTTGGAAATCTTGGCATTAGTTGTTAGCTCATTCATGAGGGAGGTGGAGTTGACAATGAAAGTTATGAAGCTATTTTTAGTAAATTTCTCAACTTGGGCATGCTAATTGAGAAGTGGAGCATCTTGCATATTGGTAGTGGATCCCATATGAGTTGGCTGATGATTTTGAACACCTACCTTGGGATATGAGCTATTATTGATGAGTTAAACATTAAAGATGCCATCTATTATTGGTATGAAGGTTATTTTTTCTATTCATGACTCATTAGTAGTTACATTTACTATTCTCATAAGAGCCTTTTTATTTTGGGTGTAAGAGTTTTTGTATTTTACTATGATTTTATTGTACATTATTTTTGGAAACCATTTGTGGTATTACTCTCTAATTTCTTGATAAATTAGAGGCATGAGACAATAGTTTCATAAGTTTATTTTAGAGGTACACGTGTTGTCATAGTGTTTTCAAAATGAAGAGAGTGCTAGTGTGTTGGATGCATTTCATTGTTGAAGATTAACATACACTTTTCCTCTTTCTTGTGTGGATTTTTCTCAAAAGGGTTTCTTCACATAAATTCTATGTTCATATAGTTTACTGATTTTATTCTTGTTGTTGATTTTATGCAATCACATAACCATAATTTGGTAATTCTTGGATAAACAATTATTTTTAAAATTTGCATACACTTATAAGAGATTTTACTATAGTATTTTCACCTTGTTTCTTAATATTTGGTATTGGATCTATGGTTCTACACAAAGAGGGATGCCTTTATATTAAGTGTTGAAGGGTTTTTAGCTATGGTGGAAGCTTTTATATTGTGTGGAATATTTTATGAATTTATGGAAAGGATAAAAAAGCATGGATCCTACTTCCTATATGGATATTAAGAAATTTAATGGTACTAGTTATGAGATGTGAAAGTTGAAGATGAAATATTTACTTGAAGAAAGGGGTTAGTGGTTGCTTGTTTCAAAAGAAAAGAAGTCATCAAGCATGTTTGATGAAGATTCATCAAAACTAAACACGAAAGAATGAAGAACTATTTAGTTGTGTCTTACAAATTATATCCTCTTAAATGTTTCCAAAGAGGCCCCATTGCATTCAAGTAGTGGATGAGGATAGTTGATATCCATCAAACCAAACATCTTACTAACAATTTGTATCTCAAAAAGCAATTACATTCATTAAAAATGAAAAATGGCGATTCTATTGCAAAGGTCATTTAAAATTATTTAATTTGGTTTTAAGTCAACTTGCTTATGTAGATGTGAAGTTGGAAGAAGAGGATAAATGTATCTTATTACTTTTATCTTGATACTCAATAAAATCTATTTTTTTTCATTAGTGATAGTGGTTTTAAGCCAAAAATGGATAGTCTCGTTGATAATTTTCTCTTAGATAACATGAGAAATAAATGCATGAACGGAGGATCAACAAATGCTTTACATGTATAGGGAAGGTCTAAAGAAAAAGGAAGGACCAAAGGGGATATGAATAAGGATAGAATAGTCCAAATGATGTCCTAAAACCCAAGGAAGAATAAAGTATTAGAACCATGGAAAAGAGGACACGTGACAAAGAAATACATGAATAAGAGAAATAATTCAAATTCCTACAAAAAAGTCTTCTGATGATAGTGATAAGGATGCTTTATTTATTTTTCCTCACTATTAGTGATGATGCTTTGCTTATTGATTCAAGTTGCTCCTACCACATGACCTCGCGTGCAAGGAGTGGTTTTAATGGAGGATATTTTTTCCTTGGAGACAAAAATACTAATCAAATTACCAATAAATGAAAGGTACAATTGTGTTTTAGCAATGGAGGGTTTAAAACCCTCGATGATGTTTTGTATATTCTAGAACTTGCAATAAATTTAGTTTCTCTAACCAAGTTAAAAGCTTTTTGTGTGCATGTGACATTTGGGAAGTTTGGTTGTAGATTAGTAAGATGGACTTGGTGGTTGCTGAAGGATCTCAATTTGAAACTTTTAAAAGTTTGAATGCCTCTACATTTTGTAATTCTACCAATATAATTGACATTAAAATTCATGTATTTTTTCTAGTACCAGTATTTGGGTCACATAAGTGAAAAATTTCTTTGGACCATTAGTAATAAAAAAATTAGTTGATGGTGTAGACATCTAAATTTTACCACATACTAATGACATATCTAGCATCATCACTTTTAACACCTTTGACATCAACTATAGCCTAAATACCTATATAATCATTATTTTATCATTAATTAAATAAATTACCTTTATTTATTCAATTAATTTAACCAACCCATCTAACAATTCCTCTAATGTTAATTGAATAAATTACTTTTATTTATTCAATTAATTTAACCAATTTATCCATTTCTCCTAACATTCCAACTTTAATTGAATAAATCTTGAATTTATTCAATTAAATCAATCATCTTCACTAACATTCCCCAAAAATTTAATAAATGTGCCAATATTTATATAGTTTCCTTAAAATCTCCATCATCATTTGTTGAATAAACTAGTCAAATTTATCAACTAATTAATTATTTGTATATTCCTTCATTAAATCTTGATTAAAATAATCAAGTTCAATCTTTCAAAAGGATCTAAATCTTGCACAAGACACCAAATTTGACACATGGCTCCAAAAATAACTCTTTTCAATCTCCACCTTTCATCCTTCCTCCATCCTTGAGCCCTAATCATGCACACCAATCACATGATGCCACTTGTCATATTCTCATTCTCTCAGGACTACATAATAATCAATCCTAACCCTCCATCTACTAGAATAAATCCAATTTATCCATCAATCCAACCATAAATTTATAAATCAAGCATCTCCTAATCTTATAAGCATTCGTATCCTAAGTAAGAAAGGATAAAATTCCAAATCATCCTGAATCACTAAGGATCTAGATTTACTTGATTCAACTTTATTTTTCATCCATTTTCACCCCTTAGTCTTCCATAACATCATCCCAAATCAAAATTTAGTCCAAAGTCCAAAAGCCTTTCAAATCCAAATCCAAACCATCATCTCAAAAGCATCCTAACCATCATACACATCTAATATTCTTAACATCCAAATCATCATAAATAATTAGAACATTAGACATAAAACACATCCTAAATTGAAAACATCCCTCACTTCAACATTAAACCAACATCCACATAATAAAACAAACATGACTACGTCTACCCTTGTACACCACTTACAAGGTCTCCAACCAAAAAAATAATAGAGTCAAATACATTCACAACTTGGATGCCTCCTTAATTTTTAAATTCTACATCACAAGGAGAAGTCACATACTAACCGACATCCCCTCAAAGACCAAACATAGATGAAAGTCTTGTAATACAATTTGAATATTCACCAAGAATACATGAATTTGTACAAAATACTAAAATAATAATTGTAGTAGATCAAGATCATTTCTTGTTATAATTAATCCAAAATGGAGCCAATTTTCCATCAGAATTTGACATAACACAAATTAGGAAAAAGGGCCTTCCATTGACACCTACAAAAGCCACCAATCACTTACACAACTTATGGGGATCACATCACCTTAAATTATCACACAACCTCAATAACCCACATGCATTTAAAATTTCACAAAAAATACAACAATCAAATCCCATCAACCCCTCCACCCAACTTAGAGTCAACATACCATCAAGAGTAGTTTACTCTAGCACACATCCTTCTACACCTCGCCAACCTTCAAACCAATCCAAAAATTTCACTTAATAACTTCAAACATCCAACCCACCCCTCAACATCACACAAAATTATTTCCCACCCCTTAATGTTGCACATCCATCTCTCCCGCAACATATAACATACATCAAACATGCTTCTAGCCCAACCCATTATCAATACATGAACCCAAATTATTCACAAAAAAAATATCAAAATTCAACTCACATTGGATTAGATCACATTACCAAAAAAATGTTAGGTTAGGTGACATTAACCTTGCAAACCTATGCCATTTTAATGTCTCCATGTTTCTTGGAAAGTGACCTAGGGGACATGAGATAAACTAATTAAACATGTGAATTATAGTAATTATCTTCAAGAGGGAATTTAATTTTGGTGGAGGTTTCACATCACTATAGGACAAATTCTACCTACTAGGCATCCACATTGGGAATATAAAAGGTCTTGAATGGGGCACCCAAGTTTGGAGGGAAAAAGGTGTTCAATGGTGTTGCATCTAGAAGCTAAAAAGTCACTGGAGCATCTTGAATGGTAGAAGATGAAGAGGGTATGGGTTGGGCACCCATGTTGGAGACTTGTGCATTTTATTTAATATTTATCATGAATCTTGGTCTTCTAAGAAAGGGGTGCAAGTGGTTTTGGCACCTCTCGTTTTAGTTTACTATTGTGGTTTTGCCTCCCACAAGTTCTATATATTGGAGCCATGAGATGGTAGTTTCATGTTGTGTTATTTGTAGGTGTATGAGAGTATCTGATTTGTTTGAGATCAATAATAAATAATATTATGGTGTATCTCTCTTATTAAGATTAATAATATACTTTCCCCCTTTTCTCACGTGGAGCTTTTTTCTCAAACGGGTTTCTCCATGTAAGTCTGGTGTCATATTTTATTTACTGATTTTTCTAATGTGATGAATGTGCAATCACATACACATAAATTTTATTTGGTATCTTATTTTAAGATTTGCATTCACATACATGAGTTAATATTGCAACCTAGTTTCACCTTGTTTTCAACATTTGGTATTAGAGCTAACGGTTCTGTTTAGAAGGGGACACCTTTCTCTTAAGCGTTGAAGGTTTTTTGGTTGTAGTGGGAGCTTTTGTTTTTATGGTATATTGTATATTTGTGAAGAGGATTGTATACCATGGATTCTACATCTCACTAGGATATTGAGAAGTTCAATGGAATGGGAAAATATGGAGGATCTCCTTGTAGAGAGAGATTAGTGGTTGTCGATTTCACATGAAAGTAAACTAGCTGCAACATCTAATGAAGATTGAAAAAAGTTAGATAAGAAGACACGCAGAACCATTTAGTTGTCTTACATATTTTTTTACTTTTGAATGTCTCCATATAAGACACCACATATAAGTTATGAAAAAGGATAGGTGATATATATCAAACTAAAAGTTTGTTAACAAATTATATCTCAGAAGAAAATTATATTATTTAAAAATGAAGATGGTGACTCTATTATATAGATCATTTAAATGATTTTAACCTACTTATAATTCAACTTGCATCAGTAGATGCTAAATTAGAATATCAAGATAAATGTTTCTTGTTTCTTAGTTCTTTGCCTAAATCTTGGGAAAATCTAATTATTGCCATAAGTAGTGATAATGCAAAGCCAAAGATGGAAACCATAATTTCCATAATTCTATCAGAGGATATGAGGAGAAATTCTATGAATTTTGGCTCCCAAATGCCTTGCATGTGTAGGGTAGGTCCAAATAGAAAGGGCCTATAGGGGATAAAAAGATGGATAAGTCTAAAGGATATTATAAAACCCTCAAAAAGAGTAAAGTGTTGGAATTGTGCTAAAAGAGGGCATGTGAAGAAGGAATATAGGAACAAGAAAAAAAAAATTGATTCCTCCATGAAAAATCCCTTTGGTGATGGTTCTGATGCTTTGTTTATTTCAGCTAACACTATTAGTGATGTTTCTTGGCTTATTGATTTAGGTTGCTCCTACCATATGATTTCTCACAAGGAGTAGTTTACTACTTACAAAGCATATGATGGGGGAGATGTTTTCCTTTGGTGAAAAAAACACAAAGAGGATTGTTGGTAAGGGAAAGGTAATGTTGTGTTTAAATGATGGGAGGATTAAAAATATTGATAATGTTTTACATTTTCCAACACTTAAAAATTTTCTTTTAGTGTCCAAGTTGAATGATTTTGAAATGTATGTGACATTCAATAAGTTTGGTTGCAAGTTGGTAAGAGGAAGTTTGGTGATGACTGAAGGATCTTGGATAGGGAATTTGTTTAGGCTAAATGCCTCTAATTTATGTAACTCTACCAATTTAATTAACACAAAAAATGCATGTATGTTGTGGCACCATAGATTGGGTCATATAGGTGAAAAAGGACTTAAGACTATTCTAAATAAAAATTTGGATGATAGTATTTTTGATTATTCTATTGGTAAAAATAATTTTTATGAATGTTGTGTGTTTAGTAAACAAAATAGATAAGAAATTAGATTACCATGTCTTTTGGATTTTTAACAGAGTTAAATAAGAAGGTTGTAAACCTATCTCTCTCCTGAAGCCATTCAATCCTAGACTTTTGTTTCCAAAATATCTCTTCTCGTAGCTCCCATTCTGCCAACTCCTTCATGACTTCCACTTGTTCTCTAAGGGAGTCCTTGGTAAGCCCTTGATCATTATTATATCTATGATAGTTTCCAACCGACATTGGGAAAAAGCTTTAGCCATAAAAATATTCCCAAACCTTTGCTTGTTCCACTTCTTGAGTCGGAACTTCACAAATTGGAGTCTCTTGATAAAAGAATACATATTTTTTTTATCGATAAAAGGCCTGAGCCTAAGTATTTTGCATTAATATTTGAACAAAATTACAAAAATCCAAATTTATAGTACTGGAAATCCCATATCAGCTTGTTACTATCTATATTTTAAGTTCCACAATAGTCTAAAAATTACCATCTCCAATATATACTTGATCATGCATATGCAAACATATATGTCAATTTACTTATTACAAAATTTGTCCCCATTTTTCAACTTCTTCACTCCATCATGACATCAACCCCTTCATTGTCATTCTCTGCTACTTGATTCAGATCAAACATATTTTCACCTTGTCCCTCTGCCAATTCTTGTGCATGACTTCCAAATTGATGAGAAATGCGTGGTATATGGACTTGACTCATTCTGTGCAGAATGCATGATATAGAAAAATATTTTTCTTTAAACATTTCAATCATGTGCTCACCCAATTCCTCAGCATGCACTAGAAACATTCAATAGAGCATTCTTGGATCATCATCTCTTAAACCTTCTTCATTGCCGAGTACACTATTGCAAAACCTTTCTTCTCTTTAAGGTATTGTTTTGGAAAAATACATGCTACATGAGCTTCACCCAAATCCAAATTATATTTTTGTACTGCCTTTAATGGTTCATCTTCACCCATTACTTTTGGCAATACTACTACTGAAAACACAATTCTTACAGCCACAAAAGACTAAAGCATATCCATTGTATTTGACAGGAATATTGATAACAAATTTGATGGAAACATGAGCCTTGGCGAGTCTGGGTGGATGAATTCTTCCCCAATCACTGTTTTTATGTAGTCTACAATGCTGGGGCTTGATGTTTGAAAGAATTGTGCCATGTCTTTCTCTGACACCTCCTCTGAGAAAGGAATTTCATATCCTTTAACTTTCACAGGAACTCTAAAATTCTTGACATTGTATTCCTTAGCCATTTGAAATAACTCTTCAAACTCCCTGAAATTGAAAAACACAACCATAATGTCAACTCCCAGTGTTATCCACAAAAATTGGAGGCTACATAGTTTAATTCCCATCATCACCATTTCAATATTATTGAAAAAGGTACCAAAATTTACTAGTCCTTTTATGCATAAATTATACAATGCAAATCCCTATCACTTTTAGCCCGATCCCTTTGTTTCGCCATTTTTATTCAAGCATCTTGAAACACCAGTATCATTTCCCATCAGATAGATAACAACAGAATAAAACCAGAGTCACCGTCCATCGGAAACAAGACTTGAACAAATAAATATTTAACACAGATGCCCTCCAAGTCTAAATTAGAAATCACTTTCAACTCTTAACTTTAATCTCAGAGATTTCAAAGCCCAAAAAATAATGTTGTTTTGAAAATTTTTGAGCAACTTATAACATCCATCAAAACTAGACTATGAATTTGAAACATGGATAACTTTACATAAACTTACAAACTCTTGGTTTGTTGTCGGGAATAAGTCACCTGGAAACACCTTGTCGGTAGTAGTAAAAATCTTTTTTTTGCAGAATTTGGAAATACCATTCCACTACAATCGCTAACCCTCTATCCGCATCCACTACAATAACAAAACCTTTATCCACATTCAACTCCATTCAACTAAATTTTAATGAACTTTGCTTAGCTTTTATAGCCAAAGCACCATCATTAAGCTAAAAGCTCATTTTTTGTACATAGATTTTGCTATATGAATTGCACACTTGCCCTTAGCTTTAATTCCAAATGATTACTGAACACCCACATCTTTCCATATTGTTACTTGAAGCCTTACACATTATACATTTGTTTGTATGATGCACAGATTTTGAAACTATCTGCTTTCAGATTTTACATACATCGTCATGATTGCCTATTCCTTGCTGCCATCCTCCGCATTTTGCATTTGCTTGTACATGCTCTATCATGATTGCCCATTCCATGATGCGATCATGCATCCTTAACAATTAGTTTGTTTTAATATCATTATAGCTAATGTTCTGATGCCCTCCCCTGTTCGTTTTTGAATGTGATATTTAGCTTCTTACTATATCATCATTCCTGCAAAAAAGTGACAAAGTTAGTAAAACTAAATACTTCACTATCTTTGTTTCCACATTTATGTTCCATCTTCTTTTGACCGTGATGTTTCATCTATCATATTCACTTGTGTATGAGCATATTATCTATCATATTTTACACATCACTTTTGTTAATGCCTTCTACATATTAAAGCTCCATTTTAAAATATGCCCAAATTAACTGATGCCTCGTGCATAGTAATATGTTTTGTTTTGAATAAAAAAATTGAACCTGACCATCATATCTTGTGATCTCTTCCATGAAAGAGATATCAGATACATATCACACTTGCACATTTTTTCAATTCCTATTCCTATTCCTCTTTTGAAAGCCCATATTCTCTGATGCCTCCTGGATATAAATTTATGCCTCCTGCATAGTAATATATTTTGTTTTGAATAAAACAATTGAACCTGACCATCATATCTTTTGGTCTCTTCCATGAAAGAAATATCAGATACATATCACACTTGCACATTTTTTCAATTCCTATTCCTCTTTTGAAAGCCCATATTCTCTAATGCCTCCTGCATATAAATTGCTATATTTTAATGATAATTCACAACAATCAAATTTTCTTTTGTTCTCATTGTTATGAGTAAGACATTATATGCCATGCCTTTTTATCCAAATGTATCAATTCCTACACATTCAAAGGAAAATATATGATTTCTTCACCATACATTTTAATTTTGTGATCTTGATCACATCCTATGTTTGCAAGTCCATCTTCCACTTGATTTTCTTCCCTATAAGCATGGTTAATTTGATACATTTCAAACTTTTCTAATAAAAGCAATATTTATTTCAAAACATAACTGATTTTCCAATTACATGATCTTTTATCTTTGCAAGCATTTACTATTAACAAAGAATCCCCTTCATTTACCAACTTGGAAACTTTATGGAAATTTACTAAAAGTAAACCATGAAGAAGAGAATGTACTTCAGCTTGATTGTTTGTACCATTTGGTGATGAAATTGATTTTGCACTAACATTGAGCCCTCACGATCCCTTAAAACTGCCCCAGCCCCTGATAAACTTGGATTACCTCATGATGCACCATCAAAATTTAACTTAATAAAACCCTCAAAAGGAGGTAACCAAACCACCTTTTTTCTGTCAATTTTGGCATTTACAACCAATACCCTACTACCTTTAAAAGGTATAACCAAAAACTCCCATCTCTTTAACTGTTTGGCATCCCATTCTGTAAATGTAGAGCCCACATGCTTATTGATTTGCACATAAGAATTAGTAACTTCACAAATAGATTTTAGCAGCTTTACCAATACCAAATCCAAGCTAGATTTTTCTTTTCTGAATATCCTCTTATTCCTTTCCCACCAAATACACCATAACACAAAAGAAGGAATTACCTTCCATAAACTTGCAAAAAGAGAAGATTTATATAAAGTAGGCCAAGACATGAACAAATCCCAAATTTTGTGAGGAAGGGGTGAACTCCACCCTATTTTGGATTGTACAAAACACCGACATGAATTAGCAAATGAACAGTTTAAAAATAAATGATCCACTTCTATGAGTTCTTCAAAAAGCACACATTTGAATGGATTAGCTATTCCAAGTTTAACCAGTCTGTCACTTGTTAAGACCCTATGCTTTAATGCCAACCATGAGAAACATCTTGCTTTAGGTAAAACCATTGGATTCCAACAAAATGATAAAGCCCTTTGATTACACCCCTAATCTGTATTTGACATAGTAGCCTTATAACCCATTTTAACTGTATAATTACCTATTTTAGAAGGGGCCCAGATCAATTTATCATCATCCTTTCCTAAGAAAATTGTTCTACACTTAATAGAATTTACCAATTCAATTTGTTGATCATGTGGTATGATAGATGGAAGCAATACTTTCCATACTACTGCTCTTGTTTGACCATCTACTTTCAGAATATAATCTTTAAGTTTTAATGCCCAGTTATTTGTTGTATAAACAATTGCAGCATGAAAATCATACAAATTTTCCAATGGTGGAAGCCCATTCCATGAGTCTTGCTAGAAATTTGCACTTTCCCCATTATGAATTTTCGAAGATAAATATTGAACTACTACCTTTCTACAATCAACCAAAAAATTCCACATCACAGACCCTTTGGGAGGATTAGATATTGTAAGAATACGAGCTGGATTATCAGTATCTAGATACTTACATTGCATAATTTTACACCATTTTTCTTGTGGTCTTGTATACAAATGCCATACCAATTTTTCTCCCAGTGCAACATTCCTTGCTGACATATCATGCATCCCAGCCCCACCTTTTTGTTTATCTTTACAAATATTTTGCAATGAAACTAAAGGAATTTTTCTTTTAGAATCCATATTTCCTTTCCATAAAAAGGATCTGATTATCTTTTCTATTTATGAAATAACTGTTCTAGGAGCTTTTAGAACTACCATAAAATAATTTGGAATGGATGACAAGACTAATTTAATAAGAAGTATTTTTCCAGCTATAGATAACCATCTCCCCTACCAACTTGATATTCTTGATTTGATTGTCTGAATTATCTTATCCCAATATGACACTCTATTTTGACCAACAAAAAAAGGAATACCTGAGTATTTACAAGGCAACTCCACAACATGAAAACCCATAGTTGGTATAATCTTATCCTTTACCATTGAATCTGTATGAAATATGTAAATTTTTGATTTACTTGAGTTCACCTTTTGACTAGATGCTAAAGAACACCTTTGCAAAAATTCCTTAATTTGCTTAGCTTCATCAATAGTAGACATCCCAAACAAAATTGTATCATCAGCAAATAATGAATGAGTAATTATTAATCTGGTATTTGGAAAATGAATACCTTTCCATTTTCCTTCCAAATGAGCCTTTTCAATTGATCTGCTTAAAGCTTTTGCAAGAACAATAAACAAGAAGGGAGATAAGGGATCACCTTGCCTCACCCCTTGAGAGGACTTAAAAAAATACGAAGGTATTCCATTTATTAACACAAAAAACATTGCACCAGACAAATAAGAATAAATCTATTTACACCATTTCTCATGGAAACCAAACTTCTTCAATATTTGCATCAAAAAAGACCAATCCACCCTGTCATACGCCTTCATCATATCCAACTTAAGAACAAATGTTGATAAAGAAAAAGATGATACTAAATGCAAAACTTCATGAGCAACCAAAGCCCCTTCTTTTGTTTCTCTTCCTAGCACAAAGCCTCCCTGCTCCTCCGAAATTATACCAGGGATAATCTTTACTAACCTCAAATAGATTGCTTTTGCAAAGATTTTAAAAATAGTGTTACAGAGTGAGATGGGTCTAAACTATGAAAAAGAGGAAGGATTAGTTACCTTAGGAATCAAAGCAATATGAGTTACATTAAACTGCTTTAACATAGTCCCTAAACTTCTAGATTCCTCTAATGCTTTCAACAAATCTGCCCCTATGAAATCCCAACATTTATGAAAAAAGAGGGAAGTAGAACCATCTGGACCTATAGCTTTATCTACCGACATTGAAAACACTACTTCTCTCAACTCTTCTACAGTAAACAGTTTCATCAAATGCACATTATCTTCAGGAAAAGCCAAAGTTGGAATGTTCTGCAACATTTCTTCCCTTACAACTACTTGCTGATTTGATGCACGACATTTGGTGATGTAAGTAGATTTGAAAAAAACTTAACCCCTTCTTTCTGAATGTCCTCCTCTCTAGTTAATCTTTCACCTGTAACACTATCTTCAATTGAGAAAACTAAAATTTTAACCTTTTTAACTTGAGCAGATCTATGGAAAAACTTAGATGAAACCAAACTTCTATCCAAGCGCACAACAATTTGCAAAAAATCTTTACGCTTGTTTGTCCAAGTGTAATTACCATTTCCTGGTTGTACATCTACCAATGCATTATTAAGGACAAAAGAATTGAAATATTCAACTATTTTTTTAGGGGGAATGATCCCACCCTTTTTATCTTTCAAAGATAAGATTACATTGAAATCACCCATTAATACAACCTTTTCTGAAGCCAGTTGCTCTTGAATTTTAGACAGATCATCCCACAAACGCTTCTTACCAACTGTTGAATTAGGTGCATAAACATTTACAAGAAAAAGTTGAGGGCAAAAATGCACCACCTTTACTAACTGCCAATGATGTTTAGATCTTAATGTTTCCAACAACACATTTTGAGGCTTCCACAAAATGAGCATACCCCCAGAAACCCCATGTGCCTATGATTGAACAGATTTCCAACCACTCCATTTGCTAATGACATCTTCAAAAATTGATGAGATAACTTTGTTTCTTGTAAGAGAATAATATCTGCCCCAAACACATCAATTTGATGTTTCATGCAGGCCCGCTTGCTAGGGGCATTGATGCCCCTAACATTCCAAGATATAATCCTCATAACATATTCGGGGAGCTAAATGCTCCCCTCAATCGTTTTTTGATACTCCCATCTAGGGTTGATTGTTTGCCTGATGCTATTTCCTCTTGCAACTTTGTAGCATTTGATTTTCTACCCCGCTTTCCTGGTGACTTTTGAGGAGATAGTATCAAAGCTGGAGTTTGCACAATTGACAAACTCTATGAAAAATCAAATTCCATAGTCCCTTCTTCATGATCCCTATCGGATTTTGTTGAAAGTGCAACCAAAGTAGACAAAGTATCCTTCTCCTTCAAATTTGATGCTCTATCAAAAAACCAAACTTCATTATTTGGCAAACTTGATAAAGCCTTTAGTGTTACCAATTCCTCTTTTAATTCATCAATGATACTAGAACTTTCCCTAGTAAGGATGTTCTCAGAAAGACCCTCCAAATTATCTAGATCTAGGAAGGACTGAAAATCCAAAGTATTAGAGATACCAAGCTTATTTTCTTCCCAAGGCATACTCACTACCTCTGATTCTAACTTTATTATATGATTCTCCACACAACTTACTGAAGAGGGAATAATATCATAATATTTCCATACTAAAGATGATGAAATTTACTCTTAACTTGTTGGAATGAAATTTGGAATATCAAAGGAACATATTTAAGTAAAATTTTAGATTGCAGAAAGCATTGTAACCTTGCAAAAGATCCTGTTGAAAAAGAAATTCTAGAAGCTGTAACTTTACCCTGAGAACTTACATTTTGCACATAAAGACTAGACAATGGGAAAGGAATGATCCGACTACATTCACCTTTATGAATCAAAGGAATTTGTTCCCTTACACTTTTTTGTTCAAACATTTTTCCCTTTCCCTTATCCCTCCCAATTAGATCCATCCCCAACACATTTTCTTTGATAGAACTAACTTCTTAAAAACCCAAAAATTTCTCCAATTCCAAATTTATTGACTGATTAGAGAGGGAAGACTCAACAGGCTTAAACCTATCACCTTGAACCTTCCTTGCTTTACAATAGGCAGTTTTATGACCTAGAACATGACATTCCTTACAGATATTTGTACAATTCTCATAAAATATATTTTGCATATGAGATCCTGATTTAGAAAGTATTTTAATACTTTGAGGTAAATCAATTGACACATCACATGACACACAAACCCTAACTAGAAGTTCAAGATTTGTAAAGAATGCAAAATCATGTTTTAGAAAAGTACCAACCTGATTTGCTAGAATTTCAATAATGCCTGACACCCTATATTCTAAAGGTAAAGGTTGCAACTGTATCCAAAAAGGAATAGATCTAATTTTTACCATTTTAGGATTAAAGTTAGGAACCTAGGGCTAAATATATAGTCGAGAACCCTCAAACACCCAAGACTTCACCCTAAGTATCTCATCTCTAGCCTGCTTAGAGGAAAAAAACACAATAAAGAAACCATTTCCCCTATCAATATAAAAAACCTAATTGGTCCCTTCCCAATCTTGATAGATTAAGTCTTTCAACATAGTAATGGATGGAGAGTATTGCCAAAACTTATAGATTAATGTCGTTTCATAAAGATTTTATGATCGATCCTTTAGAAGAACCTTAGGAATGTTGACCTCAGGAACCTCCTTATTTTTCCAGTGACGAGAATCCTAAGGAATTTTCAAAACCCCTTTTGAATGAAGCCGATCTTGCTTTTGCTTTTGTATTTGCCATTGTGACCTCTTTGAAAGTGTCTTTTCTTGATGAAAAGAACTATGTTGTTGCTCCACATTTTCCAATGTTGCTCATTTGGGATCTTAATCCCTAGTTCCATATTATTAGGAAACATAGTAGGAGAAGAAGCATACAAATGAATATTATTAGGAAAATTTGCAGAAGCCTGATCACCCCTTCAAAAACACAGGACTCCAAAACTCTAGTCGTATTTGATTCAGATCTACTCCGTTTCGCATTTTGAATATGTAATCGAAGAATCCTGTAACAATATTCTTCACTCCGCACAATATTATTCAGAAAAAAAGCTTGGAACCTAGAAAACCCTAAATGTGCAATATTATAATCTTTTGGATTGAAGGGAGCTACACAAGATTGATCAAGCCATTGAGCATCTACATGAGCGTTCGACTCCGAACAAAAAATATCAAAAGGAGGTTGTTGTACCTTGCTAAGAGAATTCCCGAGCAAGAAAGAATTACCCTTAAATCTCTGAGAGCTATGGTTAGTACCTTCTCCATTGTTGACAAACCCTTGCACCTGAGAAGGTCCCCCATTATGTAAAAACCCCTATTTTTCCAAAGAAAAATGATTTCTTGAAAGCCGAGGTGGAGATCTACAAGTTGAAGAATGAAGAACCCCCAAAATCGAGCTCGTAATAGGATAGGGAACACCTTGGAAACCCTTCAAATGCACAAAACGAGTCAATTTTTTTTAAAAAACCCCATTAGAATGCTTAGGTGTGTTCTGATAAATGTGGTCCATGCTAATTGATTCAAAAAATACATATTTTTTTCATGCTTAGGAATGTCTTTAACCCACCATTCTCTCATAATATATTGAAGAGTCGGCTCTTGTAACCACATAAGTTGGAACTTGAACGAAGAGTTCCTAGAAACATCCCTCCTAGATAATTTAATGGGCCAGTGATCCAAACCTATCCATTCCAGAATCTCTAAGTTGGTAGTCCAATTGATACCAATCCAAAAGCTAGAGACTAATAACCTATCCAATCCCTCTAATATAAAACCTTCCCCGCATCTCTAGTTACTCCAAGTGTATGTACCATTCCTTGGTTCTATATCTATCAAATTTAGAGATGCAATATTATCTCTTAAAATAAAAGAAGGCTCAAGCCTATCCACTCCCCTTTTCTTTTCCTCTAAACTAGTGATAACATTAAATTCCCCATCCAAAATCCACAAGAAAAAGGAGCTAGGGACCTCACATACCGAATATGATCCTAGAGGTAGACTTTACCTGGAAAATCAATTAGTGCATAAACATTGGTACACAAGAAAATCTCACTAGAATCAAAGATCGAAACAACTATAGATAAAGAGTTTCTACCATAAATCCACCAAAAATGAGAAATATTGCATGGGTCCTAGAGACAAACAATTCCTCTATCACTTCTCTAAGCCCCAACACATTGAA
Source organism: Sequoia sempervirens (assembly GCA_007258455.2). Classification (NCBI taxonomy): domain Eukaryota; kingdom Viridiplantae; phylum Streptophyta; class Pinopsida; order Cupressales; family Cupressaceae; genus Sequoia; species Sequoia sempervirens. The sequence continues at coordinate 152,589,734 of VDFB02000013.1, read as the reverse complement.
ATTGAACTCTCCAACACATCTTCAAAGCCACATTGAGCAACCTTCTTCTAACAACTTAGACTCTTGAATGAATACAACATCAAGAGAATGCACCTTAATCAAATCTCGAACAACCTTTTGTATAGGGATGTTTTTCAAACCCCTCACATTCCAAGAGAGAACAATCATTTATGAGAGTTAGAAAAGTGGGAGTCAATAGTCTTAACTGAACCAGAATCCACCAAATTCTCCCCCATTAGTTTAATTTTATCCTGATCCTTCTTCCTTCTCAACTTGGAGGACTTATCAAAGTCTCCCTTTTTGTAGCTCTTTTGCTGCAATCCCAAAGTCGACACAACTTTACTACCTTTGTTGGCCCCAACCTCCAACATTGATTTTAGCAAGGCTAAGATAGATCCTTCACCCAAATCAATACTCTCCAGAGGGGCCAAATCTTTTGAGATTTCATAAATTTGATATGTAACCGTTTGTAACTCAAATCGATCATCTGCCAACCCATTGTGACTGACATATGTTTTGGGATCCATCTAATCCATCCCCAAATTATTCATTCTAGATAGTTGCCTATCTAGATTTTCCACATGTTGATCAAAGTTCTCTAATGTCTCAAAATGGTTATAAGTATCCTCACCTTGTCTATCCTTGAAGGTTCTCTTTAGGCCTCTCCCCTTGTTACGGGGCTTGACAGGTATAAATTCCTCCTAATCAATTTCTTTATCTGACATAGGGGATTTTCCTTTATCCTTCAAGGGTGGAGGACAAGGAGGAACTTTGCCTAAAGCATTGTTGGCATGTACCCCATATGAGTTGAGTTTATGATATCTTCTATAAATTCCCATACTCATGAGAAACCTGATAGCGAAATGGGAGTGCTTCATAATCCAGTTGTTGAATCCATGAAGTGGAACCAACTTGAATTTCCATCAAATCTAAAAATGGGTTATTTAAATCAATTTCAATACAAATTCAGGCATATGAGATTACCTTCTTGTCTAGAGTCTATTGAGTCAGACCAACTATTTTTCCTAGCAGTAGCATGATCATGTGCAAGATATTGTTCCTCTAGAACTCCAATGATAGCTAGGGAAGCCTCACCCAAATCGAAACCCTTGACAATAGCTCATCTACCAAATTAAAATCTATATGCCAAGGTTTTATAAACAACCCTACTTGATTATAAAAGTAATCCCCTCCTTCGTACACCTTATTTCGATCTACAAGGCATGATAACACTACCATGAATTAGTTATTGGCTACTTGCATAAACTCCATATCACCCTCTAGATTCTAAGTTCGGAGGGCTCACAAATCCAAGAAAGGGAGGGACACCCGAATCCCCATAAATTTGAAAATTAAAGCATGGTTATTCAAATAATTGACAAATCATCTGCGACAAAATCTAGTTGGATAACTAAAACAAGATGAGATAGACGCCTCTCCAAACACCCATTTACCTTCGACACTTAAAGAGCCCTGATCTGAGAAGACCACCCTTTGTTTAAAGCTTCATTTAAAAATCCATTGCTTTAGAATGGTTTGACAGAGGATGGACAACCCCCTTCAAAACCTTTGAAAAAGACAAATGCACCCACCCTCCTGATCTTGCACCAAACATCATTACCTAGCTACGAAAACTCGAAGCCAAAAAAATACAAAGATCACCCTTGCACAGTCCTTGCCTGACATAAAACCCCACCTGTACACCAAAAACACCTCCAAAATAACAAAACCATTGACCAAAATGTAATCTCCCATTGAAACACCAAATTCCTCACACGCCACACACATGCACAGACCACAAGGGACATGCAGGTCGTGGCCAGCTAATGCTGTCGTGCCCAAGAACTAAGTGCAGAGCCATTTTGTCCATTTGCCCAAAATATACTCTAGTGTTTATCTCCTTATTTTTAAATTTTTTTTTTGTATAGTGTTTATCTCCTTATTTTTTTATATTTTTTATATATCTAGCATTTATTCCTCTTGTGTATCTATTACACATGATTCTTTAAATACTAGGACATAACAACAATTCACAAAAATGTGTATCAAGTTACCTCTTAATGGTTAGTGAAATGCAGAGGAAATTTACAATTTGAATTCGAATATTAAATTTTGGGGCTAATCTTGGGCCACTAGGGATCAACCTTGAGGCACTCTAGATTGAACTAGGGTAGAGAAGTATTGGGTTCAAATAAGGGACTAAATATGTAGATAATGGTACAAATGTAGGTTGATAAATGATGTGTAAATGGGGATGTGCATAAATATCCCAATAAGAGAAGGTTGAATTCATGGAAATAGGTGTAGATAAGGATGGATTATATATGAATATACATAAAATTATAAGCCAAACTTAGGAAAAGAGTTTGTCACTTGATATGTAATTGTATTAAGACATTTCTTCAAAATGGGACCAAAACAAAATGAAAATTGATATAGTTGTATAAATTTCACCTTTGTATTTCCCCCCACTTATGTGTATGTGAATATAATATGAGCATACCTTTTAAAGTGTATGAACATTCTCAATCATACATTAAAAGTAAATATTTAAAAAATTAACAAGGATAACTAGTCCATCTAAAGTAATGGATCATTCTTTAATTCTTCTTGTGTTACTCTCCTCAGTATGAACATTCCAAGAACCTACAAATAGAGAAAATATATGTAACAAATAACTTTCATGACATAAGAAAAATAGGCATAAATAATAGATTTTTTTTAATACCTATGAAATATTATAAGTAGAGAAATAGAGAAAGATACTAGAGAAACTCTTCCTATATGAAAAATGGCATGCAAATACTTTACTCGATTATGACTATGTGATATGGTTCATTTGATATAGACACATGATAATGCGATATGCTTGATCGTACTAATGTGATAGAACTTTGCTTGTCTGTAGGGGTGTAGTGTAATTAAGATATATCTAGGTATATTGATCAATTTATATGTGTAATGCTCATTATTATTCACTACCTAAAATCTCAACAATAGGAACAATAGTAAAAATATATGCCTCCTTTACAATTGGTTGTATAATTATATGCAAGGGATTGAAGGAGAGGGTAAAATGAAACATGATAATGTAAATGATGTAATCATAATTATGTAAAATCATGTAATAAATGTCATATGTAGCATTGTGTCACAAGAAAAAAATCAAATATCAAAACAATAATCATGTCTAGGTATATAGAGCATGCAAAGATGTATCATAACATAAGCATGTGACGAATATTAAATAGTAGACATGTATGAATACACAATATGTAAAGATGTAAGTATATGTGTTGACAATGATTATCCAGGTGAATTTTCCCCTAGTATGGTTAAATCATAAAGAAAAATATGGTGCAAAAGACCAAAATAAAATCATGAAAGTGTACTGGATATGTAATCAAGAAAAATATGGTGCAAAAGACCAAAATAAAATCATGAAAGTGTATTGGATATGTAATCAAGTCAAAAGATAGACACGTGCTAAGCACAAATAAGTAATATGTAGGTGTGAAAGTACTTGTAATGATTATTTCCCCCATTATAGTTTTTAGTGATGCTCATGAATCATCTGCGGAACTGGAACTGAATAGCCACTGCCACCTCACATCCCATTCTCAGAGTCTCCAGTACGTCTCTGGCATCGATATCCACATGCATATGTACTCCAGGCTGTGCATAGGCATCAATGTTGATGGAGACAATGTGGGCATTCCTAAGCCACCAATAGTTTCGTATGATGCTGAAATGCCAACAAGACAAAAGCAACGTATCCACTGAGCTCAGAGATGACTTCAGTGAAAGCCAGTTGGGTATCCTTTCCTCGGCACAACAGACACCACATAATTCATGAAAACACTGAGCAGGGCGTGGTCAAATCATTTGATCATAGGAAGCGAAGAGAAAGATGATCTCTAATGATGACTCTTATCTAGTCTAAGCAGAGTTTGAATATGGAAAACATCAAGTGAAGTCATAGGTTGAGGCAACAATCAACACCAACCAAATAAACAAAGTCCAAAAGTCAAAAAATGTGTGGGTATTTGTGGCAAAGTTGGAGATAAAGGTTGAACTTGTCCTGTTTGTCCTAAAGAGATTGAACCTAAAGAGATTGAAGTAGGTATCGATAGAAATATCAATAAAATAATTGCATTTTGAGTAGGGGAGAGGGTCCTATAGTGGTTCACTTTAACTTTTTAGATTGATATGGTACTGTCAAACATAGTCAAGGATGTGGATAGCCACGAGTCATTAAATATGTGGATTAGGTCAATAAGTGAAGATTACTATTTTTGGGTTCAAATTTATGATTGATCAAAGGTGTTGCACACGGATCTTTGATTTTAGAACACCACTAATCTATCACATGTTCACATTGACTTGTTTTGGGTATCTAGTTAAGCTTGTTTTAATCAAATGCAATACATTTAAACAATGTGACTCCACACACAACTCCATGGGATAGCATTTAGTAAGTGTGCCTTCATGCGTGCATGTATAGGATGGCCTACATATATGAAATAATACTGCCTTCAATGTTGTAGTATGCAACATTAAACAGAACACAATAGTTGACCATTGACCTTCTCCTTCCACAATGATTGTTGCATTTTCAACCTATCGTAGTTCACTTTTGCTATGTTCATTTCATGGCGTTGAAGGGATTCAATGGAGAGAATGTGGAGATTTGCATTGAGATAATATGAAGATTAAGTGGAGGTATGTTTGATGGTCATGTGTGATGCACTCATTCGTCTCACTTCAACTAGAAGGTGAGGTTGTCATACCTCACTAAGGCAATGACCCAAATGGCTTTTTTTTGGCTCATTTCTTCTTTGTCTTATTAAGAATAGGTGAGTGTTTATTTGTTGTTTAGTGTTTGAGAAGACATTTCTTTATTTCACTTCCCTATCTGGTTGTAAGTGGAAGGTAAGGTCATCATACCTCACTAAGGAAATGATAGCTCATTTTTTGGGTTGTAATTTGATTTCTTGTCTATCATGAATTGTTTAGGCATCTATTAATGTGTTTATTATTATTTTTGACAAAAATGGTTTGTTACACCCGACAAGGTTATCATTTTCAACATTTACTATCTGCTATTTAAAAAACCATAATGGGTAATTGATAGTTTTAGTGTTTGTGAAATAAATTGTGAAGTTCAAATGACTATTATCTATCTTCAAAGCTATAAACAATGCTTGTTACATTATTGAGTTGAACTATTATTTCATTAGCCTTTACTTGTATATATGTCTAATTTATGAGTTTTTAACATTTTCTTTTTTGTTTGGCTAATTTCTTCTAGCATATGAAGCTCATAACACATTGAGAAGAACAAGATTTCTATGAAACTATACCATTAATTTTTTTATGTTTATGAACATAATTGCATGTGCTCTTTTTTGTATTCGACAACACATTAATTACTTATGAAAATTTAAATATTTTGTTTGACCATCATTGTGACTTGTCAAACTTAAGTTATAGTTTAAATATTGATTTCTTTCAATTGCTAAAATATAGTGACCTATTTTCTTGTAATGGTAATCAAAATTTTGACTGTTTTTGAAAAAATGTAAACTTGGATTCAGTCTTGATTATCTTAAAAGCCTAATAATGGTTGCTACATTGATTTCAAGTGTGCTACCTTAATTCATATTATGGATTCAACTTTCTTTAATGCTTATTAAATTAGTCTCTTTGTCATTAGATTTGTATGAGTTTTGGAACAACCTTTTATTTTTTCTTAACTTGTGCATTAAGAAGCGGGTTGTAATTGCCATAGTAGGGTTAACAACTATTTCTAGTAGTAGTAGCCATAGAAACAATTTCTAAAACCTTGCATTTTGTAACAAGTCAAACAATTCTAGTTTTATAATTAAAATTTATCCGTGTTGCTCCTTGCATATGTATGTGTACATTTGATGCAGGAGCATCTAGTGGTGTAAGGGCAATCTTGCATCACCCAAAAAAGATTTTCATTTCTTGTTTGTAGTTTCTTAGATGTTTTTGCAATTTTGGATACCCTTCTTGTCATAATGTGATTCCCAACTTTCAGTTTTTCTTTTCTACTTTTTTTGGTCAATTGCTATTTTTAGCAGGTATTGGAATTTGAAGGTATTTGGAGAAAAAAATTATATGGGAGGATTCAAAACAAAAAATAAGAACATTGGAAAAAGAATCAAGCCGAAAGCATTCCCGGTTTGAAAGATATTACAGTTTGTCTCCTAGAATTGCACCTAAAAAACTTCCAGATCAGATTTGAGGCATTAAACGGCCCCGGAACGACCCCAAAACTTGCTAAAATCGGCTTAGAAAATTTGATACACATTCTTGACTCTGAGACCTTTCCAACGGTTCAAACGGTTCAAAAAATAGAGTCCCAGATCAAAAGTTATGGCTCCCGGAAGTTAGTGCACTTTCAAAAATGTGCTAATTTTCGAATAAGGTTTTAAAATTTGAATTTCAAATTGTAATTGGCGGTGCCAAACTGCCAAAACTCATAATTTGAATGTTGTTTGGCTCTAAAACAAAAAGGAGCTATTTATGGGTGGGGTTTTCTGATTTTTGGTAGCTTTTTGGGGAAAAGGTCGCATACTGCGAAAAGGGGAATTTTTGTAGTTTCTGTAACTTGCATGTATTGTAGAACTCGAGGATTTGAGATCCTCTACATGTAAGCTTTTCATATTTTGAATAATAATAATATTCTCTAGTTTTGCATGTGATTTTTTGTGTCTCGGGTTAGCACCCTTGTCAACATTTTGTTCCTTCCTAATTTTGTTATTGGATATTTGTGTAAACATGTCTATAATGAGTAGGGGTTTTCAAAGAAACCCAACAACACCTATAAAATACAAAAAACATAGGCCTTACCTTCATGCATGATCAAATTTTATAATTCTATATAAATTATTTGAGGGCCTGAAACTGATAATACTTAGATAATTTTGTATGTATAAACTTTTGTCATATTACATATCCCAACATAATAACATTGCTCAATATTTTAAGAGTGATTATTTTACATCTAGAGGGATATGTTTTATCTATAGGGTGTACATGTAGTAAGAAATATTGAAGGTGATTCATCTCAATGGAAATACAATATTCTATATATTTATGTGCACAAACAATCTACATGTATCATTTGCTTAAGAGAGGTTCATAGATCCTGAGTTGGTGAACCAATTGTTGGTGTTTTTTCCAGCAAAACCTTGAAACCCTCTAAATGGTAGCCAACCCTTATGCTCAAGAACTTCAAGATTAGTGGTTAACGAACAAGAGACGGATTCTACACTTTTCTCCCCTACACTTCAGGCTCTGTTAAACCTAAGAGGGTGATACCAATAGTATACTTGCAGATACTTGTGTGCCAAAGTATCGAAAACACTATAAGCAGATGATTCTCCTTTGATTGTCTAATGGAGGGTATGTGCAGGATCATCATGGAAAAAATAGGCCCTTAAGTGGCAAAAAATTCAGAAAAATCAAAGTTAGGCAACTTGATGTAAAAAATTGAATAAGTTATCTGTATTATTTAAAAAATATGTAAGAATAGAATTTGTAGCAAATTAAATTTAGTTTCTAAGCTACTAGGTTTATTTTTTTTAAAACAAAATCTATTTGGTGAAAATTTGAAATTTCATTACAGTAGTACTTAAATTTTAGGGAAAAAAAAAGAAGTAGGTGTCTATCTGACCACCCTAACCACAATAAAATGATAATATTTTTTTATAAGATTTTAGATATAAGTAGAGGACTCATGTCCCGATGTGATGCATATTTTTTTGCAGTTTTTTTCCATGCAAATAATTAATTATTATTATTTTATTACAACTTTTAAAAAATATAAAAACTCATACGTCTAACCACCTTAACTTGGTCAAAACTTCATGAAATTCAATTTTTTTTTTTAATCCTATAATATATGAAGCATAGAATGTGACACATGTTTTGGATTCAAAAAATGTGATACCATTTGAAAGCTATAGATGTTTTTCAATCAACCTATCAATCAGGACTTTAGTCGTAATTCAAATAGAAAATCAATAATAATTATTTATTAAATTCAAAGTAAAGCATAATTTATATTGGTTGACAGTTGAGAATATCCTTTAAAAACCCTTTTCATTTCATTAATTTTGGGTAAAAAAAAAGTTGTCAACCACATACCCTACAAATACCCATCATATTGCCACTTTTTGGCCCATCATGATCCTGCGCATACCTTGGACATACTACTTTAAAGGTGTGGCAGAACTTCATGGCTGTGTACACATTAAACATGATAAATGTAAATAATTAAATTCCACACATAGATAAATTCCTATAAAGTACAAATAGACAACATTCATCAAAGATTTGGCTGACCTTTAAACAAAATACTATCTACTTGCAAGGACTAGAAAGATACTTCAAATTGGTAAAATGAAAATATTTTAAAAGATGTTTATTCTCATTCTAAGTCCTTGGTCAGCTGCATGACTAACTCATTTATCTTCAAGATAAATTGATGAAGAGACCAGTGCCTCATCCATTAGGCTAATGGAGTAACATCTGTAATAACGAATAATAATTTGGCAAATTAACTCAGTAATTTGTGGACTATTGATATACTACCTTGCAATATTCAACTCATTGTGCCTAAAACACAACTGCTTATCGATCCTATGTTCTTTCCTCCCAAACCTATGACCTTATTTTAGCATTTAATCAATTCTTTGAATTGAAGCAGAAAAAAAATCACTCATTCAATCAAAATAATTGAAGACAAACAAAAAGGATCATTAACCATTTTCATTCATAATTCAGAAGAAAATTTCATTGGAGAGTATATGATTTAGAACTGATACTTTCTTCTATTACTGCTGCTACTATAAAACTATATTAAGATCATTACATCATAACCCAAAACCTAGACTCGTTTATGATAGATTCATCAATTCATCTATTTACAATTTTCTCCTCCAGGAGCTTAGTTTTTCCACCTAGACCATTTTGAGACCTAAAAATCGAACCCATGTAACTAGCCTTGAAATCCCATTTATAGAATAAGGGAGCAACAAGCAACAGGCTAAATTAAAATTACATTTCATTTTCATTTCAAAACTAATTTTGTCTGAATTTGAGATATTCCCCAAACGGTTACATGTAATCATTTGCAGAGCACGGGAGGGCAAAAAACAAAAATCCACATGACTTGTCGAAGGAGAGAAACCAAACCACCAAAAGGCACTGTTAGTCATTGCAACATCCTACAAAATCCACATTCACGTCAAGAAAAGAGATTCATCATACCAACCAGAAAGCCTCCAAGTTCGCACAAAGGACAAAAAACCCAAACATATGTAGAAAAGGATGAAAACACCACCAAGGCAATATTTTACCCAACAAAAACTAGGACCAAGATGCAATCTTGCTCAATCAGCACTAGAGTACACATGTCCACTTCATGTCTTTGTAGAAACAGGAGAAACCACCACTTCATCCTCACTAGAGTCCATTAGACTGGCCATGGTGAGTAAATATTGGCAGTAGCCAGAATCAGTTTCATCCTCATTGTCTGAGGGACCATCAGAGATCACAATGGGAGAACTGTGTTGTCCCATTTAATCTCGGTTATACTTGTTCCTCCTTCTTGCCTCCCTCACAGACTTCGTCGGCTCCTTCTCCTTAACGTTGGTTGATTCTCCCAGTATAACCCTACTCCTCAGATGATAAGTGCTCCCGACACCTTCCTGAATATATTTCTTACCATGGGTACTCTCCTTTCCCTTTGGAGTTAGCAGAAATCTAGGAGTGCCTTGTCCATTTTCAAGAGTATCATCATGTGACTCAAGTAAAATGAGTCTCCTAGACCTTCAGAATGGGGAAGCAAATACACTAGGTTTACTCATTTTCAATGAGAATAAGATGGGAACAATAAGACTTCACAATTGTAGACAGGCCCTTCACTAATTTCTCCCTAAGAAGATTTTATAGAGTAGAATCACTCAAATCCTCACAATTCTTATCAACCTACGAAGAAATTGTAGAATAAAAAACTCTTACCACCCCTTTCTCGGACTTAGAAATTTTTAGCTTCTGATTGCAATTGTGAAAAACAAATGTTATCAACTCCCATTTATTGAGCAACTTGAGCATGTCGATCATCAATGCTCGAAGAAGGCTAGCACGAGTGGGCAGATGATCAACCATTGGATGTTGAATCACAACCGTTAATCACCCAGATGCTTCAAAATTTGTTTATCATCTTCAATCATTGTTGAAAAGCAATCATTTGCGTGCATTAGGAATGGGTTTGGGTAATCCTGCATGTGTCTTATGTCATTAATGCTCACTCACGCAAGACAGAGCAACTCTCATGTCCATATCCTCAGTTTTGAATATTAGCCGTAGATCCTTAGTGAGGTGGTACTTTAGATGACTCAGATCGGGTAAAAAAAGTTTGAATTTTCATTGCCATCACTCACCAACCCTTCAACCAATAAAAACTTCCAGCTAGGATGCCAACTCATCCATTTTGCGGGCTCCACCAACCTTTTCGAAACGGAGCAAGAGATCCACGTGTCATTCACCCGCTGACCCTGTTGCCTTTAGAAAACATTATTTTAATCTCGTAGCGTGAGTAGGGATGGTTGAGATTAAACCTCAATGTTGCATCATCACCATTGATTTGAAACTTCAAGGTGCTGGATATGTGAGTGGAGACTGGGTCCCACACCTACAACGGTACACGTGTCAGGAGCCCGTAAACCCCATGAAAATCTTGGAAACTATTATTTTAATTTGGCGGGGCTGGCGGGCAACGACCAGAATTTAATCCTTCGGTCCAATGGTTGACAGACTTGCACATGCATAAAAGGTTAGTTTTAAAAGGGGACCCGACTAAGTTGACAAGACTTAGACCTTTAGGAATGAATGACTCAAGATATAAGTCATTTTTGACTTACGAAATATTTCACCCGTCCAAGGAAAAATTAAAATGATGGAAAGTATTAGGCGACCGACAAACCTAGACCAAGGAGCCGGTGAAAACAGATATTTAATGGCTCAAGTCATGACTTAGGTGACTGGTAATCGGGTGTAACAAGTGAATGAGAAAAAAGAATGCCCAAGGTTTAAGAGTTACAAAATTTGAAATGTGGGCTTTTGAACCAAAACCCTAAACCCTACCCTTGGGTGCAAAGAACCAATAAATAACAACCAGGTCAAGAGCCAATGCAAAATTAACTCAAAATTTGAAGGGTCCACCACCAACATGATAAAGTTTTAGTCACAAACCTTTCGAGAGCTTCATATACACAAGGTGTGATTTTCTTTCAAGATAATTGAATTATCATATTCTCATTTATTATATTGTAAGAACCTTAAGGGTTACCTTCTACACCTAGCAACTATTGCAATAAAGAAGAGATACACTATCTTAATAATTGGTCCTTAATTATCCACTACTTAATCATGAGTCTTTGTTGAATTGTCCTTGGTTGATATGCCCTAGGGTCAGGATTTGAGTCTACCCTTTAGGGTTTATAGAAATATAGTTTTGGTCACCAATAAACTATACACTAGGCTATTTTATTTATATGAACTAGTAAAGGTTGTGGCTATATAAATGTACCTTGTAGCTCTAGACCCACTAACATCCATGTTCCTAAGGATAAATTCCAAGATTAATACCTTGTCACAAGAATACAATGAGGCCATGACAATAGAAGAACAATTGATGAATTATGGCCATTTTTTAGGATAGTTTCCTATACTTGGATAATCAGGTGCATATAACCAACTTCCAATGTCAAAACATTCTTTCTTGCTAATTAGAAAAGTATTAATAATGTTACTATCTTGATTTGAAAATTTAGATAGTATCTAATAGATAGAGTTTTACATTAGTTTAGTAAATATTTCATATTTTTTTCCTCTTTTAATTATTTATCTAATGATTTCATTGAATTATTTTCTAGGCCTATTGATAATAATGGGGATTAGATTTACTCCCACATGATGCATGTTTGGCTTGAAACCCATAAATGAGTATGGACTATTTCATGCCTTGTGGTGATGGTGAATATTGTGTGCATATTAGGGAATTTGATATTCCATTTGTATATATGAATCCTTCTATCTATGGGAAAAAATCTAAAGCATATATACATTCTAAAGACATAAAATTATGAAAATGATTATGAAAGAAATAAAGCTAGCAAATCATCATCCTTCTCTCCAAATAATTCTAAATAATGTGAATCTTCTTGATTATCTTAAAATACTAACAATCACTACTACATTGATTAGCTCAATGCTACTCTCATTTTATTAATAGAAAACATTAGTACGTCTTAAATCCAAATATTTTAATTTATTTTTGGTTTATAAATATTTTTTAATTTGGAGAACAATACATCTCAAATATTAGTAATTAAATTGAATTCTACCTTGACTATGGTTGCATTTATGAATGAAATTGTATTTACAAAATTTAATCCCTTCAAAGTCATGAAACAAGCACAAATAAAGTGAATAACTGCAATTAAAAAATGGACTAAGATTTGGAGAAGAAAATGATCAATAGTGAACTGATGTGCATTGTTTAATGCTACATACTACAACATTCAAGGTAATATTGTTTCATATATATAGGCCATCACATACATGCAAGTATAGATGCACACTTACTAAATATGATTGAGTGGTAGTTGAGTGTGGAGTTGCACTCATTAAATATTTTGGTATTTAATTAAAACATGTATGGTTACATGCCAAAAAAATCAATTTGAATGTGTGGTGGTTGATGTGTTCTATGACTATGGGCCCACATCCCTTTGCTCAACTATAATTTTGAGACTAAAAAACCTCAATTTATTAGCCTCACTTGCATGTTTGATGAGTTATACACTATTGAAAAATATTAAATCTTCTACATCCTACATGCATGGTTGTAAAATTATTTAGTTCTAGCATGTCACATATAAGGCCGGAGTAGACCTAAAGGTTAGGGTACACCACTATCAAGTTCCCTTACCAATGATTGTACACAAACAAGTTTTATGTAGAATATTTTTTATTCACAATTACTTGCATCATTATCAAATGATTTTATACCTATACACTACAAAAAATTGCCATAAAACACACTTACATCGAATGGTTGAAGATTGTGTGAAGTGTGTGTTGGAAATATTAGCAATTCAATCCCTATTGACCTTTTCTCGTGGATTATTGTAATAGTAAAATGGCTTCCATAACCATAAAAATAACAAGTGTCTATTGTTAAGATTAAGCTACCATTTACCTTGCAATACTATGTATTATTTACATATCTTAGATGCCTAACTTGTGTAATTGGAAAATAATTTGTAAGTAATATTCCTTGGGATTCTTGGCATTAGTTGTTATATTAATTCATGGAGGTTGAGCTGAAAATTATTATTATGGAGTTATTTTTAGCAAATTTCTCAACTTGACATTAGAATTGAGTAGTGAGCATCTTGCATGTTGGGTGGTGGTTCTGATATGATTTGGGTGATGATTTTGGACACCTCGCTTGGAATAAGGGCCATTATGGATGAGTTCCAAGTCAAAGGTACTATCTATTATTGTTATGAAGGTTATTTTTTGTATTCATGGCTTATTGGGTGTTATATTTAATATTCTCAAAAGAGCCTCTTCATTTTGGGTGTGAGTTTTTTTGTTTTACCATGATTTTGTGGCACATTACTTTTGGAAACCACTTATGGTATTTCTCTCCAATTTATCTATAAATTGAAAACATGAGATAGTAATTTCATAAGTTTATTTTAGGGGTATATAGGTATTTTCAAAGTCTTGTCAAAGTGAAGAGAGTGGAAATGTGTTGCATGTATCTCTTTGTTCAATATTACTATAAGCTTTTCCTCTTTCTTATGTGGATTTTTTCTCTAAAGGGTTTCTTCACATAAATCTTGTGTTCATATAGTTTGTTGATTTTATTCTAATTTTTGATTTTATGCAATCACATAATCATCGTTTGGTAATTCTTTGATAAATATTTATATTTCAGATTTGCATACACTTGTAAGCCATTTTATTGCAACAGTTTCACCCTTTTTCTCAAATTTTGGTATTATAGCTGTTGGTTGTTTTTTATGCTGTTAACCAGGTTGGTCTTCTAATCTACCTATGGAATTGCTAGTTCCAATAGAGGGCAGCTCGAAGGACCTGGACCAACTAACGAGGATTTTAAAATAACCTCCTACACTTCGGGCTCTGCAAGACCCGGGAGGGGAATCCCTTAATGTGTTTACAACCTCTGCACCATTATTATGAACAACATTAATAATAACAGATAATCCCACTTAATAGCTCAACATAATATGATAATATCGAATAGAATCGGCTATTCTTTGACAATATCGACTATACAGAGCATGGGATGACCACAACACAATCCATAATATATAAAATAGTCATTGATTTGCAATCTGTAGCAAGCTCCAGGAAAAGACACACTAATACTGAATCACACGAATGAATGCAACCTAGATCAGTGCCATATATCCATTGGAAGAGTCAAATTTATAAGCATTTAAAGGTTTATAATAGATGAAACACATGACATATAAGGTCCCTAAAAATATTGCATTACAATTTCATCAGTATGTAATCTAACCCAATACTACTTATCAAATCCTTGTAGAGAACGTATCTGCCTATAATCCTATTCAAGCATTTTAATTAATTCCTTGAATTAAAGCTAAAATAGAATCATACACACCACAATAGTGAGATGAATGAAACAACCCTTAGTTATTTTATTCAAAGTTCAGATATGTGCATACAATGGAGAGACATGAGCTCGAATTTATCATTTCAATTTAAATGCTAGTACTGTTATGCGACATTAAATCCTTATGAACTCAAAACCTATCACAGAATGATTCAGAATCCTAAACTGCATTCCTCTTTAGAAACATATGACTTTACAATCTGCTCTGCAACTTTGCCTAGACTCGATAAAAAATCCTCTAACTTGCTTACCTGTACTTCTGGCCTTGAAATTCTTCTTATAGAAAATGAAGGAGCAAACAAGCTTCGGGCCAGAAAGTACACATGTCATCAGCCGATTGGGATACCTGATGATATTCCAAAAATCGTTACAATAGCAATCATCATGGAGCATATTCTCATTCAACATGCCGATAGAAGAAGGTTGATGCAATAACAAAAAATCATGCAAATCCCACACCAAGAGAGCCATCAACACAAAACCAGAACCGTTGTAACTGCAATATATGATTTGCCACCTGTCGGTAACCCACTCCTTTTACTCATCATCATTCAAATACTTAGCCACCCACCTCTGGTATTCTTCATTAGTTGGCCAGTCAAAATTGATCACCTCATTTACCTTTGTACTATAAGGCATATACTTTACTGCTATCTGATTAGCATCTCTTTCAAAAGACTCAAAAAATGAGCCGGTACCAGTAATCTTATCCATACAATTCACCAACAAGTCATAATCAGAGTCATCACAAATTACTTTATTTTGATTATTGATGACCTTACTTGCTTGATCCTACCATTGTTAGAGTGTTCTGATTTCCCCTTTCTCATCAATTATATCAGGTAACAATGTGTTACCCCAATCATTGAAGTTCTTTACCAACTCCCTAATCTTCCTACTTAGATCATCTGGTAAGGTCTGAAAACCTTGCAATGATTTTACTAATATATAAGTAGGCTTTAATGATTGGGGCCTGTTATTTACATCAAACCTTGAGGCTTTATTCATAATATCCAAACCATTGGCCTTAGAGATCCAATTTTCAATTATTGGGATCACTATCTCCTGATCCCTATCAATACTCTTTATTGCTTCCAATAGTAAAGAATACAAAGAATGTATAGAGGGAAATTTATTATCTACCCTTTCATTTAAATGTTCTAAAACAGTAGTAACAATCTCTTTTTCTTTTGAAAGGAAACCCTCCTCTTTTACCTTTAATGATGTCTGTAATTCATCAATTTTCTGTATGAGTTGCCTCTTCGTTGGATCAACAGAGCACTCTGTTTCTTCATCAATTTTTTCTAGAGGAGGGGTGGGAGCAGGAGTTTGAATGGGAGACCGAGGTGTGGAAACATTTGGAGAAGCAGGAGGCATTGACCCTACTGTGGGAGGTAATGTGCTGGTTCCTGGAGCATTGGATGATTCCCCAATGTGTCTATACTTGAACCTTTCTACTTCAGTTTGCAGCTCAACATTTCTCTGTTGCATCTTACTATACTCTTCAATCAAAGTGTCTCTGTTGCATCTTACTATAATCTTCAATCAAAGTGTTATACTTCTCCATTAGGCTCTTCCTTTCAGCCTCCTCCCTCTCAGCAGTTTTTTGGGCCAACTTGGCCACATTCACAGTTAAATTAGTGGCCTCAGTTGTTGAAGTCTCTGAAGCCCTCTTTATTATTAATCCTCCTCTAAAATTTGGATTAATATCAACAATATCTGGCTTTCTCCCCTGTGGAGCCAATGCCCAAATTGCCAAGGTCTCATATTCTTCACTGAAGGCAGAATTTTGCAATGTTGCCTTAACTTCTTTAGAATCTTGAAAATGATTCTTGGACTTCATAATGGAATTAAAAGCCACTGCATCTACGATGTCCCATTCAAGAAAAATCATAACACCAGCCTGACTCACTAGTTGTCTTCCTTCTTCAGGAGTGATGTTCTTGAACTCTTCCATTAGTTCAACTTTTACTTCATCATTCTCCTGATCTGACCTGTCAGGCCTTAATTCTCTTCTCTCTTTGCATTTATTCTGATACTCTTCAAATTTCATTCTCCATTCCAATTGCAAGAATACAAGAGTCTTTACGAATGCATTGTCATCTAAGAACTCCTTGCAAGCTTCCATTCTTGCATCTTGCACACTTTTACCCTTCATATCCAAGGCGGATAGAACCAACTCAGCTGACCTGGGAGGGGAAGGCATACCAACCTGCATGTCCTGATTGGTAACAATAATTTCATCTGTCAGATCCTCAAGTGGGTGATCAGTTCTTTGCCTCTTAGGGCTTGGCTTAGATGGTGGTGATGGGGGACTGTGCTCTGGTGAAGATGTTAATTCAATGATTTTGACTGCCCCAGGTACTTTGAATTTTGGACCTGGTCATGGAGACGCTTCATTATTTGTTTCCCCTTTCTGTCTACTTCCTCCTCATCACTACTAGTATCCCTTTTCCTCCTATAGATGGGCCACCTCTTTATAGGCTGATGTACTGACCTTGTTTCAATTGGCCTATCACTTTGTCCTTGCATACCTAGGCTTAGCCTTAAATTTATCTTTTTGGTTGTCAAGGTGTCCATAATCTCTTTGAAATTCTTCATAAGAAAATCAATTTTTTTATGGTATGGAGTGAATTCCATTAGTGGATCATACTTCAGATCCATTTCATGCACAATATCCAATAGCTTACTATAAGCTATCCATTTTTCCTTGTTCAATTCTTGCTTATTTAAATCAAATTCATTTCTGATCAGGTCCTCGGGGAAATTGAACTCATGTGCAAATTTTCCACCTTTTATTCTTTGTCTGAAGAGAGAAAAGAAACCTTCAGGATCATGCTGTCACCTTGGACTAGATCTCAAATGATAATCAACAAAGAATTTATTGAAATGTGTCTAGCCTCCCTTTGAAAATGTAAAGTCAGACACTATTGTATAATTAGGGAATAATGTTCCCTTCCCTTTTCCAGTAAGGTTGTCTTCATGGATACAACCCATTTGCCACATAACTTCTGCAAACCCTATTCTTGGTGGCACATTGTATGGCAGTATGTGAGGGGTTCCCTGAAATCCATATATTCTCAAAATAGTGCTGACTGGATATAGGATAATGTCACCCCAGTTATGTAAAGCCCTCAACTCTGGCTTCCTCCCTTTCAGCTTGAGGAAATCATGTACTTCCTTAGGGATCCTAGGTACATTTACTATCAATCTAGCTCTTAATCTAGAAGCAAAAAAGTTATCAAATTGTACATAACTAGTGTTTTCCTTAGTACAGGACAAATTTGCAGCCCATATCTATACTGGAAATCTTTTTCCATCAACTAATTGCCCTAAATTCATCTTCTCAACAAAGAAATCAACATTCTTAAACATAAACATATGCATCAGCATGGAATACCAAAAGAATTGAGTACCAGTATCACCCCTTTGTAGCTTCGACAACCCTTCATTTATCCTCTCAGCTAGGAAAGAGGCAAAGTCATATGTTACAGAGAAATTAGGGTGTTGTATTTGCACCCCCATGAACATGTATGCAATTGGCATTACCGCACTAGGATTGAAACCCAAAATCTGACATAATGAATAGAAAGTAGCCAGAAAAGGCTTTGCAAAACAATTCAATATGAAGGGTTCCTGGTCACTCGGGCTGATGTGAAATTGTGAACCTCCCACCTTAACTAGATGAGGTGGAAGCAACTTAACCCTAAAAAGAGATTTCAGTTTTGTATACTCTTGCTTCATCCTCAAGATTAATAGGAACCAAGTCATCACTTGGCTCACTCAAATCAAAAGTCTGTTGGATAGCATCTTTTTTAATTTCTAATAGAACCCCTCCATCATTATCTCTGATTACCCATGTGATAGGGTCATATCTCTTGGCCACTGCTCTAAGTAAGTCCACATCAAGGAACACATTTGGTACAACCAGCTTTCCCATGTCGTACATCCATCCATTTGAGAAAGGGTGAGGAAAATTTCTCTGTCCATACCATAATCTGAACATCTCTAATCCGGTGAGTGGAACCCTAGCATCAGCAATGTTGGAACTATTACACACCAACCCCTCCCCTAGGATTTTCCCTCGCATCAACACTACACCCTTCTTTCTGTCATTTGTTGATAACGAAAATTGATCCAGGAAATCATCGTACAAGTTTCTTTTCAAATATTCAATGTGGCCAGAATGCTGTTTGGGTGGTGCCATCTTAGATAGACTAGGGCTTCGCTACAATGTTATACTTCAAGTGGCTATGATTTAAGCAGAGATAAGGAACTTTAGAGTAAAAATACCGCAATTCCTCACAATTTATGATTACACAATAGCCCTAAAATATTTTAATGAGCTCAGTGACAAGCATAACAAACCCTTCTTCCCAAATTTAAGAGCAGAATAATTGGGGAGCAGAGAAAATCAACTCACGACTTTTTTTGCACAAACTCCAATTTCTGGTTGCAGCTGCTTGCAATTTCACCTTTGGCTATAAAACTGTTCACAAAATTCTTGGACGCCTTGTGATACAAATGAGATAAGTAAATTGATTTTATGTTGATCAAATCTTGCCAGTAGATGTCTCGTCTGCCATTAAAGCTCACTCGCCGGCTGCACGAACGACTCCAACCTTACTTGATACATATTTAAGTTTGAGCCATTGATCTTCCAGTTTGATCAAATCATCGATGGTCATCTTCAAAATAGGTTGACATAATCACCAACATGAAAATAAGGGGCCCACAATGTCATACGCCATGAAGGAATGCCACATGGCAGTTTCCCGTGATATCACAATCCATTGATCTACCATCGCAGGATGGCGGGCACCGTCGATCTTCCTCATTAGAGATCTTGCTTCTTCAAACTGGTTGTTGTCCTTTCCTTTAACTGTCAAGCAAATTTTCCCTTAAAATCATAACATCTGTGTTGAAATAAAGCATGTGCAGCTCACAAGCGCATTAGTAATCCACCCTTTAAGACATTTAAAACTGGAAAATGTTTCCTTCATTCCTTAGGCTTCAATGGAATAGACACGTGGCAGGCGCCTGTGATATCGCGATCCCAGAATTCCTGATCGCGGGATGGCAGACACCGTCGATCTCGAAGAGACAGCACACCAATGGTCGCGCAAACTTCATCCTTTAGGAAGGGCACGCGGCACCCTCCCGTGATATTGCGATCCCAGAATTCCTGATCGCGGGATAGTGGGCGCCGTTGATATCTGCAGCAAATGGATCAATGGTAGCGCTAAATTCAACCTTCTGCAAAATAAAACACTTATTAAAAAGGTAAGGGGACACCACTAGGCAGACGTAAAACAATGACATAAGTTGTTTTAAAATGATAAAGCACAAGGTCAGCCTAGACTTAGGAAAAAATAAAAACCCACGGAAGGCTGTGAAAATTAGAAACCGAAGGGGCCAATGTCTAGACGCAACAATGGGGCACAAGTCATTTTAAGACCTTTCAGAAAGGTAACATCCAAATAGAACCACAACCAGGGGAAAAAACATACACTAGGGTTTACGATGAAGACAATGCTAAAACCCTACCCCTTTTAAAAAAATTCAACACCATAAAAGACCAGTGATATAAGGGAGGTCCTTAGTGACAAACAAGGAGCAAAATTTGAAAGCTCCATCAATAGCTATGGTTCTGCATAGAGAGGGATGCCTTTATATTAAGAATTGAAGGTTTTTTGGTTACTGTTATGCCTTGCATAACCACCCCATTTTATTCTGGTATAAATGGGTCCCCCTTCTTTTTCTTTTGCTTTCTTCGCCTTTGGTTGTTTGCTTTGGTCTTTGGAGTTCTTTTTTTTCCTCCTATGTCTGTATTTTTTTTTCTTCAGATTTTGGTTCTGCCTCAGCTTGAGTTGGCTTTCTTCTTGATAACATTGAATGAAATGATAAAAATGATATATTTTATATGCTTTTGAGAACTAATGGAGGCCTTTGTTGTGCAGGATTGAATCACTCATTTGAAGATATCTCTCAAGGAAGTCAGTTGGAAAGCATGCCTCAATCCAATTTAGCATAAAACTCCTCAAGAAGAAAGTCACTGAGACCTTTCAGATGTCTTGCCGACTGGCAGTGTGTTATATGCATTTGGGATCCACCAGTCGCCCAAACATTTCAGTCGCCATGAGGTTTTATATGTCTCTCTGCTTGGGAAGTCTCGCTGACCGTTGTTCATAAGGCTACCGTCGCCAAAAGGTTTTGGTTTCGGGGAGATGTCCTATCGACACGGGGGAATCTCGCCGAAATGGAATGGTGGTCCCGGAATGAGCTCTCGCCAAAACAAGGTGGCTTTGATGAAAGGTCCTGTCGACATGGGAAAGTCTCGGCGACAGGGGGTAGCGTCGGCATGAAGTCTTGCCGACCAAGCGAAGTCTCGCCAAAAGGTTTGAGTTTGGCATGAAGTCCTGGCGACCAAGTGGGAGTCTCACTGAAATGCAAGGGTTCAAGCTCGGGGAGAGGGTTTGCACTCAGAGAGAGGTCCTGTTGACCGATGAAAGGTCTCGGCGAAAGGTTTGGGTTCACCGTAATGTCTGGCTGAAGGGGTGAAGTCTCGGCGAAAGGAGGTGTCATTGGGGAGAAGTCCCGCCGACTGCTAAATGTCTCGCCAAAGGTTATGCCTTTGGTGTAATCTTTTGCCGAACGGGAATCTCTTACCGACAGTGGTTCAAAAGGTTGAGCTCGGGGAGACTCTAAGTGAAAGATTTGCGCTCGGTATGATGTCCTGCCCTGCTGACAAGCGATGGAAAGGGATATTGATATGACCCCTGCCGCCCACCGTGATGTCCTACCAATAGATGAAAGTCTCCCCGATAGTTGTTCACAAGGCCGTGATTAGGGAGAAAGATTTATATTCGCTATGAGGTCTAGCCGAATGGTGGAGGTCTCAACGAAGGATTCTCCCTTTGGTGCGATGTCTGGCTGACCATGGATTGTCTCAGCGAAAGGGCGTGACTTCGGGGTAATGTCTCACCGACAAGAAGGACTCTTGCTGAAATGAAATGAACTCGCCAAAGGATTCTTCCTTCAGTGTAATGTCTTGTTGACAGATGGTGGTCTCGCCGACAGTGGCTCACAATATTATAGGTATCACCGAGACGCCTGGCCGAGTGGTTGGTCTTCGCCATAACATCTTGCCGACTGGGGAGAGTCTCATCGACATGGCATGATATTGGTATAACCTTTGGCTGATAGGATGGAGTCTCCCTAAGATGAAATGAGCTCGCCGAAAGATCTTGAGTTCGACATAATGTCTGGCCAACCCGAGGATGTCTTGCTAACTAGTGAAACCTTCGGTATAATGTTTTAAGCTTAGAGAGATGTCTCACCCTCCGATGGAAGTCTTGCTGAAAGGTGGGGGCTTCGATATAACATCTCGCCGACTGAGGGGAGTCTTGCCGATAGCGATGAACTCGGCGATGAAAGGGGATATCACTATAACTTTTGCTTCCCGCTATGACCTCTCACCAACCAAGTGGAGTCTTGCCGAAGTGAAATGGAGACTCCTGGCTGAATGATTTTCTCTCGCTATGATGTTTGGCCGATAGCAATTGTCTTAGCGACCACTGTGGATATCAATGTGACTCTAGCCGCTCGCTATGAACTATCGCCTATAGTTGTATGCTACGCTGATAGCTGCTATAGAGCATAATCGCATCAGGGAGACACGATTAGTGTCTCACCGACATGTGATTCTGTCTAAGGATCTTTTGACTGCTTGGAAATCCTACTTGGAGCGCGTTCAACCAATCAGAGGGTACTAAAGGCGAACCCTGGGAAGTTTGACTGATTGACTACCCCTGTGAAGAAGATCAACAGAATGTGCGTGACATGGATTTGCTCTATGATCAAAGATGATGGATCGGTTTGGCATACAGGGGTGTTGTTTGTGGGGATCTAGGGAAAGAGGAAGGCAAAGAGGAAGAAGCTGCATGTTTCAGTGACAGTTGGGATCTCTACTAGAAAAAAGGTAGATTGATATTAATGGCTATACTCCAAGGCATTCAAAGTAGCTCCGATGTAGCTTTCGAGGGTGGACACGGAGGCATGAAGTTAATGCTGTGGTTGTAAAGATCTGAAGGCTTCTCCTGAGGGCAATCCTTCATCAACATGGATAGTGGGGATTCACATTGAATGCATCAACTTCATTCCAAAAGATTTGAGGGCTGAACCTTCTGAAGTATGATATTTTTGTAAACCCTAAAGTAGGGGCCAACGCATTCTTTTTGGTACATTCTGTATATATGGCATTTTTTCCTCTTTGTAAAGGGTTTTGAGGCATAGAGATATAGATTTTGAATAGTAGTAATTTTCTAAGAAGTAAGAGAAACTTAAGAGTAGCAATAGAGTAGGAGTTAGATTCGACAGAAGGCAGTAATGTATCCTTCTGGTTTTCTTAGTGTAGATGGAAACAATCTGAAGACAGGTTTTCTGTACACTGGTGATTGTGCCAGATTTGTAAATGTTGCTATCTGTTTCACCAATAGTAGAAGCAACTAGATTTAAATCTACTTCATATTGTGTTTCAGAATGGTGTTTATCTTGGTTTAATCATTTGATTTGCAAAGCTTTCAAGGAATAAAATCTTATTTTATGTTTAGTCTAAATAGTGATTTGTAATCTGCTGTTGAAATTAGCACTGTGAATGAATGAAACTGTGTGTTAATCACAAGTTAATTTTGTTCTACAGTTTTAGTTAGGAATTCCTTGAAAGGTAACAAGTCTAGTTAAGTTGGATGAATTATTATTCTCTTCGGTTCCAAAGCTTTGATCTATCTTTTTCTATTTCTTTAAAAACCCCAATTAAAGTAGGTTTGAATTTATGTTTGATCTTAGAACATTCCAGAAGCTCAACACCAGTAGGCCCCTTGAACATTATAGTTCACATCAACCATTGAGTGAAGTCAGCACAGTCGAGAACTGATTACCAAGACCTTGGGAGTTAGATATCCATGTGTTATTCTTTTTTCTTTCAGGAGAGTAGAATAGTGATATTCTGTTTAACTGTTACTGTGCTCATCAGAACCATCAACAGTTACAATGGAAGATTTTGTATTGTGTGGAATATTTTGTAAATTTACAAAAAGTATTCAAACCATGGATTCTAATTCCTATATGGGTATTGATAAATTCAATGGTACTAGTTGTGAAATGTGAAAGTTAAAGATGGAATATTTACTTAAAGAAAAGGGTCAATGGTTACTTGTTTCAAAAGAGAAGAAACCACTAGATGTGTAATAAATATTGGTTAAAAATAGAAAACAAAGAACAAGGAACCATTCAATCATGTCTTATAGATTCTATCCTATTGAATGTTTCCAAGGAGACCATAATATTTGAGTTATGGATGAGGATAGGTAATATCTATCAAACCAAAATTATTATTAACAATTTATATCTCATTTTTTTTTTATTAAAAAAAAAATATGGTGATTCTATTGTAGACCATTTTAATGTGTTTAGTTTGGTTTTAAGCTAGCTTGATTCTATAGATGTGAAGTTGGAAGAAGAGGATAAATGCATGTTATTGCTTTTCTCTTTACTTGATACTAAGGAAAACCTAATTTTTGAAATTAGTGGAAATGGTATTAAGCCAAAAATGGAAAATAATATCAATACTTTTCATTTAGATAAGGTGATAAATAAATCCATGAACGAAGGCTGAAAATATGCTTTACATGTATAGGGAAGGTCCAAATAAAAAGGAGGTTCCAAAGGGGATATGAATAACCATAGAGCAAAGTTCAAAGGAAATACTAAAACCCCAAGGAAGAGTAAAGTAAATTGTCAGAACCATAGAAAAAGAGGACATGTTAAGAAGGAATGTAGAAATAAGAAAAATAATTTAGATTCATCCAAATAAAGTCTTCCAATGATAGTGATAATGTAGCTTTATTTATTTTTGCTAGCACTATTAGTGATGATACTTGGTTGGTTGATTAAGGTTGTTCCTACCGTATGATCTCACAAGTAATGTTTTTTTATAAATAAAGCTTATGATGGAGGATAAATTTTCCTTGGAGAAAATAATACCAAGAAAATTATTGGAAAAGGAAAGGTTAAATTGTGTTTCAGTGGTAGAAGGTTTAAAACCCTTGATGATGTTTTGCATATTCTAGGACTTGCAAGAAATTTAGTTTCTTTATACAAGTTAAATTATTTTGGTGTGTATGTGATATTTTGGAATTCTATTTTTAGACTAGTAAGAGGGACTTGGTGGTTGCTAGAAGATCTCAAATTGAAACTTTGTTTAGCTTGAATGTCTCCATATTTTATAATTCTACCAATGTAATTGACATTAAAAATGTTTGTATGTTGTGGTACCAACATTTGGGTCATTCTAACATACTATCTAAGTTGATGCATGGAGCTTTCTTCTAGTGGTTTGGCATTTTTTCAAAAAAATTTGAAGGAGAGAAATGTTGGTTTTTCCCTTGGTGGTAATGGCGGTAGGTATGAGGTTGTTGTCACTGATGGTGTAGAATTGTCAGCTTGCAATGGTGCTATTGGTAATGATGGTGGGTCCTCTTTTTTATCTTTTGTTCCAAACTCTTTGGGTTTTGGGGATGGTCTTCATTCCAAGCCTTGTGTGGGGACCATTCCAAGTCCTCATAATGTGCACCTATCCTCTTCTCTGTGTCTGGAGATTCCTGTGAATGTTGTTTATGGGGAAGGAAAAAATCATGTGGGGATCCTTTCAAATGGACCCAACTAGCATAATCTTTTTGGTGCTAAGCCTAAAGGGAAGAGTACTTCTCCGCCAGTTAGATTTTTTGGTGAATCCAACTATTGGGGAATACTCAGTGTCTATTCCTGATTGCATCATTGAGAAACATTTGGAGTCAATGGACTTATCCTTGGTGGGAAAGCTTATGGGTCCTCGCCCGAATGTTGAGCTGGTTGTTTCCAAGAGATGGAGGATGAAAGGTCAGGTGGAGGTGGTTGTGATGGCTAAGGGTTTGTTTTCGTTCTCCTTCACCTGCGAAGAGGACATGGTGAATGTTCTTACTGGTGGGCCATGGATGATTGGTAAGTCTTCGCTAGTCCTAAAAAAGTGGGAAGTTGGTTTCAGTCCCAGTTCTTATTCTTTTTCCTTTGCCCTTGTTTGGGTAAGGCTTTCGACTTTGCCCTCAAAGTTCTAGGATGAACAAGTGTTTGCAAGTATTGCTAACATGTTTGGAAAACTTCTATTCATAGATCAGATGACTGCTTCTCGGAAGAGGTTGGTGTATGCCCATTTCTATGTGATAGTGGACCAATCTATAGATTTTCCTGAGAAGGTGTTGATTAATTCCAAGTTGGGTGGTTGGAGTTAGGCGATTGAATATGAATCTATCCATTTTGCTTGTTTTCACTGCAAGAAGGTTGGTCACTAGGCCAAGAAATTCCCTTCCAATATGCCTAAATCTGCTCCTTCCCAACCTCTTATGAAGTGGAAGGAGAAGCAAAAATTGCCCAAGGGACTTTGTGTGAAGGAGGGAAGAGATGCTCTAAATAAGCTTATCCTGGGTGAGATGTTTAAGGAAAATACCTCTTGTAAGGAGGTGGGTGTTTCAGGGGATGAGATTGCTGGTGTGGTTTCTCCTTAGAAGGTCATCATTAAGGATCAAGCCCCTTTAAGGGAAGAATTGGCTCTAGAAGATGGGGAGCCGATCGCTAATAAGGAGGTTTTTCCTTATGTTGATGCTGAGGTTTCTAGAAATGTTGAGGTTGTGTGCAAGGAGTTGGAATCTTTGGTGTTGAAGGATCCGTATATGGCTATGGCATCTCCCATTACTTATAATGTGGGAGAAATTGGTAAGGAGTTGGAGTCTTTGGTGTTGCAGGAGCCTTTTGGGGCGGTCATGTCTCCTCTTATTTCGAATATGGTGCTCACCTCTTCTATCAATGGGAATGAGTTGGGGGCCTCTCTATAGATTAAGGAGCCTCCTTTTTTGTTGGTCAAAACTAGAAATAGGAAGAAGAACCCCTCTCCTCAAGGGGTTGCTACTAGGAATTGTCTAAAAGCTGATTGTGGGTCGAAGCCAAGGGGCAGGGGGAGACCTACTCTGCAACAGAACAGGGAGAAAGAAAGCAAAGGTGATATTGCTGATGGCTCTCAGAAAATGTTGTTCAAGATGTGTCCTAAGGGAGCATCTCAGAAACCCCCATGAAGATTCTCTCATGGAAAATCAAAGGGTTGAACAACCCTCATAAGCAGGATCTCCTTGGTAACCTAGTGAAGGATCATAAACTGAATGTGATTTTTATTCAAGAAACTAAAATTCCTGTTGAAAGGCTATAGTGTTTAAATAAAAGGTTCTTTAAGGAGTGTGGCCTCCATGGTTTTTATGTGGACGGTGCTTCGGGGGGGTGTGGCCACTTCTAGGAATATGAAAGTTGTGATTGGAAAGGCCATCTTTGGGGTTCCTAACCACATTGCTACCTCCTTTCACCATATTAGGGATTATTTTTCCTGGGTTGCATCTAATATCTATGATACTAATGTCAAGAGTGCTCATAAGAGGTTATGGGGGAATCTAAACTCCTTCAAAGCTGATTTCCCCTATGATCAATAGCTTGTTATGGGTGATACACCCTTGTGCAGTGTTGATAAAATGGGTGGATCTCAGGTGGATGATGAGAGTAGATTTGATTTGATGTCTTTTATTAATGACAATTCCTTGTTTGATGTTGACCTTCGTGTCAAACTTCGTGGGGCTTCCTACACTTGATCGAATCAGAGGATTGGTGATGCATTGATTCAGGTTAAGTTGGATAGGGACCTCCTTTTGCCTGAGTGGTTGGTTAATTTTTCTTGCTCCCTTTCTGCTATCATAAGGCTATGGTCAGATCACTTCCCCATTTCTTTTTCAGTTGAGGTGGTTGGTAGAAGGAATTCTTTCCCCTTCAGGTTTGAGAAGATGTGGATGTCTCATTTGGATTTTAAAGTTCATCTTGCCTCTTGGTGGGATATTCAAGTTCATGGGACGAATATGTACAAAATTGCTAAGAAGTTGGTTGTGGTGAAGGCTAATGTGAGGAATTCGAACAAGGCTTCCTTTGGACACATTTTCCAAGAGAAGTCCCGCATTGAGGTGGATCTTGATCTCGTGTAGCAGAATATTCAAGCATCAGGATATAATGCTAATTTGGTGAATGCGGAGAGTGTGCTTTTGTCCTGACTCCATAATATTATGGCCAGGGAGGAGGAGTTCTAGAAGTAGAGGTCACATGTAGTGTGGCTCAACTATGGTGGCAATAATACTAAATTCTTCCATATTACCACTTTGAAGCATCGATCCTCCAATCACATTAAGTGTATTCATCAGGATGGTGGGCTAATTGAGAATGATGAGGAGATTTGTTGGGCGGCTACTTCCTACTTTTCTAATCTATTTTCTGATGATTTTGTCCCATCCATGAAAGCTCAAGATTAGGTGTTGGATGTAATTCCTAGAATTGTGATGGATGATCTTAATTGCATGCTATGTGGCATCCCTTCTGTGAAGGAAGTCAAGAAAGCAATTTTCTCCTTTTTTGGGAACAAGGTGCTTGGGCCTGATGGTTTCCCCATGTTCTTCTTCCAAGAATTTTGGACAATCATTTCCAAGGATGTGGTGGATGTTACTAAGGATTTTTTTGGTAGTTGTAATTTGTTGAAGGAATTAAATACAACGTTCATTATGTTGATCCTGAAAACTCCTAGTGCCTTGGCCTTCAATGAGTTCAGACCAATCAGCCTTTGCGATTCTATTTACAATATTTTTTCCAAGGTTTTGGCTTTAAGGTTGCAGAGGGTTCTTCCTTTGATTATTTCTCCGCATCAGAGTGGTTTTGTTTCTGGTAGAAATTTTTTTGACCCTATTATTACTGTGCATAAAAACATTCATTCGTTGATGGTTAATAAAAGGTTGGTATTTTGTTAAAGCTTGACCTTGTGAAAGCTTATGATCGTGTGAATTGGTTGTTTTTGTTTAAGATCCTTTCTGCTTTTAGTTTCTCTGACAACTTTGTTATGTTGATCTAGAGCCTCACCTCGACGGTGTCCTTTTCTGTGTTGGTTAACTACTCTCCTTCAGATTTCTTTAAGAGCTCAAGGGGTGTGAGACATGGTGATTCAATTTCGCCCTTCCTCTTCATAATTTTGGCAGAAGCTCTAGGTAGATCTTTGCAGCAAAAAGTTTCAGTGGGCTCTTTAAAGGGTCCGAGGCCTACTTCTTCTCCTCCTTGTTTGCATCAACAATTTGTTGATGATACATTGACTATGGGAGAGGTGTCTGTCGCGGAAGCCAAGACCATCAAATTGACCCTTTAGAAGTATGAGGTAGTCTCAAGGCAGCTGGTGAGTCTTCCCAAGAGTACGCTTTTTTTCCTCAACACCCTAAAAAGAAGGATGTAAAGAATTGCTCGTATTATTCAATGTGTGGTTGGAAATCTTCCTTCCACCTATCTCGATTTTCCTCTTGGAGATAATTTGACGCTTGATTCCTTTTGGAATGGGTTGATTGACAAGTGTAATGCTAAGTTGGCTAGTTGGAAGGGCACTTTGCCTAGTCAGGCTGGCAAACTGGTGTTGATTAAGTCCATGTTGTAGAATCTCCCAGTGTATGCCCTTAGCATTTTTTAGATGCCGCAAAAGTTTTGGGAAAAGATTGAAAGTATTCATAAAAAGGTTTTTATGGTCTGGTGTGGAGTTAAAGAAGAGATTGAGCCTAGTGTCGTGGGAGGAGGTGTACTGATCGAAAAGCCAAGGTGGTTTGGGTCTGCTTAGGATTAAAATCTTCAACTCGACTCTTGTTGCTAAATAGTTCTAGTTTCTCCTCCGTGGTGAGAAGGATTGGTCAGTGATTATTGCCTCTAAGTATCTTGCTAGTGTGGATAAATTCAAGGAGTTCCTTAGGGATGATTTCTCTCCTCCCTCTGGCTCTTTCTTTTGGAATTCCTTGATTAGAACTAGAGGTGTTGTCTCGGCTAGCCTTCAATGGTCGGTTGGAAATGGTAGGGATATTATTTTTTTGGATGATTGGTGGTTTGAGCATGGTCCTCTGTGAGATGCTGATTGGGAAGCTCCCCTAAGGTATATGTGTATTTGGGACTTTGGGAGCTATGTTGTTGATTATATTATGAATGGTGAGTGGAGAAGGATCCATGAGGAGTTCTAGGAGCTAGAGGAACTTTACAGAGTGTTGTCTCAAGTTCATATCCCTATTTCCCCTCAGAGAGACAAGCTGATTTGGAGAAGGCTTCTACAAGGACAATATTCGGTGGCTTCTACATTTATTTACCTCAATAACATTATGGGGCTAAGGCCGCTGTGGGGTCTGGTTATGGTCATCAAATTTAATTCCCAAAATTAATATGCTTTTATGGTTGATGGTGTAGGACAAAATCTTAACCATTAACAATTTATGAAAAAGAGGCTTCTCCATGCCTAATAGAAACTATTTGTGCAAGAAGGATGTGGAGGATAGTTCTCACCTATTTATTGGTTGTAGTTTTTCTCTGGAGGTGTGGGATCTTTTTCTTAACCTATGGAAGGTGGAGTGAATTTTCCCTTCATTAGTTTGGGAGCTTTGGTTCCAGTGGCAGGCACCTTCAACTTATCCTTCCTTGAGGTTGCTTTGGTCACTCATGCTCCCTCGTATTTTTTGGGTTTATGGAAAGAGAGGTACAACATAATCTTCAAGGCCACTTCTCTCTCCCCTTTCTCTCTTTTTTTCAAAATTGTTTCAGCCATCAGTAAGAATTTTATGCAAGTGGTTGCAAATATTGATATTCTAAGTCCTGTGATGCTCTCTGATTATGATATTGGGGTGGTAGACCAATGGAAAATTTCTTTTGATATTGCTACTCCTATGAAGAAAGATAAATTAGATAGGGAATGGGTTGTTTGGTACTCTCCTCCTCCTAGTTGGCATAAAATCAACTTTGATGGTTTTGCCAAAGGAAACCTAGGTCCTGCTGGTTGTGGGGGAGTTTTAAGAGATCACAATGGTAGGCTTGTTTTGGTGGTGGCACTCCCTTTGGGAATCCAGACAAACCACTTTTTTGAAGCTACAACAACCTATCATGGCATAAAATTGGCTAGGGAGAAGGGGATCTCAAAGTTATGGGTCGAAGGGGACTCTCTAAATATAATTAACTGCCTTAGGAATTACTCTCCTCCTTCATGGACTATTGAAACCTTTATTTTGGATGCTCGAGCTATGTTGCATGATTTTAATGAGGTGTATATATCCCATTCCTTTCGTGAGGTGAATGGGGTGGCTAACTGCATGGTGAATCATGGGGTGACATCAACTAGATATTGGGAGGCTAATGATAACCTGCCCATCGATTTAGTTAATTTTCTTAATAATGACAAATCCTAGCTCGTTGGAGGAATCCTTCTCCTCGTGGCTTGTGTGATAATCATGTCCATCTTTGGTTGATTAGACACCTCATACTTGTGAAGATCTTTAGAATTTGTGGGCATTCAAATCATAAATGTAGGAGGCTCTTCACTATTATTTCCCTTAGTACTGCACTTGGCAGGCACACATGCTTTTTGGGTGTTTTTCTTCCTCTCGCCTTGGTGTTTACTTGCAATTGTTTATTATTTCTCTCTATGTCTATGAAGTGGTCGATGATGGGTGGGGAGAGGTGCAGAATGGAGCCAATTTCTTGTGATGAATTCAAGGCCAATGCCAATGTGTGGGAAATCTTGCAGAAGGGAGGGGTTACCCCTTTCATGGAGAGACTGCATGGCTTTAAAACAAGCATTTCCAAAGATTTTGTCAATGCCTAGCATGTTCGGGTTCTAAGCATGTTTGGTAGCGATACCACTATTAATGAGGAATTCATTGTGGAGGTAACTAGGATGTCGACCAAAGGTAGAAATTTCTATAGAGACAAAAATATTTTGGGGGCTGCTAGATTGAATTTTCTCTGTGATAGAGAGAGAGCCAAAATGGTGAGGCTTGACTGTGGCGGATATGATAGGTCCACGATTAAACCTATATGGTAGGAGGTTTCCATGGTGCTGATGAATTATTTCACCTTGGATGGTAGGTATTTGGCCTTGTATGGTCATCACTTTGTGATGCTCTATCATTTTCGTCACAGTAAGCTCATTTCTTTCCCTTTCTATCTATTGCTTTCATTGGAAGAGGGGATTCCAAATTACAAAAAGAATCCGAGAAAAAATTTCTTACATGAGGGTTTAATGTTGCTTATCACAAATCACATTAAGGCTAACTATGTTATTGAAGCCCCTCATCCTCTTGATATTTTCTAGTTGAAAAAGAAGGGGAGTGGGAAATGCCATATTGAGGAGGTGGTTGAGAGTGAGGGGACAAAAAATTGAGGAGTTTGAGGCATGGTTAGATGCGTAACACATTGAATTAGACTATACTCCCTCTTTTGGTGGGAAGATATCCTTTGCTAAAAAGGAAAAACCCTCCAACCTACATGTAAAGCACAAAATTCAAGAGGTTTGTCGTGAAGAAGTTGAGGAGGGTAATGACAGTAGGAAGTGTTGGGGAATTGTGTCTCAACCTTGCAATTATATAAAAATTATTGTTGATAGGAGTGAACTTAAGTCATAGGGTTCTAGAGTTTCATAACCTCCCAAATTAGTGGCTTTGAGGTTCTCTTTGTTGTTAGTGAGTCACAGGTTTTTCAGAACTTCATAAACTCCAACAAGTGGTTTTGAGGTTCAGGTTTTCAGTGACAATGACTGTGAAGCGAGGGATACCATCTTTGTTTTCAGTGAGTCACAGGTTTTCAAAACTTCATAACCTCCAACAAGAGGTTCTGAGATTCAAGTTTTTAGTGAATTAGAAAATGGAGCGATGGTCTATATTTGATCCCCATTGTGTCATCGGTGGGAGTTGATACATTGTAAATCTAGACCGTTAATTATTAGGTTATAGATCTAATGGTGGATATTTTGTATGCTTGTCTTGCCCTAGAATGTAACTCTATTTTATTAGGGCACTACGTTATGGTTGATATATATAGAGACAGTGATGTATTTTGAGAGTTAGTGAGTAGTCATGTTGTCTCTTGGTCTCTAGGTGGTGATACTCCTGTGAGAAGCTTGCTCTGCAAGTATATTGTAATCTTTGTGATTTACTGAATAATATATTGGGTGGCTTTTGGAGTGTGGGGTTTTTCTCCCGAAAGGGTTTTCCCCATGTAAATCATTTTATCGTTGTATGCATGATATTTATGTTTATTTTTGTTTAAATTTTATGTAACTGTTAAAGATATGTAAAATTTTTGGACTATTCTCCTCTCAAGATTAGTGTAGGAAGTTGTTTCGCTACCTTAGCTTCCTTACAAGTGATATACAAGCTTGATCACCTTTGGTTTCAATTGTGGGTTGTTGGGTTTTTTGAACTAATCCAGTTTTGAGTGGGAGCTTTTACAAAAGAAACTTTGTGATCTTGTTACAAGAATTTTTATAGTTCATCAGGGAGAATAGAGGTTGATAAATTTTTTGGAAATAATTTTGAAATGTGGAAGCTGAAAATGGGGTATCTATTGATAGATTGAGATCTATGGGATGTTGTTGATGAGAATGTTTCAAGGATTATAGATCCTACTTAGGATGCTATATATGATGTTATGGACCATAAAGCCAAAGTTCTAATTAGATTTTTTTTGGTTGACTCTAATTTAATTAATTTCTATAAAGAGACGTCTACACAAAAACTATGGAAGAAGCTTGGTGAGATGTATCAAGCCAAATATTTAGTGAACAAGATTTTCTTGAGGAAGAAATTGTATTCCTTGAGAATGGAAGAGGGTGGACGGATTACAAATCACCTGGAAGCATGAAATATGCTGGTGGCTCAATTGGCATCAGTTGGTGTCAAAATGGATGAGGAAGAGAAATGTCAGATCTTGCTTTGTTCATTGCTTGATTCGTGGGATTATCTTGTTATGGCTATTGGGAGTACTTCTCTTATATTGAAGACTAAAGATGTGGTGGGTTCTTTGCTTTCTAAAGAGATGAAGAGGAAAGTATCCATCAGTGCCAAGGAGGCCCTGAATGTTCATGGAAGACCTAAGGAAAAAGGCAAGAAGAATGAGAAGCATGAAAAATTCAAGTCTAGAGGGAGATATAAGTCTCTTGGAAAGTCCAAAGTTATTTTCTAGAATTGCAATAATCCTGGACATGTTCGTAAGGACTACAAAGAAGAAAATAAGAAGAAAAAGAAGAAATTTGATTTTAATTTTAAGTTTGAGAAGGAAGATTGCAACACATTCATTGCAGCTTTGGCAACTTGTGTAGGTAATGATGCATGGTTAATTGAATCAGGTGCATCTTTCTATATGACCTTTAATAGAGATTGGCTTTTTGAATATGAAGAATTTGATGGAGGTAAGGTGTACTTGGGTGATGATTCTCATTTAGACATTGTTGGTCGTGGTAAAGTTAAAATCAAGTTTCCTGATGTTAGAATAAAAAGGATTAATGGTGTGTTGTATATCCCTGGTTTAGCACAAAATATGTTATCTATGAGAAAACTTATAGATGTGGGTGTGCAGGTAGTATTTTTTGATGCAGGATGCGAGATGATTAGAGGTGCTATGGTGATTGCTAGAGGTATCAAATATGGCACATTGTATAAGCTTGACGCATGCACTGTTGAGTGCAATAGTAGTTCTATGAAAAGCAAGTATGTGGAAGAAGTGAGGGTTTCATTGCTGGATGTTGTGGTTGTCATTGATGTCAACATTATTAGCATTTGATGTATTGAAGGCTGTATATGTCGAGGATATTGAGAAAATTGTAAAAGAAAGTGTTGCAAATTCCTAGTGGAACTGTGAAGGTCATGAAGATGTCTTGTTCTGTACGTTGGAGATAAATTGTTGTGGACTAAAGGGTTTATGGTTGAGTGTATCTAGTCCATCCTCCAGAAGTTTCAAAGGTCCGCGTGAAGAATTGATCATGTTGTGAACAGTTGTGTTCTGACAGTATTTCTGTGGGCTCTGTCAATATTTCTAAGTAAAGTTTATGTAATTCTGGTAATTCTAGTTGTTGTGGATGTTTATCTATTATTTATTGGTGTTCTTGGATGTTTCTAGATCGTGCTCTATCTTTGTGGTACATCCACATTGATCGATGTGCTTGTGGTCGAAGATTTTTCTCTCTATTTTCAATTTTTCATGTTCTTGGCTGACATGATGGGTGTAACATGTGGTGGATCTTTGAGGTGAAATTAATTGAAGTCTTTTTATGTTGGAGTTGTTAATTTGGATCTCCACTATGTTGTGACTGACCTTGGTGGATACGCATTGAAAATTTGGGCTGACATTGAAAATATGTTTTATATCTCTGGCCAACTAAGTTGTTGATGTAATCTCATGTTGTAGATATATAAGAGAAAATTTTTCATCGGTGTAAAGTGTGATCTGTGTGCTCCCATGTGCGTATGTGTAAATATCATTCGATTGTAGAGCAGAGTGTGAATAAGACTAAGAAAAGTGTGAAGAAGTTTGAGCAAAGAGTGAAGAAGGTTTTTCTATGCCTAACTGGAACTGTAATTAGGCTTGTGTAGAAGCTATTTTCTCAATTCATGATTTGGATGGTTTTAATCCAAAATTTTCTTTGGATAGTGAGTCCTCGTTTGTATTTGAGCAGTGAGCTCTAGGAAGTGTGCCTGAATGCATGTGCATTCCCATTATTTCTCATTATACTTTTAATAGGGTATAATATTGTGGACTAACCTCCACCGTGGTTTTTCCCCTAACAGGGTTTCCACATAAAAAATATTTGTGTTCTCTGTGTTTTTGATGTGTTGAATGTTTATGGATTATTGTTTATTCATCAGATTTGAGATTGAGTTAAATAAGGTTTGAAAATATTTAAGTATTATGTGACAACTGATTCACCCCCCCTCTAAGTTGTCTATCCTTGTTTTGCCAACATTCAACTTTAGCAGATGGTCATGGATTTTGGGTACCCAAGGGTGCTCTTTCTTCTGAAACAAAGTTACCTACACAAAAAACTATGTTATGGCACTAGAGACTTGGCCACATTGGAGAAAAGGGTCTAAGGACCTTGAAAAATAAAAACCTTGTTGAAGGTTTGTCTGATTGTAATCTTGAATTTGATTTTTGTGAGCATTGTATTTATGGAAAACAAAATCACGTTCAGTTTTACTTGAGTTCTCATAAATCTTTGTGGTGTATTGGATCTTATTCATTCTGATGTGTTTGGTTTTGTAGATGTTCCTTTGATTGGTAAATCCATATATTATGTTTCATTTATTGATGATTATAGTAGGACATGGATATGTTTTCTAAAGAGTAAATATGAAGTTTTCATTCGATTTAAAGAATTTAAAGCAATGGTTGAGTTGCAGACTAGAAAGAAAATAAAATGTTTGAGGACTAATAATGGTGGTGAATTTTTCTCTAATGATTTTGATAGATTATGTAAAGGTTGTGGTATTCATAGACAAAAGACAACTCCGTATTCTCCACAATAGAATGGAGTTGTAGAAAGAATGAACAAGACACTAATGGATAAGGCTAGGAGTATGTTGAGTGATGCTGGTCTAGAACAAAGGTTTTGGGTTGAAGCTATTGCCATTTCCTGTTACTTGATTAACAGGTCTCCTACATCAGCTCTTGTTGATAAGATGCCTATAGAGGCATGGTTGGGTCACAAGGCTTCATTAAGAAATCTTATAGCTTTTGGTTGCGAGACATATGCACATGTGCCAAAGGAGAAGCAAACAAAATTGGAGAACAAGGCTGTGAAATGTATCTTCATCGGATACAAGCTTTGGGGACATGTTGCACAAAAGGTAATATATAGGAGAAGTGTTATTTTTAGAGAAACCAAGCCTTCTTATGTTACATTGCAGCCAGAACAAAGTAAACAGGGAGATGTGATTTAATTTCCTTCTACACCCTGAGAAAGTTGAATCGAGGCCCAAGGATAGACAAGAAGTTGAGGAGAGCTCATCTAGCTCTGGATCCTTAAAAGAGGAGGAAGAACCTCAAAATCAACATGTTCATAGGTCTACAAGGAATAGATAACCACCTGAATGGTATACACCTGATGATTGGAGATTTATTTTTTCTTTGAATACTAACATGGATGAAACTAGATCCATAGAAGAGGCATTAGGTATGAATAATGCAGAATCCTAGAAGATTGCTATGGATGAAGAAATGATATCTTTGAAAAAGAATGATACATGGGATCTTGTACCATTTCCTAAAGGACAAAAACCTATTGGTTGCAAATGGGTGTTCAAGAAAAAGATTGGTTCAAATGGAGGTATTGAGAAGTACAAGGAAATGTTGGTTGCAAAAGGTTACTCTCAAGTTGAGGGTGTTGATTATGGTGAGATATTCTCTCTTGTTGCAAAAATGACATCCATTAGATTTTTTCTTTCTATTGATGCTACTTATGATTTAGAGGTTGAGCAAATGGATGTGAAAACTTCTTTCCTTCATGGTGATTTGGAGGAGGATATTTATATGGCATAGCCACAACACTACATGGTGAAAGGTAAAAGTAAATTGGTATGCAAATTGAAGAAATCTTTGTATGACTTAAAACAAAGTCCAAGGATGTGGTACTAGAAATTTGATACATATGTGTTGAGTTTGGGATTTGAGCATTCTAAATCAGATCATTGTGTTTATTATAAAATTGATGGTGATTGTTTCTTGTTTATTGCATTATATGTTGATGATATGTTATTTATTGGCAAAGGGAAAGGCATGATTTCAGAAATAAAACCTCAACTTGCTACTAAATTTTAAATGAAAGATCTTGGTGCAATGAAACACATTCTAGGGATAGAAATTAAAAGAGATAGAGTGAACAGAAAGCTATGGCTTAGCCAAAGTAATTATGTCAATTCAATTTTACATATATTTAACATGCAAGATTGTAGACCATTGTGTGTTCCTGTTTTAGTTGGAACAAAGTTATCTATTTTAGATTGTCTAGCATCTCCATTAGAAATGGAAGGCATGAGTAGAGTGCCCTACCAGAGTGTAGTTGGAAGTTTGATGTATGCTATGGTTTGTACTAGACCAAGTAGTATGAGTTCGTTCTAGATATATGTCTAATCCTGGTAGAGTTCATTGGGATAAAATTAAAAGGGTATTCAAATATTTACGTGGTACTTCAAGTTAATCCTTTTGTTGTCATAGTAATATGATTGAAGATGAGATTTCCCTTGATATTCATGCTTATTTGGATTTAGATTCGGTAGGAGATATTGATAGTGTTGACGTCCCAAATGGCACAACATTGCTCAACAGAATATTGCTACTATGTTTCTCCTGAAAGAGAAGGCAATAGATGGATGCCTTAGCTCCCAAGGGCTTGGTAGTTGGGTCTCAACTGTGCTGATGTCCCTCAGTGGCCAATGCAATAGTAATATTCAAGGGGCCTGCTGGTGTTGGGCTTCTGGATTACTCCAAGATCAAACATGAAATAAATCCTATACTAACCAGGGGTTTTAAAGAAATATAAAAAGAAGATGGATGAGGGTGTTGAAATAGAAAAGAACAATAGTTCATTCAACCTTAACCAGACTTTCCTAACTTCAAGGAATTTTTTAACTAAAACTGAAGAATGAAATTAACTAGTGATCAACACATAGTTGCATTCATTGACAGTGCTGATTTTAATAACTGATTACAAACTAGCATTTAAGCAAGACACAAAATGAGATTTCATTCCTTGAAATATTTCAAAATCAAATGATTAATTTTAGATAAATACCGTTCTGGAACACAATATGAAGTAGATTCGAATCTGGTTGCTTCTACTGTGGGTTAAATAGATAAACAACATTTACAAATCTAGCACAATCACCAGTGTACAAAAAACCTGTGTCTTCAGATTGCTTCCAT
Source organism: Sequoia sempervirens (assembly GCA_007258455.2). Taxonomy (NCBI): domain Eukaryota; kingdom Viridiplantae; phylum Streptophyta; class Pinopsida; order Cupressales; family Cupressaceae; genus Sequoia; species Sequoia sempervirens. Next base: position 152,551,090 of record VDFB02000013.1, on the reverse strand, counting down.
CTACACTAGAAGAACTTTGAAAATACATTACAGCCTGTACTAAAATCCAACTGCTAACCAAGAAGACAAGAGAAGCTCTCATTACTGAGAATCAGATGTAACTCGATCTCCTTCTACTAGTTGACTAACTCCTAACAGTTCTAACTCTAAAAGTCCTAATCTAGAAGTGCTAACACTAAAAATTCTAGAACATTCAAAATTTTTGGAACCATTTACAAAGAGGTAAGAATGCCATATATACATCTTCTCCCGAAGAGAATGTCAGCACCCGCTTTTAGGGTTTACAAAATATCCCGTGGTGTTAGGAAGTTGGTGCCTAGATCTTGTGAGGGAGTCCGTTCTGCATTCAATGCACCCTCCTTGCCGTCTCTACTGATAAAGATCATATGGAAGGATCTGCAGATCTTTTGCACCTATCACCATAACTTCTATGCCTTCGTGTCCACCTTCGACCTCCAGCGGAGTTGCCTCGAGTGCCCCAAAATATCCCCATTAATACCGAGCTACCTCTGTCAGTAAACCTCATAGTTGTCCCTTTGTCTTACTGCTTCATCTTCTTCCTCGCTCGGCACTCCTTCCACTCCAGATATCATGGTTCTCGAGCTGGTCCATTGGCTCATGATCTCAGAAGGATCCCACATCGCTTGTATCCTACAAATTTCCTCATGATAAGTCAGGCCTAGGCCACACAAGCTTCTTGGACAGTCAACGGTGGTACAATTAATGTCGTATGTCGGTGAGACACCAACCCTTTGCTGAGACCATCTGGCGAAGCTCCCATCATTTCAGCGAACCCCCGCTTTCTCCTCAATCTCATTTCTCTTCAATGGGCCCCTCTTTTCGGTTGGCTTCTATTTTGTTTCAGTGTAACCTTCTTCGTTCGCCAAGACCTTTTGGCAAAGGTATAATCCTTGGCCGAGCTCATCTTTTGTGTCATCGAGACTGTTCTGTAGTCACATCGATGCATTTTCCTTGTTCCCCTTATGTCGCCGTAGCATCATCCTGTCGGGGAGATATCCTATAGAAACCCTATGTCTCGGCGAAAGTCTCCATATGTGCTTTCTTTGGTCGTCGAGACTTATTAATTCTCTTGCCAAAGATCACTGATAACACCCCTTTGTAGCATGTCGATGTGACCTTATGAACTCGCTAAGACATCTTGGCACCAAGAGAACCTTTTTCTGATGTATGAATCTTTTGATGATGGTTGACAAGACCCATATGAGTCGGCGAAACCTCACAGCAAGAATGTGAACCTTCCCCGAAAACCCCCTTTTAGCGCGACCTCCCTCAGTCGGAGTGACCTCCTTTGGTCGGGGAGATGCTACTCTGAGTCTCATTCCTTTGGCGAGATCATCCTCTGTGTCGTTGAGACTTTCTCAGATCGGCAGGACATCCTACCGAACTTGTTACATTTATTCCAAGTCTTCCTGAGCTCTTTTTGTTCTCTTCGGGCTTTGGTGTGACCTTTACCTTTCGGCCAGACGTTGTGCCAAATTCATCCATTTTTGGTGACCCCTTACGTCGAGGAGACTCTTCTTTAGTTGTACTGACATGCATTTCTTTCATTCCTCGTGCATCGCCAAAACTCCTACACTTTGCTAAGACCTCTTGGCGTGTCCGCCTCCTCTCTGCGAGCTCTTCCGCACTGCCAAGACCTCCTTCGGTCGGCGAGAGCTATGATGACCGAAGCTTCCTTTTCCGAACCCTACTATTGCCAAGAAATTTTGTGGTCTTTCCGATAGACCTCCCTCCTTGTGCCCAGTCAGCAAGACCAAATGTATTCGATGAGACCCTATATCGAGCCCACCACATCCTACCGAATACTGACCCTTCGGTAGGACGTACGACGACACTCATCTGTGTCGCTGTGACTTTCCTATGTCGGTGAGATGTCCCATAGACATCTCACATTTCAGAAAAGGCCACCAAGAGACTCCCCACTTGTTTTGTTGGTGAGACATTAGGTTCTCAGCAAGACTTCATCCCGAATTCAATATCTCCCGCCGAAGATCACTGATACACATCCCCGCGCACACAATTTGATCCTTCCAAACAAGGTTTTCGTTAAAACAAAACATTAATATCATCCTTCTTACCAAAAGAAACCTAACTCCGGCAGAGGTGGAGCCAACACGGGCATGGGAAGCAAAACTTAAACAAGTCCTGGCAGAACTAGGACTAGGGAAAAACACGACTCAGAAATGACATCCCCTCGCCTTCAAAAACTGGCGGGGGCGAGGCCAAAAGAAAATAGGAACTGGGACCGGAGTCAGGGAGGGGATGAGCCAAGGAATTAACCAACACTTCTCGAGTTCATACCCCGACCCGGCTCTGCGTCCACGAGGAAACCCAAAATGCAAAGGACAAAAAACAAAACACTGACAGAGCCGGAGCAAAATGACGAATCAGGCGGAACCAGGGTTGGAACCAAAATCTGAACCAGAAACTTCTCCAAGTTTTGGGGTCAGATTCTGTTCTGAACCCACCTTCGACATCATCCAAAAGAAGGAAGAAAGGAGAAGAGAATGAAGAAGGGGGGGAGGATAACCCCACGATAAAGAAAAAAGAAACAAAGCGAAAAGAACAAGACAACATAGAAGAACGCAAAAAGATGCACAAGGGAGAAAAAAAAATGAAGCAACGGGACCGGGCCTAGGGAAGGAACAAAAACAGAGCTTGGAATAAGTTCCAAGTTCAGAATCCGTTCCAGTTCTGAGTCCGCTGAAACAAACAAACAAACAAAAAAGGAAACAAAATGCCCCAAGGCCGAAAAGAGAACACCTAAGGCAAAGGACACAAAATGACCAAGACTAACGAATAGAAAAGAAAAGGCGGGGTCTGACCCTGGACGGGACCAAAATGAGGAACTTAAGAAAGTTCAAGATTTTGAACTTGGTCCCGGACCCGACTCCGAGAGAGAACTAAAGAAAATGAAAAGCAAGGTCTGTCGGAACCGGAATCAGGGTTGGAACAAGACCCGAACTTAGAAGAGAATTCCAAGTTTGATATTGGTCCCAGTTCCACCTCCGACAGAACTTCGAAAGGAAAATGCCTAAGGTAGAAAACCAAAGGTCAAAGAAAGAAGACAAAAGAAGGGGACCCATTTTGATCCAGATCAAAGTGGGGTGGTTATGCAGGGCATAACAGATAGTAGATGATCCACTAGTGCTTATGTGTTTACATTATTCAATGGTGCAATCAGTTGGATGAGCAAATGACAAGCTGTGGTTGCTTTGTCCACTACTGAAGTAGAGTATATGGCAGCTACTCATGCTTGTAAAGAAGCCATTTGGCTTAAGAGATTGTGTTCAGATATTGGAATAAAGCAAGGTGCAATGAAAATTTATTACAATAGTCAAAGTGCGATATGTCTAGCTAGGAACCTGACATTTCATGCTAGGACCAAGCACATTGATGTATATTTCCATTTCGTTCGAGATATGGTCAAAGATGGTAGGGTGAAATTGGTTAAGGTAGAGACTTTGATGAATGTTGCCGATTCTTTAACTAAGCCTATGAGAACAAAGGAGTTCAAATGGTGTTTAGAGATTATGGGCCTTTTGGCCCCTAGAAATTAAGAGATAATGTTTACTCCCTCCCATTGCTCTTGCAAGGTGTTCGACAAGTGGGAGATTTGTTGGGAAATTGTGTCTCAACCTTGCAATTATATAACGGTTATTGTTGATAGGAGTGAAATTAAGTCACGGGGTTCTAGAGTTTCATAACCTCCCGACTTAGCGGCTTTGAGTTTCTCTTTGTTTTCAGTGAGTCACAAGTTTTTAGAACTTCATAATCTTTGACAAGAGGTTTTGAGGTTTGGGTTTTTAGTGACTTAGCGACTGTGAAGTGAGGGGTACCATCTTTGTTGTTGGTGAGTTGTGGGTTTTTAGAACTTCATAACCTCTAATAAGAGGTTCCGACGTTTGGGTTTTTAGTGACTTAGCGAATGGAGTGATGGTATATATTTGATCCCCGTTGTTTCATTGGCAGGAGTTGATACATTGAAAATCTAGACCGTTAATTATTAAGTTTTAGATATAATGGTGGATATTTTGGGATATCTTACCCTAGAATGTAACTATATTTTATGAGGGCGCCGCATTATGACTGAGATATATAGAGATGGTGATGTATTTTGAGAGTTAGTGAGTAGTTGTGTTGTCTCTTGGTCTCTAGGTGGTGATAGTCCTGTGAGAACCTTGCTCTACAAGTATATTGTAATCTTTGTGATTTATTGAATAATATATTGGGTAGATTTTGGAGTGGGGTTTTTCTCCCAAAAGGGTTTTCCTCACTTAAATCACTGTGTCATGGTATACATGATATTTATGTTTATTTTTGTTTAAAGTTTATGTAACTGTTAAAAATCTATAAATTTTTTGCATTATTCTCCTCTCAAGATTAGTGTTGGAAGTTGATATGCTAACTTAGCTTCCTTATAGGAAGAAGGCTAAGATATAAGGGATGGTGTGCTATAAGGATGTTGTGGAAAATATTTTGGAGGTCTTAGGGGTTAACCATGTCGGTGAGGTGGAAAATTTTGGGAATGTGGACTTGGGATATGGTGATTGTGGAGGGACCCCTACTACTGGAAAGGTGAATAGTGTGGTGGATGTGGAGGAGTCTATTCATGCGTCAGCTTCTAAAGACAAGGGTAAGTCCAAAGTTAATTTTTTGGTTGGTTTTCAAGATGATGATCCTCCCATGAGCTCCCATTAGGGGAGAGGTTTATTCTAGGGTGACATGGACTACTCGTAAGCCTTGGGTCTGGTTAAGGAAGGGGCTTATATTTCTTTCAATATGCTTATGTGGTTGGTTCAGGAGGTTCAGGACCTCCATAACAAACATGATACAATTGCTCATTGCAATATCTCTATGCTTAGAAGTCTTAAGGAGAAGGATTCCATTTTCGGATTGGCTAAATCTCTGAATTCTAGTGTGGGCCTTTTGGTGGAAGACATGGCCAATTTGAAGAGAGACTATGGCCAGAGGCTCTCTATGTTGGAAAAGAACTATTGGCTGATGCGTAAAGACCTATACATGATCATCAATCTCAACAAGGAGAAATTGGAATCCTCGGCTGAAGGGCTTGTGTTCCTGAATGAGAAAGCGAAGGAATGGACTGGTTGATCTTTGTTCAATGAGCTGATGAACAAGGAGATGGGGGAGAATGTTGATAAGGAGCTATAGACTATAGAATTGGGCATGGGGCCGAGTGTTCACACTCGAAGCAAAACCAATAAGTGCAAAACGGTGCCAATGCAGGACGTGAAGGAGGTCATGGAAATGCATGATAGGGTTATTTCTAAGGACCTAGAAGTGGCCAAAATGCTTAAGGAACTTCTCTAATGGCTTCTTGTTATGTTCTTTTTAGTTTGGTTTTTTTGTTGTGGATTTTTGGTGTAAGCTAATGGGTTGCTGATGGTTCTATAATTAGCTTGTGTTTTTGTGTCTTGGGTGGGAACCCTATTGCTTTATCTTTGCTTCCCTTTCTCTTTTTTGTATAGGGTTTTAGGGCCCCTTCAAAAGATGTTTATTATTAATCAAAAACACTTGGGTCATATAAGTGAAAAAGATCTTATGACCATTGTTAATAAAAAATTGGTTGATGGTGTAGACACCTAAAATTGACCACATCCTAATGACACGTCTAACATCATCACTTTTGACACCTTTGACATCAAATATTTCGTACATACATATCTATTCGTTCTTCTAGAATTAATTGAATAAAGTATTTTTATTTGTTCAATTAATTTAACCAACCCATCCTACTTATCTATCTAACTATTCCTCTAGAAATAATTGAATAGATTAACTTTACTTATTCAACTAATTCAAATAATTTGTCCCTTTATCACAATGTTCCCATTTTAATTGAATGCATCACATTTGTTTAATTAAATCAACCATCTTCTCCAACATTCCCCAAAAAATAAATAAATGCACTAATATTTTTTAGTTTCCCTAAAATATCCCTTATCATTGGCTAAATAAAATATTCAAGTTTATTTGTATATTTCTCCACCAAATATTGATTAAAATAATTAAAATTAAACTTTTCTCAAGGAGGCCCTCCAAAACCTTGTATAAGACACCAAATTTGGCACATGGATCCAAAAAGAACTCTAAATCTTGACCTTTCATCTTTCCTCCATCCTTTCCCTAATCATGGGCACACATCACATGATGCCAATTATCATCTTCTCATTCTCTTGGTTACTAATACAATAGTGTGTCTCACTTTTGGGATGTGTTGATTTTTGCCTGAAATCATTATTCTTAGAAAAACTAATGATTTAAGTCTTGAGAGACTCCATCTAAAGGGTTTTAATTGAAGAGAGATAGATAAGACCCCCTTAGTTCAAACCCCCTTGGATAGAACCCCTCTACTATTAAATCATACCCACAATGGAGTCTCCTTCACACTTATCAAAATGCTGGAAAAAACCCACTTTTTCTTTACCTTTTGAGGGATTAAATAATGCCATTTTAAAAATTATATTTTGCAAGATTGTAGCCCTCAAAACGAGCTTTCCAACAAGTATAGTTTTGATATATTTTCATTTTATCATGTATTTAATTTTCAATTTTTACTAAACATAGGTAGGTTTTTCTCTGAACATTAAGCTCTTTGTTGTGTAGAGGTGGAAAAATAGTGCACCATTCTAAAAAAAATCAAAAAATACCCATTCCCTAGGTATTGATGTCCATGTTTCACCCCCCAAAAAAGGATTTTGATATATACACAACAAGTTAGGTTGTATGACACACATGTATGTCCAAATTATAGTTACAGTGACTTCAAAAATTAATTTAAAAAAAAAATGCAACAAAAAATTATGAAAAATTATCCTTTCCCTAGATACTGATGTTGAGAATATATATTTCAAAAATTATAATTTAATCCTTTATAGAAAAAAGTTATGGTGTACGACACAAATTTCACTTTCTAAAAATATTGTAAATTCTATTTAAAACTAGTTATTAAAGGAGATGTTGAAAGATTCATGCTTTATTTTAGAAATTTTGAAAAAAAAAATATTTAGAATCTCAACACAAATTGCCAAAAATCACTAGTTCACATCATCTTCAAATTCTTAATGGTTTAGCTGCTATAGGTCTTAGAAGATGAAGATTCAGTTAAAAATATTAATGTAAATGTCCATCTTGGGAAAAAAAAGTGAGACACAGTATTGTGATTTCACTCTCCTAAATAAGAACCAATTTGTTGGAAACTTGTGTTACCATTGATGTCAACGGAGCATTGTTTTATTGATGTTAACCCTTGAGGGAGCAAGTATGTTCAAGTGTGTTGTTTGCATTATGTTACATCATTAGTGTTGTCACTGGTGTCAACCTATAAAGTAGCAACGATGAGTAAGTGTTTGTGGATATCAATCCCTTATGTGGTTGATATACTTATAAGGTGTTGTCGATGTTGAGATGGTGTTTTTGGTGCTTGGTTTGCAAGTGCTTTTGAGAAAATTTGAATAAAAGAAAGTTTAGTGTAATAGAGTGGTGTTTAGTGTTTTGCTCTGCATTTCTTCATGGTTGAAGATGTTCCCATGTGGTTTCGACATGATGATTAGAGGTGTTATGAGGTGTTATATCTAGAGTTTCATGTTCTAGATCATGTGGAAAAAGAAGTGTTCACTAGTGTGTGAACTATGAAGCAATGTTGTTTGGGAGAAATGAGATTGCTCCATATTTCTCCACAATGAATTTTTTGGTTTTGCAGATACAAGAATGTGCTTATAATTATTGTATCAACCTTCCCTTTAAGTTTCAGGTGTTGAGTTGTTCCACAAGGTTGCTTGATTTGTTGGGTGTTTGTGCTAGTATTTCTGGTTGCACAGAATGAAGGTGTTCTTGAATTTTAGGTAGTTGCAATGGTTGTGTAGAATATTTTGATGCTGTTGGAGTATTCTAACATGTATGAATATCATGGATTGTTGTAGTGTGGTCCGTGATATGTTTCTAGACCTTGAGAAGTGTGTTTGGAGTCACTTGTTGGTATTAATGCAGGTTTGGATGACCTGGCGTGCTAGCGCTAATTAAAGAGGATAATTATTGATTGAGGAAGTGTTGAGAAGTGGATTTGTATATATTTGGGTTCCAATTAAGTAGTGTGGTTTGGCTTCACTTATTTATGTTTGGTTTCAACCCATTTGGTGTCACACAATAGAGGTGTATACGTTTCATTCAATCTGACCTAATTGAGATTGTTTTAGGTTGTAGAGGGTATAAATGCAAGGTGAATTGTTGTGTGGATGGAGTGTGAAGAATGTTTGATGTGAAAGATGCAAAAGTGATCAAGGTTGTTGAGTTGAGTGTGAGCCTTAATGCATATGACTTCCTAATGTAGTGAGAAAAAGGTATGTACATTTCAATCTATTTAATGTGTTTTTTGTGCTTTAGTGGAACTGTACCTTTGGCATATGAGAGATGCGTTGTTAGCAGTTCAAATTGGTAGTGAGCCACCCCTTCTTTCTTCTTTCTTTTGGACAATGAGCCATTGGTAGTGAACATTTCTTTATCTTTTTGGGTAGTGAGCCCTTGGTAGTGAGCTTTATTGTATTCAGTGTTGCATTTCATATATTAGTGAGCTAATCCTCATCATGGTTTTTCTCTTCTTGGGCTTTCCACGTAAACCTGGATTTCTTATGTGTTTGATTTTTTTGTATTATTTCTTTACATATTTACATTTTGTTAATGTAAGTTAGGGGTTTTATGATGGATAAGGGTCTAAGAACTGATACAAATTTGAATGTTATTGAGGGTTTTTGATGTTTTAAAAGTATACAACTGATTCACCCCCCTCTCAATTATCATGTGCATCTAAAAATTGGTATTATATTTGTGGTTCCCAAGAAGAAGCTTAACTGCTTGAGGTAGATCTATATAGCACCTAAAAAAAGGTGTAAAAACTCCTTCGTTCAATGGAACAAATTATACCTACTAGAAAGCTAGGATGGAGTCCTTATTAGTCTCCCTTGGATTTGGTGTTTGGAAGTTTATTGAAAGAGCTTATACTATGCTCACAAATGGAACATCAACTGATGATGAGATCAAGGCATATGAGAACAATGGAAAAGCAAGGAATGTAATCCTGAGTGGTATTACTGATTCAGAACTTATGAAGGTTATAAGCTACAAGTTTGCTAAAGACACCCTATATCATAAGGGCCATGATGATTCTCTACTTCAATGTCTAAATGATATAGAAGCTAAGTTGGCTTTGAACAAAATACATAGTTCCATTTGTGGGGCTCACACTAGTGGTATGGTCCTTGCAAAGAAGCTTCACAAGATTGGTTACTATTGGCCAACTATGGAGCATGATGCTTGTGAATTTATCAATAAATGCATCCCCTACTAACATGAAAATTTGATATATTCTCCATCCCAATTGCTGCAACTGATTACTTCACCATGGCCCTTTTCACAAGGGGTCTAGACTTAGTCAGAAAGATCCACCCTTCTCATCCAATGGACATACATTCACCATCACCACCATCAAGTACTTCACTAAGTGGGATGGAATCCATTCCACTCACTCTCATTATCGGTATCTAAATTTCTAAATTCATCCTATATCATATCATCTACTAATATGGTATCCCATCCACCATCATTACTAATAATGGAAATCCTTTCAAGAACCAACATGTATGCCAGTTGTGCAATAAATTCCATATTCAACATTGTTGGTCCACCCCATATTACCCACAAGGTAATGGTTAGGTTGACGCAACTAACAAAACCTTAATTGAAATCCTAAATAAATTTGTCAATGATACTGGTCGTGATTGGCACCTCCATTTGGATCCTACCCTTTGGACTTACCACACTAGCATCCAATCCCCAATCAATGCCACTTTTATACTCCCTTGTCTATGGTGTTGAAGCAATCTTTCCAATTGAAGTCAAACTACCATCACTTCATATTTCTTTGAAACATTTAATCAATGATGAGGAGTATTATGTTGCATGTTTTAGTCAACCTGAGCTTTTAGATGAATGGTGCCTCAATACCTACAATCATCTTCAGGCCTACCAACACTGATTAAAAATAATCTATGATAAGAAAGTCATGCCTCGTCAATTCCAACTTGGCCATCTTGTTCTAAAGGAGAATCAACACACCCAACATGATTGAGAGAAGAAGAGAAAGTTTGAAGCTAATTGGTTGGGTCCATATGTAATGATTGCAAAAAATGGTTTAGAAGCTTATTAGCTAGCTACACTAGAAGGTGAACCTTTGGATGATCCCATCATCATCATCATCCACCTCAAGTGCTTTTATGCCTAAATCAGTTGAGTTATCCCACTTTTCAAAAATCCAAAAAAGAAAAAAAATGTCAAAAAAGAAAAATAAATATAGTCAATAGTAAAGAGAAATAAATTGTCCTACAATGAAAACCACCTTTGGTGGCACCTTGGATAAGTGCATTTGGTGAAAACTTGGTAACAAGCATCATTCGTAGAGGGCTCAATCATTATCTATCTAGCATCCCACTTTCCTACATGCTTTCACTTCACCCCATTCATCTCAATCATTGCATTCATTTTCCATCATAGTACCGCTATCCATCACACAATATATCATGGTTAAGCATTAGATAGATTAGATCTACTATCCCAATTCTTGAGTTTCATCCATTTATTTTGGATAACATGATTTATAAGATTCATTATGCTTTCACCGGTTAGGATTTTTTTGGCTATCATTTGTTGTATATAGTGTACATAGGGTTGGTCTTGTGTCACCATATAGGTTCCATCATTGTATATAATTATCACTAGGTCCCATCTTTGTGTTAGTTGTGTCACCAAGATTCCCTATCTAGTTGGTTCTTATAGAAAAATTTGCTAGCCCCCTGAGGTTTCAATCTGTCTTGGTTATTCATTGTCAGGTTGATCCTAGAATCTACCCCATCCATCTTTGGTCTTTGCATGATACTTTGTTCCTCACATCGGACCACATCAATCCACCCATCATCCTCATGGAAAAGGATATTTGAGATTTATTGTTATTTCTTGATGCTTTTGACATTTTGTTTATGTTTTGAGCTCTCTACTATACCTACTTGAGGTCACCACAATCCATCATATCATGGTGTTCTTTGAATGGTAGAAATAGGGGCATATCTTGGCTTTTCATGATTATGTTTTCTTCGTTGTCCCACATTGTACCCACCAAGATCCATCGTTATATTTTGTTATGCTAGGCATCCTCCTGTGTTTGTAGTTCTCCAACATCAGCCCCACCAAATCCCTTTCTGACTTTGTGATATGTTGGACTAACCTTTTAATTTTTGTATAAATCCTATGCATGTGATACAAATTCACCTTCGTTCCTCATACCTTGTTGCATATTATCCCATGCTATATAAAATTAATTGTTCACTACATGGAAACATAATGCATAACATCACATTGCTCAATTCCCCATCCTACCATCTACCATTTCCATTCCCTCATATTTTGTCATCATTCCTATTATTTCTTTCCTAATCCTTGGGTTTTGAATGTGCAAGTGTGTCCCTCCATCACTTTCCTCGTCAGGTTGATTCAGTTTTTGTTGGTACACTATGGTTACACCTACCATTTATCCATATTTTCATCATTTCATTTACATTAAGTTGTTTAGAATTTGTTATTCTAAGAATCTTTTACTCATTTCATAATCATTTCATTTGCATTAAGTTGTTTAGGATTCGTTATTGTAGGCATCTTCTCATCACACCCTTACCATTTAATTTGCATAAAGTTGTTTAAAGTTTATGTTTTTAAACATATTTCCATTAGTTCATCCTCATTTTAGATTGCATTGATTATTTTAGTGGCATTCCCATTACATTGCATTAGTCATGTAGTGTCATCATGTCATTAGTTTAATTTAATATCTTTTGTTCCATCACATTTTAGTCCATTTATAATTGAGTTAGGTTCATTTTCATAGCATTATATATTAATTAATTTTCATTAATACATAGAATAAAATGCATCCATAGATAACTCCATCATATCTCATTCATGAACATAATACATCATTATATCATCATTAGAAATCATAACACATATACATGCATCAACCATCTATACATCAATATACATCATAATCATACACGCATAAACATAAAACATAATCCATGTCATACATCATAATCATAGTCATCTATACATCATATCAACAAATCATTCATACATAAACACATGCATATCATAAACATCCATATCCATAATCCACAAACTCAACATAGTCTATATCATATATCAATATCAAAATAATAATATCCATCATGAATATCCACAAGTGTCATCAAAATAATACAAATTTCCATGTACATGTACATAAAAATCAAAGTCCATATACATATGAAACATAAAATGTTATGAATCAATATGAATACAACAATGAATGAATGATGTCCTCAGGACTTACTTCTTGATCACCAAAGAATCAATAGACCCTATACATGGTCTCTAATTTATAAAACCTATCTATCGGCCAAAATTGGTGCCTGTATCCACCTATCCCTCTATACTCGTTGCTCCACCACATATGAATGTGTGGGATATGGTGACACTGATCCATTCAATCTTCCTCTTCCTTCTCCTCATGGTGGCCCCATCGAATTGATCCTCACTAACCTTGATATGAGTGAACTACTTTTCCCTAAACTCATAGCCTATGAAAAAGAGGGTCTCCTCTTTGTCTCTGGTGTTGCTGCATAATAAAGGTCCCTATAATACCACACCTCTCTACTCAACCCCACCACCTTTTGTACCATCTCTTCTTTGCCTCCTCCCTAAGCCCTCGATGTATCCCTCTCCTGCCTATAGTGATCCATGTTTGCTTGTAGGTTCTCCTACTCCACACCCCATGCATCTTAGGCCAACCTCAAGTTATCCCACTCTGACATCATGGTGGCTAGCTCACTCTGCAACATATCTACCTATACTTGTAGGCTCTCTCTATCTATAGTCACTGTAGCTATATCCCTTTGTTGGGTATCCACTTGTATTTAGAGGTTATCCCTCTCTATTGTCCAAGTGGTTGCATCATCTAAGGCCTAATGTAGAAGGCCCTGTAGCTGGGTAATCCTACTCTCTGTCGCCACCAATAGCCCCTCTTCTCTTGTAGAATATGGGGCAAAATATCTAACCTCAAAATATTAAGATCCACTTCCATCTCCTCCTCATCACCCTCCCCCTCTCCACCATCCTCCTCCTCTCCATCTCCACTCTCCTCTCTATCCTCCTCCTCCTTGTCCTCATCCTCCTCCACCACAATCTCCCCCTCAACCACCTACTCCCCCTCTTGTCTCTACTCATGATGCAAGAATCTCCTCCTCACCCTCCTCCCCTCTTTACCTACAACCTCATCCTACCTTTTTGCCTCCTCCTATATTGGTGCTAACACCCTCACCCCCACAACTACTCACAGTAATATAACTATCTCTAGTTTCCTCACCCTCTACCACTCAACATATCTCTCTGTCACCCTAGGATCATCTACTCTCCCTTTCCAATCCCATATGGCCTCAGCTAGGTCCCTCCATGCTATGATAGCCACCCTTTGTGCAATCTACAGACCCCATAGTCATGTATCCCTTGATAATCATGCAAAGTTCTCCTAGAGCTCTATGATATCCTACACCACACTAAACTAGCATGTCACTCTATCTAGTGTATACCCCTTGATCAAGAAGGGTTATCAGCTGATCAAGTAGCATTGAGAGAACATATAACCATAGTACACCCCATCCTCCTTCCAATCCTTCATGCCTCATTAGAGTCACCATATGATTTCCCCATCATCCAACACATCCATAGTCCTCCTCTAGGGTACCATACTCTTGATGTCCCTATATCTCAAGACACATCTATAGCTAAACACCAACAACTCATCTCTGTCCCTTTTTTCCTCTCTCCAAACAGTCTAACCACTCAGATGTGCTCCCTAGCCCATACTTGTAGAAATGTGATATGGGTCAAATTAGATCCCCTCCTATAGCACACCATGTGCATATCTCTATAGAGTTGTGCTAGCAAATAGGGTCCCCACACAGATCTCTTCAATCTACTCACCATCTTTGTCACAACGCCCCTAATATTAGGCTAAAGAACACCCACTCCTGTCAAGTATTAATACCTCACTGACCAGTCCACTTAAATATAGTGCCATGTTTAGCACTATCTCTTCGTAGCCATCCATGTCCAGAACTTTCGCTTGTGTCAATAGGCCAGTCTTGCTAAATATCATCTGCAATACCTATGACACGGTCCATGCATTAGATGCCACCACCCTCGGCCCCCAAATTGGAAATCACAAAATCCTCCATACATCCTCCAACATGATCATCATCTCTCTGGCAGGGAGGAGGTAGATACATATCTTAGAGCTCCATTGCTCCATCAACATTGTCAACATGGGCTTGTGTGCCCCCAACACAGGTATTTGTGTCATGTACATTAGTTTTCATGCGTCTAGGAGAGTCCACTCTAACTTTGAGAACCCTATCACCTGCTATAGTATTGTTGATCATTGATCTTGAGTTCATAGACTTGATGTCGCTTGCATCCATCCATGCATCTACATGTCAGGTCTTTTCATCTCAAAATTCTCCTATCTTATTTTTTCATCTTTTTTGGTGGATTTTCCTATTTAGGCATATCTACTCATCCATAGAGTGGATCCACCCCTTCTCTTGTGCATCCACCTCTGTAGCATCTAATGCATACGCCCCTCGATGAATTTTCCTCTTCTCATGCATATCTACCTTTGTGGAATTTCATGCATTTTCTTTTTCTTCAATGGATCCGCCTTTGTAATTCAGGTGCACATATGCTTGCTCATTGTGCAGCCATCCCTACTGGTTTATATGCATCTACCCATCTCGTAGTGGATCTGTAAGTATTGATAGATCTACCTTTCCTTTAGCAAATCCACCTATGTCCAGGTGCATCCACTCATCCTCTAGTTAAACCGCTTGTCGGCATGTCCGCTCATGTATTGGAAAATTTGCTTGTCCTGGATGAATTTTCCTATCCACCTACATGGGTGGATCCGCCCTATCGTGATGGGTGGATCCACTCATTCATTGAATTTGAATCTTAATAAATATGATAAATCAAAACATACAATTCAAGGTCAATGGTCATACTTGGGCACTACTCTCTTCTCTCTACACCTATGCCCTCACCGCACCCATCCGATGAGTAATGCTCCGTCCATGTGCCATTTTGCTCAATCTACTCACTCAACTTTCCTAAATATTTAGGGTAAAATTTAATAGTAATTTACCCTAATTACTATTTATATGTGCCCTGACTAACCCTAATTTCTTCTTTTCACTCCCATTTCCTCCTTGTAACTCTATTTTCCTCCATTCCTTCACCTTTTTTCATCATTTTTCATCACAATCTTGTTGGTACCCTTCTTTTCTCTCTTCTGAGACACCACTTGAGCCCCTTTTCTCATTTACCCTCTCGAGGAGGCATCATCCCATCATATTCTACTTTTTCCTCCATGTTGGGGTATCTCTTTATCCGTTTCTTCTATCGAGTCAACTATATTTTATTTTTCTTTGAAACATCATTATTTTAATGATATTTCGAAGAGGGGAAAAATGTAGATACCTAAATTTGACCATTTGTGATGGTAAAATTTATCCCTATTTCATCTAAAATCACTCCTTATCCACATTAATTAAATAATATTTGTATTATTTAATTAATATCATCAATTTTCGTAAATTCTCCTAAGTCCCTAAGGTATTTTATTAATTAATTAAATACCCTTCTAGTCCTTCTCTAAATTAAATAAATATGCCTATTTATTTAATTTAGTCATTTATCCTACATGAATTAAATTTAATATTTAATTCCGCCCTTTTCTCTCTCCTAGTCCCATTCTCCATAATTTTGTCATTACCCCTAATTCATTTCATAACCCCTTATTAGGGATGTGCACACACCTAATCCATGATTAGGAGGTGTCACATTCTCCAAAATTTGCAAGTTGCACCCTAATCACTTTCACTAGCCTAATCCCTCACCTAACCATCTTCCTTAATCATTTGCACAACTTAAACCCCTTGATTAGGAAGGGTTAATCTCCTTGCCATTTATGGCACCCCTTCATACTCAACTCAACCTTAAATGGCTTCTCCTTCTGGAGAAGTAACCCCACATGGGTTACTTCTCCCAAGGTACCTTTGAGGATGTTTATATTCCTCTTTATTCCCCCAAGGTACCTCAAAGGAATTTTTAATTCCTTTTTTATTTCCCTTTCCAATCATTTGGGGAGATTGGACAAGAAAGCACTTTATCAAGGAAATCTTTCCCATCCCCCTAATGCAAAGTACAAAATCCCCTCACATCCTCTCTCATGGTGATACTTGTCACCACCATATGGGTTGAGATGTATCAAGGAATCTCAACTCTCCATTTCATCCAACCCCTCTCAAATGACTACACTTAGTCATTTTTTCACATTCAAGATTGCAATCACATACATTGAGAAAAATCCTAGTGTTATGCTACCAAAATTGAGTTAGAGCACACATCAAATTCGACATTGCTGGGGCAATCCTCTCATCAAGCTCATCGACATACTATTGTTTTGTCTATTTTGGTCAAGGTATGAGCTTTCAACCCTAATCAAGAGTGTTGTTTTGATTTTATCCTTTTCTTTGTTTCATTGTTGTTTCCTTGCATTTAGTACTTAATTCACTGCACACACTAGTATATATCTATTTTTGATAAATCCAGTTTATGTATCTTTTATTTTCACTAGAAGAATCTTTGTTAGTCTTCTAGCTAGCAATGTTGCTAGGATTTTCTAAGATATATTTAACAAGATTACAGGCCTCCAGCTCCTTATATTACTTTTGTCCCCATTTTTTGGAAGAAGCTTGATGATTCCTATGTTTATATTTTCCCCTAGTATTCCCTCTTGGGCAGCTTCCTCATACACTTCCAATAGATCTTCCACAATCCATTCCAATTTAGCTTTGTAAAAATCCACAAGAATGTCTGCACCTAGGGATTTATCCTTTTGAAAGGAAGAATAGTATTTTTTATTTCTTCCTTTGTAATATCTTTCTCAAGTCCAATGACCATTTCATCTATGATTTTTTGTGGCACTATCCTTTTACATAAGTCTTGGGCTTGTCTACATATATCAAATTTATCATCTACCATAAGAAGATTTCTATAGAATTTTTCAAACACTTTTATTATATCTTTAGTCTCATGTAGCCATTTACCATTGTGATCAATTGCATCAATATTTTGAATTACCATCTTCCTTAAGCTATTGAAGAAGAATTTTGACCCTCTATCCTAATCTTTAACCCAATTGGCTTTTGCCCTGATTTTATCTCCTTGAGCTCTCTTAGCTTGAAAGAATCTTAGTTTATGTTTTATATTATTTAAATGTATGGTCTTCTCTACATTTCCATCATCATTGAGAATTTCATTTATAAGATCAAGTAGTTCATCCTGTAGGGTACATTCCCACTTTCTACTTTTTATAGTTTTTTTTTTGCCAACTATTTGTAGGAGGGTCTTTATACTACTCATCATCCTATTCCAATATTCTTTTGTAAAAGATTTAGGAAAAATCCTTTTGTTTATTGATCTTAGGGTGGAAATCCCACTTAGATAGTCTTCATTCTTTAATATGTTGATGTTTAGCTTGAACATCCAATTGTAAAACCCCGCCACGTAACCTAGAGGATGATGCAACACTGTAGAAGCACAACTAATTTTTTTTCTTAAAAAGAGTAACAATAACAAGTAATCTACTCTAAACACATACATCCTGTAAGCCACACAACGCGCCGACATGACTTGAAGTTTTTGACACAAGGTCTTAGTGACATCGGTATGTCTTGCTGATGGTTTCTCTGATTTCGATATGACTTGTTCCATTCGATATGAGTCTCGCCGATAAGGGAAACCTTTGCCGATAGAATCGAATTGGACATTGATGGTTTCATTATGACATGTAACAGTCGTTATAGCATCTTGCTGACTCGTGGAAGCTATAGCGATATCAATAGAGAAACTTTGTGGCATCGGGGAGACACTGTGAGTGTCTCACCGATATGCCAACAAAGTTGAACGCTCTTGATTGTGTGATCGTCCTGTGTGGCATCCTGCTGGACCAATAAGAGGAAGCGGTTTCTCAAACTGATGTCGATTGTTTCTTATAACAGTTGCAACGCTAGAAAAAATAGCATGCAGGGAAAAAATAAAGGCTCGAATGGAAACTGTCTATGGTTTGCAATGGCGGATAAGGATGCATAGAAGAAAATCAGAAAGTGAATAAGATTTAAAGCAGATCGATTCTATTTGGGAAGTAATGAAAAAAAATGTGTGAATCGAGTTGCAGGATGAGAACAATTTATGTAACTATTCGAACAGTGAGAATAAGCTACTGAGAACTGAACACCAGAAAGTTTTCTTTCTAATTGTATGTAATTTTGTTACTGTAATACAAAGAGATACAACATGGTGTGGTGGGTTTTTTCCTGAAAGGGTTTCCCACGTAAAATCTGTTGTTTGAGTTGTCTTTGTGTATTTGCTCTATTTCTGTAATTCCTTCATGTGTGTCTTAACTGGACTGTAGTTAGAAAATTAAGAGTACTTTCTGCATACTCCCCTGTGGTTTTGACGTTAGGAAATTTGTTTCTGCACCTCTGCTTTCCTTACAAGTGGTATCAAAGCTTGGCTAGTTGTGGTGTCCTTGTGAGTGGGTTGGGTTTTTTGTGTTAAATCTTTTTCAGTGGGAGTCTGGTAGAGGTCTGTTAATTTAATGGAAAATTGAGATGGCGTGCACATCTAGTAGGATGGAAATAGAGAAATTCAATGGTAGCAATTTTGAGCTGTGGAAACTCAAAATGGAAGATATGTTAGTTGATCGTGATCTTTGGACTGTTGTGTCTGGAACAATGCCTCAAGGCATGAAGCAAGAGGATTGGGACCTATCTGATAGAAAATCAAAAGGCCTGATAAGGCTCTGTTTAGCTGACTCTGTTCTTCTGAACGTGCATGAAGAAAAGATTGCAACCTCTTTGTGGACAAGACTACCTGCTATTTATCAAGGCAAGTCCTTGGTGAACAAGCTGTTCTTGAGGAAGAAGTTGTACAACTTGAAGATGCAGGATGGAGTTGGTGTTGTTGATCACTTGAATACTTTCAACATGTTGATTTCTCAGTTAGCATCTATTGGTGTGAAGATAGAAGAAGAAGATTGCTGCATGCTACTGTTATGTTCTTTTCCTGATTCATGGGATCATCTGGTGATGGCTATTGGGAGTACAACATCCTCATTCAAGATGCAAGATGTTGTTCCTTCTTTGTTATTAGAAGAAATGAGAAGGAAATCTTCTAAGATGGCAAAGGAGGCTCTGGATATCAGAGGTAGACCAAAGGAGAAAGGCAAGAAGAAGGACAAGAAGTCTAGATCGAAATCAGAAGGGAGATCAAAGTCTCCTGGCAAGAAGTCAAAGGTGAAGTGCTGGAATTGTGGGCAACCTAGTCATGTCCGAAAGGACTGCGAGGAGAAAAAGAAGAAGAACTCTTCTGGAAGGGATTCTTCTCATAGTGATGCAGATGCCTTCATTGCAGCCTTGGCTACATGGGCATCAGATGATGTTTGGCTGATTGATTTTGGAGCATCTTTCCACATGACATCTCATAGAGAATGGTTCACGAAGTATGAAGAATACAATGGTGGAAAGGTGTACTTGGAAAGTGACTTGTCTTTGGAAATTGTTGGTCGTGGAAGAGTCAGAATTTAATTCCCTGATGGAAGAGTGAAGGGAATCAATGATGTTATGCATATACCAGGTCTGGCTCGAAACTTACTTTTTGAAAGTAAGCTGAATGATATTGGAGTGCAGGTCACGTTCTCTGGAAATGGATACAAGATGACTAGAGGCTCTATGGTTCTGGCTAGGGGTGCTCGAATTGGTACTTTGTACAAGCTGGATGCACAAGCTATTCAATGCAATAGTGTCTCTGCAAAGTCACTTAAGGCTGCTCATGAAGAAAAGAAGGAAAATGTTCCTGATGGTGTAAACTCCATGGAGATTAAACTTCTAGCAAAGAAGACTATGCTCTTGCATCATAGGCTTGGCCACATTGGTGAAAAAGGTTTAAAAAATTTGAAAAATAAAACTTGGTAGAAGTACTTGAAGATTGTAACCTTGAATTTGATTTCTGTGAACATTGCATATATGGAAAGCAGCACCGTGTTTCATTTTATTCCAGTCCTCACAAAACTTCTAGTTTACTTGATTATATACATTTTGATGTGTTTGGTCCTATAAATGTTCCTTCTCTGTCTAAATCAAGATACTATGTGTCGTTTATTGATGATTATTCAAGAAGAACATTTCTATATTTTTTGAAAAGTAAATCAGAAGTGTACAGTCGGTTTAAGGAATTTAAAAACCTTGTAGAAAATCAGACTGGTAGAAAAATAAAATGTGTAAGGACTGACAATGGCGGTGAGTTCTGGTCAGATGAATTCGAAAGGTACTGTAAAGATCATGGGATCAAAAGGCACAAGACTACACCTTACACTCCACAACAAAATGGAGTTGCTGAAAGGTTCAACAGGACAATAATGGAAATAACACGAAGTATGCTGAGCAGTGCTGGCTTGGAGGAGAAATTATGGGCTGAAGCAGTCTCTACAACATGTTACTTGGTAAATCGCTCTCCTAACTCTGCTCTTGTTGAGAAGACACCTTTGGAAGCATGGTCTGGAAAGAAGCCCTCTTAGAAATATTCGTGTCTTTGGCTGTGAGGCATATGCATATGTGCCATTTGAAAAAAGATCCAAGTTGGAAAACAAAGTTGTAAAGTGTATATTTATAGGCTATAGTGCTAGCATAAAAGGATACAAGCTTTGGAATCCTGAGACTGAGAAGGTTTTGCAAAGCAGAAGCATTATCTTTCATGAGCTAAAACCTTCTACTTTGGATCTGCAGTCAGAGAAGAAATTAGAAGATGAAAAGGATGTAGCAGCAATTCCTCAGACACCAAATAAGGAGGAATTGAAAAATTAAAATGTACCTGATATTGAGGAGAGCTCAAGCAGTTTTGAAAGTTCTAAAGATGATGAAGAACCACCTCAGCCTCGCCCTGTGAGGAGGTCAACTCGTGAAAGAAAGCAACCTGAAAGGTATGGGTTTTCTTTAATTGAGTCTACTTGTGCCTATGCTTTAATTTCTAGCACTGATGAACCTAGGACTGTGAAAGAGGCATTTAAAATGTCTGATTCAAACTCTTGGTTGGAAGCCATGAATGAAGAAATGACATCATTAGAAAAGAATGACACCTAGAGTTTGGTTCCATTTCCTAAAGGCAAAAAATCTGTAGGCTGCAAATTGATATTCAAAAAGAAAATTGGTCTGAATGGCAGTATAGAAAAATATAAAGCAAGGTTGGTTGAAAAGGTTATTCCTAGGTAGAGGGAATTGACTATGGAGAAATCTTTTCTCTTGTAGCTTAGCTGACATCTATTAGATTTATTTTGTCACTTGCATCAGCATCTAATTTAGAGATTGAACAGATGGATGTGAAAACAATGTTTCTTCATGGTGATCTTGAAGAAGAAATTTATATGTCCCAGCCGGAGCACTTTGTGGTAAAAGGTAAGGAAAGACTGGTTTGCAAGTTGAAGAAATCTCTGTATGGTTTAAAACAGTCTCCTAGAATGTGGTACCAAAAATTTGATACATTTGTCTTATCATTGAGATTTGTAAGATCAAAATGTGATCACTGTGTGTATTACAAAGCTGAAAGTGATCAAATACTTATTATTGCTCTCTATGTTGATGATATGCTGTTTATAGGCAATAGTAAGCTAATGATTTCTGATCTTAAGTCTCAGTTATCCGCAAAGTTTGAGATGAAAGATCTTGGTGCAGTAGGGTACATTCTGGGAATGGAAATAACCAAGGACATAAAGAACATAAAGCTTTGGCTCAGTCAGAGTAAGTATATCATGATTGTTCTAGAGAGATTTTGTATGACTGAATGCAAGTAGCTAGTTGTTCCAGATACACAGGGAACAAAGCTATCTATTGAGGATTGTCCAAAATCTTCTTCTGAGATGGAGGACATGACCAGTGTGCCTTATGCAAGTGCAGTTGGCAGTCTCATGTATGCTATGGTCTGTACAAGGCCAGACATTGCCCAAGCAGTGGGAGTTCTTAGTCATTTTATGGAAAATCCTGGAAGAACACATTGTGATGCTGTGAAGAGAGTGTTTAGATATCTGAAGGGCACTTTAGACTATGCTTTGTGTTACCATGGTAACTTGGTTGAATCACAGAAAACTCTCAGCATTCAAGGTTATGTGGATTCTGATTGGGCAGGGGACATTGACAGCAAAAGATCCACTAGTGGATATATTTTCACGATGAATGGTGGTGCAGTGAGTTGGATGAGCAAGCGGTAGGCTGTAGTCACTTTGTCTACTATAGAGGCATAATACATGGCAGCCACACATGCCTGTAAAGAAGCAATCTGGTTAAATTTTTTTTGTTCTAACATTGGCTTTCATGCATAAAAGATTACTATCTACTGTGATAGCTAGAGTGCTATATGTTTGGCAAGGAATCCTACCTTCCATGCCAGGACAAAACATATAGATGTATAGTATCATTTTGTACGAGATATGGTGGAGGATGGGAAGGTCTCCTTGGAGAAAGTGGATACTATGGAGAATTTTGCAGATGCATTGACGAAGCCTGTGAGTACAGACAAGTTCAGGTGGTGTACCAATTCAATGGGCCTCTTTGCCCATGTTTTTTAGTACTTTGTTTATGCTCTGGAGGTGTCAGTAAGATCTTTGTCAAGTGGGAACTTGTTGGAATATGTGCCTCAATCCTTACTAACATGGAACTCCTGAAGGGAAAAGTCACTGTGATAGTGTTCATGTCTGGGTGACTAACAGTTTTGAAGCTCTTGAAATGATCCTATCGCTGAGATAGAGTTGATGTCTTGCCAAATGAAGTTTATTGCTGTGACTCCCTAAGTTCGGCATGACCTTTTGGCGATCAGAAGAACTCTGGGCAACAGTTGTTTCTATCAGGATATCTCACGGGTGTCAGTGAGATGTCCCAGCGAGTATATATTGTCTCACCGACAAAGGCTGCTCTCGGGTGTCAAAGAAAATGTCGGAGTAACTCACGGGTTGCGGGGAGATGTCTCACCGATGAAGCTAAGTCTTGCCGACAGATAGTATCCTCATGGTCTTCGCGGTGACAAATGACTTCGCTGAGAAGTATTAGCAAAAGTCATAAGTCACGCCGACAGAAGTCTTCGGGTTATCTTTGGGCATTCGGAGAAACGTCTTGGCAAAGGGCTTGAGTCTTGTCGACTTGGTAAGACACGATGGAGCTCGATGAAAAATCACGGTGAAAGTCTTGAGTCTTGCCGATAGTATGTCTTCGGTAAGACCTAGGGAGCTCAGAGAAAGGTCACGGCGATAGACACGAGTCTTGGTGATAGGGTGACTTTTGGTGGAAGTTCTGCTTTGATATGAGTCTCGCCGAAGAGCGATAGTCATGCCGCGTGGCTCACGCTGGCATGACTTGAAGTTTTCGACACAAGGTCTTGGCGACATTGGTATGTCTTGCCGATGGTTTCTCTGATTTCAATATGACTTGTTCCATTCAATATGAGTCTCGCCGATAAGGGAAACCTTTGCCGATATAATTGAATTGGACATCGATGGTTTTGTTATGACATGTAACAGTCGTTATAGCATCTTGCCGACTCGTGGAAGCTATAGCGATATCAATAGAGAAACTTTCTGGCATCGGGGAGACACTGTGAGTGTCTCACCGATATGCCAACAAAGTTGAATGCTCTTGACCATGTGATCGTCCTGTGGCATCCTGCTAGACCAATCAAAGGAAGCGGTTTCTCAAATTGATGTCAATTGTTTCTTGTAACAGTTGCAATGCTGGAAAAAAATAGCATGCAGGGAAAAAATAAAGGCTCGAATGGAAACTGTCTATGGTTGGAAATGGCGGATAAGGATGCACAGAAGAAAATTAGAAAGTGAATAAGATTTAAAGTAGATCGATTCTATTTGGGAAGTAATGAAAAAAAAACGTGTGAATCGAGTTGCAGGATGAGAACAATTTCTGTAACTAGTCAAACAGTGAGAATAAGCTACTGAGAACTGAACACCAGAAAGTTGTCTTTCTGATTGTATGTAATTTTGTTACTGTAATACAAAGAGATACAGCTTGGTGTGGTGGGTTTTTTCCCGAAAGGGTTTCCCACGTAAAATCTGTTGTTTGAGTTGTCTTTGTGTATTTGCTCTATTTCTGTAATTCCTTCATGTGTGTCTTAACTGGACTGTAGTTAGAAAATTAAAAGTACTGTCTGCATACTCCCCTATGGTTTTGACATTAGGAAAGTTGTTTCCGCACCTGTGCTTTCCTTACAAAAACTTACAAAATTAATTTAATCATAGCATATGAAATTAACTCATGATAAACAACATACATCAAAGCATTAACCCATCACATAATATAAAAAGTACAATAATGAATTCTTCCAAAGATTACATTAAGTCAATATACGATTACAAATCTCATCTCCAAGATGAGGTAGATCATATAAAATGATACAATTACAAAATACACGGATCCTCCTCGATTACAAATGAGGAGTATAAATACATAGTGTCCCACTGATACAATGAACATAAGAGAAGTAACATATCCACAGATACACACGAGCTCTCCGAACTGGAAGATCCCGCCATAATGAATAAGCTAAGAAAGCCCAACAGTGTAAGGTGCACGATCCACCCAGGCATGTGGTACTTGTAGGCCCAACCCCCATGCTAGGAGATAGTAAAAGGCAACCAAGACAAACCTACTACCTCTAGACACAAACAACATACAAAACAACACTATACTAGTAAACACATAACATAAGGTTACATTATTTCCAAAACCACTAAAGCAAGTACATCCACTGTACAATACAAACCAACTATTGTCATAGGAGGAGTGTCATCACAAAGTTTGCATTGGTTATCCTTAGGAGATCTTCCTAGGTCCCGACCCCCATCCTGGGTTATCCTGGTAACCTCTCACGAACTCCAGCCCCACATGCATACTAGTGTGGAATCAGTTATTTTTTGAGAAGACAAGATAATGATCTTGCCATTCCAGGCCTTCTCGACTCATCTCAAGTCTAATACAAGCCCTTGAGCAAATGAGCGAGGCTAAATTATCAAGTTAAATGTATTGAGCTACCCTTTCCCCTAATATAGGCTATTTAATTTCCACTAATTAAACTGACTCTCATACGAGTTGTCCTGACACCACTTTGTCTACTGGCCCCTGTTGAAAGCCACTTCCCTATTGACAACACAATATACTTATTCCACAACCCAAGGGTAGACAGTGCACTAAAAATGATAACAAATAACCACCATAACTCAAGAGGTGACACATCCCTACGGATGTCAAATATTGAATCCCAACTACGTGCACTACCCAAGGAATTCTCAAAGGGTGAACAAAAGACACAACAACCCTTTCATAATTTATAATCTTTGGAAGACTTACATTTTCACAATAACAAATATCCCCCCAATACACCATTACAAAGAATACGTAATTAAAATAAGCAACTCAAGTAATTAAATGAACTACCATTAGGATTTCCTAAATCCAAATAAAATAATAACTCATATTTAAAATGCATCATTTAAACATAATTTCAATTATAAATTAACAACAAAATAAACCAAATGTTTAACTTTCAGTTTCACAACTATTCAAACTAATTAACTTAATTTTCACAATTAAAATAATCAATCATTTAAAGTTAACTATTTGTACTTGCATGCACCTATTTCAATAACAACCATTAAATAAATATATTTAATATGTATATATATACATTTTAAAATATCAACTTATGCATTTTAAATTAACCATATATAAATATATTTATTATATATATACATTATATATATATACATTAATTATTTAATATATATTATACATATAATATATATATATATATTAAATATATAATATATAAGAAAAACACATGCAACTATATATATACATATATATAATATATATAAAATAGATATTATTAATAATATATATCATATATACTATATATATATATATATTATTAAAAAAACACTTTAAAAACCCGAGCAGACGAAACAAAGGCTGCGTAGGTTATAGGTTGTTCCTGTAACCTCCATAGGAGGATGCACTGCCTATGGGAAGTGCTTACTCCACAAAACTATGGAGGGCAGTGTTGTCCACAACAGCTGCACCCCCACCAATGGAAGTGGCGGTGGGGGTAACCCCCTCACCAACCCCCATGCAATAAACTTGTTTTTTCTTAATTTCATCGTACAACGACTTTTCTCAATAATTTCCAATAAAAATTTCTACAGGAAATTTATAGTACCACCAAATATAATAAAATATTTATATATAATATATATTTATATGTACACGTATATTTCAATATATATGTATATATAAATTTATCCAAGCAATTGCTTTAGATGGGAAATTAATTTTCACAAATATGTTTTCTACAGAAGAAGATTTAAATAATCTTAACACAAAGGATTACAATTTTCTACAGTTTCAATTCAATCTTAACAGAGGCTCTAAAATTTAACTATAATTTTCTTCTGTATAAATCTATTTCTAAAACTCAATTTTTTATTTTTTATTTGGTCCATAAGCACTTTTGGCTGGAGCTATGAACTAGTGAGGCCACATTTTTGGGGGACTTCATCCCCAATGTCTCTCCATTGTGCTCACCGAGACACTATGTGTCAGGGTTCCGTAGCAACCGTCAACAACAATCGTCGATGGGTGAGCCGATTGTGTGCAATGTTCCTAGATTGAACCCCAAGCCACCATCTCATCTCCTCCTTTCGTCCGTCCGTCCTGCCTCTCTACTTCCTCCTCAGGCCTTTCCTCCGCAACCACCTCCCTCCTCGTGCCTTCATCTGCAGCCTCCTTTCTCATCTGTTCCTTTGCTATCTCCATCCTTCCTCCATCACCTCTCTTTTCCTCCTTCCTCCTCCTCCTCTGACACCCCCATCTCTCCTCTTCTCTACTTATCTCTGCACTCCCTTCTCCCGCAACCGCATTCCTTCTCTCCTCTCTCCACGAGCCCTTATCCCTTCGCAATCTCTCTACTTACCTTATCACTCCTCGCTTCTACCACCTTATCACTCCACAGGTTCACCGTAACTCTCCTTCCGTCCTCCATTGGTTGGCATCACCTCACACCTCCTACTCAACTCCTCCTCCTAATGCACCCGCAACCACCACTCGTCTTTTCTCCAATTCCTTTCCTGCTTCCTGTACTAACTCCACCATGGTGCCATCTCCTCTGCACCTGCCACAGGGTCCATGTGGCCTAGACATCAATGACACCAACATCTTTGCTCCTGCTGTGAGATCGTGTGGTCTGAACACCACCGATAAGACCTTTGACTAGCATCCTCCGTACCTCCTTCATCCACCGACAGAGAGCCCTCCTTCATGCGATGGAGAGTTTTGAACCTGTGATGCCCTATCAACAGGGCCCATGACTTTACCGTCATGCTCCGGGGTGAACCCCATTTCTAAAACTCAATTTTAACAGAGGATCTAAAATATATTTTCTACAAAGGCTGTAAATATTTACGACAATATTTCAATTTAAACAAAAATACAAAGCTTCTACAAATAATGAAATCCTCTTCTACAGGAAACTTTTCCAATTTGTAATACAATAATAATTTAAATAACCTTTTCAAATTAAATTTAAAAAATGCAACAAGGAACCTGTTCCAGAAGATTTGTTGATTCAAAGTTTGATGTAGAGCTTTCCCTTCAATTTCCAACTTTTCAAAAGCCTCTTCCTAGAATTACCACTTTCCAAATAACAGAAAAATAATCTAGAACCAAAAGAATGCAACAAAACTAGATCCCCAATTTTTTCGAGAGCTTCTACTTCCAAAATTTTAACAACCCAAAACAAATTCAACCACTCCAGAATAACCCCTTCCTTCCATGAAATAACCTCTTTTCATCAATCCCAATAATTCTCTCCGGGAATGAATTTTCAAACTACTGTAGTAAATATCTTCTAACTTCCAGTTACAAAACAAATATCTTTTCTACAACAACCACATATATTTCCAAAAATATTTTATAGATATATTATGCATTTGAAATTTAAATAACTTATTTATTTCAAATCAAATTTAATCTAATAATAAAATCACTTTATAACATAAATTAAATTAATTAATTTATCAATTATAAAGCCTCAACATCAATAATCCAGATTAATTAAATAACCAATCATAACATTTATAAATAGATTCTCACAAATAAACCTTGCACAATAAATAAAATAACAAGGCAAACATGGATAAAGAATACAACCAATACATGGACTGACGACACATTGTACTAGGGTAAAGGTTTGACTAGGTAACCCATTACTATCTCCCAATCAACATTACTGTTGGTTAGTGGACACACTCAGACTTGTGAATGCAGGTGAAGCCATTGTCCTATACCTACAAACCTACAAAGAAAGCATATGTCGTACATGTATCCAAATAATAAATCATACACACTGTGAAGAGAGAATTGTGGAAATCGTAGGGCACTCGCATGCGAGTAATGAAATCTCATTCCCTTCACCAATACAATATTATAATAAATTGACAAACTACAACATCAATTAAAATACAGATGAACATATATCAATCACTCAAATAATCACTTAAAACTAACATAAAGCATGTCATAAACCATCAATATAGTGTATCGTCTCGTCAATATAGATCTATCATCACTCCACTGTTAGCGATATAATAGCAATAACATAAAATATGGTCTATCAATGTATATGAATTGTCAAAGAAAACATAGAAAATCGAAGGGGTGTTACACCAATTATTCCTTATGCTATTACCATTTGGGATCTTTTTGAGTACAATATTTGCCTCAACTGGATAATGATCAAACATAGTTTTAGGCTACACCTTGACACTATTAGACTCTACATTTTGTTCAAAATAGAAAACATCCTCATTTGCATAGAATTTTTCCAGCCTATAATTGATTCTACTTGGGCCCATTTGGTTGCTACACCAAATATACCATATGCTTTTTCTTTCATTTTTTCCCTTCCAAAAGATAAAAAAGTTTTAGAGCTTTTTTCATTATAAGCTAATAGAATTTCTCATTACCTTTCTAGGACCAATGAATCCCACCATTTTTATCTTATTTATTTTCTATCATGTTGAAGTTACCTCCAATGATTTAGGGTATTTTGGGTAGATTGGTGGAAATCCATTTCCAAACTTTAATTCTATCTCTATAGTAATTAAGGGAATAAATGGAGCATAATCCAAACTTACTCTCCTTGTTTTCAATAACAACCCATAAGAATTTGTTGCAAGGAGAACAACCAGGAATAATAATCATTTGGTTCCATTTTGTTTTAAGAGAATGGCATTCCTCCTTTCCTTTTTCATGGTTTGTGTAAAAATAGCAGGCTTTATTTCATATAAATTTTAGGTTAATTAGAAAAGTTTTAGAGCTTTTTTCATTATAAGCTAATAGAATTTCTCATTACCTTTCTAGGACCAATGAATCCCACCATTTTTATCTTATTTATTTTCTATCATGTTGAAGTTACCTCCAATGATTTAGGGTATTTTGGGTAGATTGGTGGAAATCCATTTCCAAACTTTAATTCTATCTCTATAGTCATTAAGGGAATAAATGGAGCATAATCCAAACTTACTCTCCTTGTTTTCAATAACAACCCATAAGAATTTGTTGCAAGGAGAACAACCAGGAATAATAATCATTTGGTTCCATTTTGTTTTAAGAGAATGGCATTCCTCCTTTCCTTTTTCATGGTTTGTGTAAAAATAGCAGGCTTTATTTCATATAAATTTTAGGTTAACTTCTAATTGAAACCTGATAGCTTTTACTTCTTGTAACATTAGACATTATAGGTCTATTTTCTCATTGTAGAGAGCCCTCAAAACATATTTCCTACCAGGGGACTCAAGGCCCCTCACATTCCAACTTTAAAAGTTTATTGTCATTTATTTTGGGAATTTGACATTTTTTCCCTTTATAGAGCTTGCCAAAACATGTGAGCACATTATCTCCCTTTCCTTTTTTAAGGGTTTATGTCCACTAATGCTTCTAATAAAATTCTTTCTTTTTTTTATCTTCCTCTTGTTTACCTAGGAATTTAGCATTAGGGTTTTGAGAGCTTTCTTCCTCTTGAAAGAGGGAATTGAAGAAATTCACATTTATATTTTATTTTAACTAAGTATCATTAGTGTTAAGCCTTCTAGGTCAATAGAGTCTCTATTTTTAGGAGAGTTAGGGAATATTCTTTCCATTTCTTTCCTTTTTTATCTTCTCTTTCAACTTTTCCAAGACCAATTCTTGGGAATTCTTTTTCCTATTAACTGCTATTAGATCTCTATAGGGGACATTGTTGTTTTCAATTATGCCTCTTATTTTACTACTTAGATTTTAATTTGAGCTAGAGAATGATTTAAAGTCCCCCACAATATTATGTGAGCTCTCAATTGGAGCCATTTCATTAGAGTTTCTACTCTTATCGGAGGGGATTTGAGTTCCTTCTCCAAGGATCTTTTTTCCCATTTTTTAGGGTTTCATTTTTATCTCGACCACCATTTTATTTGTGATTTTCTTTTTCACTTACTTTTGGGGAATTTTCATCAAGTATTTTGTTATGTTCTTCATCTATGAAGGATTCCTTAGGATGGGTATTTTAAAAAAAAATTAGTAATTTTTGGGCAATCCTTTTTTTGGTGGCCATTAGATTTGCAGAGAAATAATGAATTTAGTCTGCCAAGAGCATTTAGTTTGAAATGAAATATTTTTTCTTCAATGGAAAATTCAAGAATGTTTAGAATCTACATTTCATTGTTGAATGTAATTAAAACCCTAGCGTTCAAATGAGAGAGAAAGGCCCCAGTTTATTCAATTTGAAGAACCTTTTCCACTGGTTTTAAAAGATGTGGTAAACAAGCCAAAACCTGGGGGGAGACATTTTTAATATTTAACCATCTTGGCATCGAGGAAAAACATAATTTATTCCTAAGAGGCTTTGGGTGACCAAGGTATTGTCCAATGTTCTAGAAATATTTCTCAAGGACTCTTTTTTGCATGTCGTTATTTAAAAAAAACACAAACAAACTTTTTTGAATCATCCTACAAAAGGAAAGTTTCTTACCCCACACATTGAATAACCAGTTATCAAAAAATGTTCTTGTAGGAAAATTATTACAATCCATATAAGTAAAAAAAAATAGTAGTATTATTTAATCTACATTCTTCTTTCTTTATTGATTTTACCATTTCCTTGTTGGGGTTGACCCTAAGGACCCAAGGTAATAGGGGGTCCTTACCTCTTTCTTCACATTATGAGAAACCACTTCGGCCTCTTGTGGCTACATCTCCACCATTTCCTTTGACTCCCGGGTTGAACTCTATATTTTCAATTGACCCCTCTGATTCTCTGCTTGTAATATTTCCTTAAACATTTTTGCACCCTCATTTTGGAAACACCCTCCCTCCCCTTTTGAAGTAACACTCTCATCCATACACCCTCACACATGTGATTTTAAATAATATGTGTAAGATTGTTGAGAAACCCTAGGAAGCCCTATGGAATGGATAGGGAAGCACTAAAACCAATCTAAAAATGACAAAACCTAAGCATGACAGGAACCCCAATTACATGCACAAAATCCATGAAATTATTTTACTGATCTACTAGAAACAAATAACTAATACTTGTACCATAATCCTATTGCAAGTATGAAGGTGTTTTCATTGATGTCAATAGGATGTCTACAGGATGGTGTTGTCATTAATGTCAACTATGTGTTAATGAAGTTTGTTGCATGATGACGTTGTTGAGGATATTGAGAAAATTGTGAAAAAGATGAAAACAGGTTGTGCATGTGTAGTTGAGATATTGATGAAGTTTTGTGAGTACATGGAGCTATCTTTATGTTGTAGTGTTTGATTGAAGATGAGTTGGAATGAAGTAATGAGATGAGATTGTGTCTCTAGTACTTGTTTTCCAAGTTCTTTTGAGAAAATTTGATAAACAAAGAAAATAGTGTTGTGCAAGTGTTCAGTATGTACTCCAGGATGTGCTCCACGTTTCTTCTATGTTGATGCTATGCCTATGTAGATTTTATATGATTTTCAAGGTTGTTAGAGGTGTTTATATTCATAATTTGGATTTCTAGATCATTGTACAAAGAAAGATATTTCCACCAGTGTGTGAACTAGTTTTTTAGTGATGTTTTTTGTGGCTTGGGAGAAATATATTTGCTCCACGTTTCTCCGCAGTTTGGATTCAAGTTCTGCAGATTTAGGAAGTTCCTTATAATGTTTGTACCTTTCAAAATTCAAGGTTTTACTTGATTTAGTACAATACAGAGTGTGTTTCATGTGTCAGTGTGCGGATAAGGGTTACCAAATGTTCTAGGTTGAAGTATTTCTATGTTGCGAGTTGGGATGAAGTCTTTGTTGGATCTTAGGTGGTTCGAGGATTATTCCAAATTGTGTACAAGTGAATTTTTTTGTCCAAAAGTTTCATATTTATTTAAGAAAGCGTGTGCTTAATGTTTTATGGTGTTTAGCATGGGTATTGGTCGACCTTGTGTTTGCACAACATGTGAAGTTTATGAAAGTGTGTTGAGTTGTATTAGGATTAATTTGGATCCTAATTAAGGATTTATATGGGTCTCCTTCATTCCTAATCCACCGTGGGAATGTTTAGGTGCCGAACTAATTTTAAATTTTAATGTAATAGATAGTTTCCGACCTTAGAGAAGGTTTTCAAGGTTGAGGTTGATATAAATAAGAGTGGTGATGTTATGCGATGAAGAGAGAAGAAAGATAGATACGAGATCAATGTGAGTGATGTGTGATGCAAATTTGAGTAGAGTAGTGCAAAATTCAAAGTATTGGATTCCTAAAGGAAGTGAGCTGAAGGTGTTTGAAATCTTTCATGCAAGGGTGTGAAAGTGTTAGAGCATTTGTGATGGATTCCTTGTTGCATTGAGAAGTTGTTCTTTGTGTAACATTTCTCTTCTATCTTCTTGTATTTATTTATGTGGTAGTGAGCCTTGGTTGTGAGCCTTTTTGGACAATGTGTCCTATTCTGGTAGTGAGCCCTTGTACCAGTTTTGCAATTACTTATATTATGAGCTAATCCTCACCCTGGTTTTTCCCTCATTGGGTTTTCCACATAAATATGGTCTTGTCTTGTGTATGGTGTTGTTATTTTAGTTTCTGTTATCTTCATTTCATGTTTAATCACTTTAATAGAATAAGGGTTTAATGAATGCATGTGGATTTGATTACTGCTGAGGGTTTTTGATGTTTTAATTTGCTACAATTGATTCACCTCATTTTAGTTGTATGGTTCATTCAACAATTGGTATTAGAGCAAGGTTCCTTGGAGAAGAGCTTAACCACTTGAGGTAGATCTAGGATGGTAAAACAAATTGATTTCCCTAGATTTGATGGAATAGGTTATGCATTCTAGAAGAAAAAGATGGAAGGACATCTGGAAGCTAATGGATTTAAAATTGAAAAGGTAATAAATAATCAATATACTGCACCTTAGAATGGTTTGAGCATAAGTGATGAGATCAAGGCATATGAGGTAAATGCAAAGGAAAGATTTATTATGATGAACTATCTTTCAAACTCTGAATTGGTTAAAGTTATGAATCTTAAGACTGCTAAAGATGTTTGTGATAACATTGAAAGTATTTATGAAGGAGATGGCAAGGTTAAACAAGCAAATCTATAGAATCTGAAGGCACAATTTGAGACTATGTGAATGTCTGAAGATGAAACAATTTCAACCTACATGCAGAGAGTTGATGATTTGGTAAGTGCTATGAGAGGTCTTGTTGCACAAGTCAAAGAGCCTAGGGTGGTAAAGAAAGTTCTCAGAACTCTTCCTAATTCATATTGTGAAAAGGTATTTGCTATTGAGGAAGTTGAAAATTTTAATACTTATTCTAGAGACCAGTTGATTGGTACACTAACTTCATTTGAAATGAGAAAGCTTGGTTTGAAAAATGGTACAAAAGTGGAGACTACTTTTAAGGATGGAGAATTAGAAAAGATAGAAGATACAGATGGAGATGATCTTGATGATGTGGAAGCTAACTTTGTAAGAAGGATGAAAAAGGGCAGCGGTAAGTTCAAAGGTAAACTACCTTTTTAATATTTTAGTTGTGGAAATGTAGGTCATTATGCTTCAAGATGTCCAAATAGAGCTATGAACAATAAGAGTAAGGAAAATAAAGGAAAGATGATCAAGAGAAGTTTCTATGCCAAAGAAGATGTTGGTATTTCTGATGATGAATTTGATTATGGAGATATTGATGAAAATGAATGCTTGTTCTTGGCTATAAAAGAAGAATATAGTTCTGCTAACTCTAAAAGTAGTGTGAAGGAAAGTGTTACAGAGAAGAAGGAGAAGGTTGAAGGTACTTTGGTTTCTGATTTTCATGTTAAAGAAGATAAGAATTAATAGGTTTTTGAAAGTGGCTGCTCTAATCGCATGTCCAAAGGAAAGAGTAAGTTTTTTAAACTTGAAAAGTATGATGGTGGATTAGTTAAATTTGGAGATGATTTAGGAGCTCAGATTTGTGGAATATGTTCAATCAATTTTTATGGCAAGCATAATAGTGAAGATGTTTGTTATGTTAAGGGTTTAAGGAATAATATTTTAAGTTTTGGAAAAATGTGTAGCAAAGGATACAATCTTGTGTTTAAGGATGAAACATGTGGGATCAGAAAAGGGTTTGGAACTGTGATTGCTGTTGGTAAGAGGATTGATGTTAACATCTATCAACTTAAGGGTGTTGATGTTCATTGATTTATGTATTATATTAATGATAGTTGGTTATGTCACTAGAGGATGTGTCACATGAATTTTGATAATTTGGTGAGCATTAGTTTAGTTCATGTAGTGAGAGATCTACCAAGAATCACAAAGACTCCCTATGAGTTATGGTATGGAAGGATTCGTACTGTCAAGTACTTTAGAGTATTTGGAGGCACATGTTACATCAAGAGAGATGAAGAAAACTTAGGAAACTTTGATCCAAGATATGATGAAGGTATCTTCCTTAGATATTCTACTAAAAAAAAAGCTTACAAATGTTACAACAAAAGGTTGAGAAAGATTGTTGAAAGTGCAAATGTTAAGGTTGATGAAAATTTACAGAATTCAATTGTAGTAGATGGATATGTGTTAGATGATCCTGATTACGGAGTAGAAGAAGAAGAAAAGGATGAAGAAAAATAAGTGTAGAATGAAGAGGAAGAAGCTTTGGAGAAGACCCCTAAGTATGTGAAAAAGAATCATTCCAAAGGTCATATCATTGGAGACAAGAGGAAATGAGTTTTGACAAGAAGTAGAGCTACTGAAGTAGAGGTAAATCTGTGTTTACTTTCTAAAGTTGAACCTAAAACAATGAATGAGGGATGCAAAGATGAACATTGGATGAAGGAAATGGAAGAAGGGCTTATGCAGATTGAGAAAAATTAGACTTGGAAATTGAATCCTAGACCAACAAACAAGAACATAATTGGAACTAAGTGGGTATTCAAAAACAAGTTGAATGGGAATGGAGAAGTGGTGAGAAATATGGAAAGACTTGTGTATAAGGGTTTCTCACAAGTGGAAGGTATAAAATTTGAGGAAATGTTTTCCCCTATGGCTAGGATGGAAGCTATTAGGGTGTTTTTGGAATTTTCAACATATAAGAACTTTAAAGTTTATTAGATGGATCTAACGTCTTCTTTTCTAAATGGTGAATTGAAACAAGAGGTTTACATGGAACAACTGAAAGGATTTCAATTGTTAGATCAACTGGATATTGTTTGTAGATTGAAAAATGAATTATATGGATTGAAGCAAGCTCCCAGAGCTTGGTACACAAGATCAGGTAGATAATTGATATAACAAGGATTCAGTAAAGGCATCACATATAGTAATCTTTACTTAAAAATTGAGGAAGACAAAATATTGATAGTGGTTATATATGTGTATGATATTATATTTGTAGGAAATGAAGCTATGTGTAAGAAATTTTCTAAAGAGATGTAGAAAGAGTTTGAGATGTCAATGTTTGGGGAGATGAATTTCTTCCTTGGGTTAAAAATCAATCAAATAGATAAAGGTATTTTTATTTCATAGTCTAATTATGTTAAAGAGATGTTGAAGAAGTTTGGAATGGAAGACTCCAAATTAGTATGCACTCCTATGGTGACTGGGTGTAAATTGAGCAAAGATGATGATTCACCTAAGGATGATCAGAGCAAATATAGATCTATGATTGGTGGATTGCTATATCTAATTGATACTAGAATAGATATCATGGATGTAGTTTGTCTTGTGGCTAGATTTAAGAAGAACCTAAAGAAAAACAAATTGTAGTAGTAAAGAGGATATTTAAATATTTAAGAGGTACTTTGGATTATGGCTTGTGGAATCCTAAGGATACTCATTTTATATTAAGTGCTTATACATATGTAGATTGGGTTGGTTGTGTTGATAACAGGAAAAGTACAAGTTGTGGAGAATTCTTTCTTGTATGTAGGTTGGTGTCAGGGTTGAGTAAGAAGCAAGATTTAGTTTCTTTATCCACTGCAAAGGATGAGTATATTGTAGCAGCATCTTGCTGTACACAAGTTTTGTGGATGAGATAGACATTAAAGGATATTAGAGTAGTATATGATGAGCCTATATCTATCTTTTGTGATAATACAAGTGTAATTAATATTTCAAAGAATCCATTGATGCATTCAAGGACAAAACATATATCAATTAGGTATCACTTTTTGAGAGAGAAGGTTTGTTGGAAACACAAAGGCAGACAACTAAGAGGGGGGGTGAATCAGTTGTTACTGAATTTGAAACTTATTAAACTTAGTAATCCTTATTCTCAGATCTGATCAATATCAATGAAAGCCTGAATCAACAACACATCAGAAACACACATAACACCAAGATTTTTTACGTGGAAACCTTGTTAGGGGAAAAACCATGGTGGAGGTCATTCCACAAGATTATACCATGTTAAAAGTATAAGAAGAATAAATGGGGAATGAACATGCATTTAGGCACATTTCCTAGAGCTCACTGCTCGATTACAAAGGAAGATACACTGTCTTATAGAATGATTTAGATTAGAACCATCCAGATTTTGAACTGAGAAAATAGCATCTGCTAATGCCTGATTACAGTTCCTGGTTAAGCACATAAACACTTCTTCACTCTTCTTCACTCTTCTTCACACTCTGTTATGCCTTTGAATGATTTAAAAATTATTTGCACATCTCATATAGAAGCACACTCCAATTCGAATAAACAATTTCTCTTATATATCAGCAACAAGAAATTAAACTGCTACAAGTCGACAACAAATAAATAATAAAATGAATACAAACTGTCGGCCCAAAACAATAGATAATTTTCAATGCGAATCAACCAAGGTCAACCACAACATAGTGAAGACCTAAAATAACAACTTCAACATGAAAACGCTTCAATTAATTTCTGCTTGAAGATCCAAAACACGCTTCAACACCCTGCCAAGAACATGAAAAACATGAACACTTAAGAGAAAATCTTAGATCACGAGCACAACGATCAACACAGACATGCAACACAGATATAACATGATCTAGAAATATCCACAAGCATCATAAAATACTAGAGAAGCACCCACAACAATTGAACTAATTGAAATCACATAATCTTCATTCAGGAACACAAACTAAAGTAACCGAAAAACTGTCAAAATATAAATCTTCATAACTCGATCAAATCTTCACACGGATCTCTAAAACTCAACATGGATAAACTAGATATACTCAACAAGAAACCCTTTAGTCCACAATCTCTGATCAACAACATACAAAACTCATCGATAGACAAAACATCACTTCACCACTAACAACCTGCAACTCATTCCATTACAATTTTCTCAATATCCTCGACATATATAGCTTCAAATGCACTAATGCTAATAGTGTTGACATCAATGACAACCACATATCAGCAACACAACCACAACATCCAACAATCTCACCCTTCAGCATTGATGACAACACATGATGTGAAAAACACCATCAATGCAACTAACTCTTGACACTTACTCCCCCTTAGGTTTTGACTAATTTTCACCTTAACTCTTCCATATGATCTTCTTCCCACAAGGCTCTTCTCCTTAGATAATCACCAGTTTTTCACATTACTCTTCTCCCCCTTTGAAATAAATGTCAAAGATCTCTAAGCTTTGAACCACATATCTAAACGTTTGAACCATCTGACTACTCCCCCTGAGTAGCATCCACCACAACATCAATTTGAATCAAGATATGATTATGAAATGTATAGACTGATGCAATGCATTACTTTGCATCTTAGTTCTGATTAGGAGGGGTAATCACCCCTAACTTCCCTCTGAGATACTCAAAAGTATCCTTAGGCACTGGCTTTGGAAAGATATATGTAATCTGCTCCTTAGTAGGCACATACTCCAGTCTGACTTCCTTTTCACTTACCTTTTCTCTCAAAAAGTGAAACTTGATAGATATATGCTTGGTTTTTGAATGCAACACCGGATTCTTAGAAATGTTAATGGCACTTGAATTATGATAGAGTATAGCAATAGGCTCATCATAGACAACTCTGATGTCCTTCAACATCTACTTCATCCATAATACTTGAGTACAATTGCTAGCAGCAACAATGTATTCGGCCTCTACAGTAGACAAAGAAATGGCATTTTTCTTTTTACTCAACCATGAAATTAGCTTTTTACCAAAGAAAATTGCACTACCACTAATACTTTTTTTGTCATCCACATCTCCCGCCCAATTAACATCAGTAAAGGAACTCAAAGTAAGATCATCATCTTTAGCATACCATAGACCAAAATCAACTGTCCCTTTCAAGTATCTAAAAATTCTCTTCACAACAGTAACATGAGATTCCTTAGGATCGGCTTGAAATATTGCAAAAATACATACAATATTCATGATATCAGGCCTAGTCTGAGTCAAAATAAAGCAATCCATGAATCATTGATCTATATCTAGTATGATTTTCCTTCGAAGAATCATCATCTATTGTCAACTTACATCCAGTCACCAAGCTATACCGACTGGCTTTGAATCTTCCATACCAAATTTCTTCAACAATTCTTTCATAGACTTGGACTGAGATATAAAGATCCTTTATCTAACTAAGTAATTTACAATCCCAAAAAGAATTTCATCTCTCCAATCATTGACATCTCAAACTCATTATACATCTCATTAGCAAACTTCATGCACAAACTATCATCTCCTCCAAAAATGATATCATCAACAAAAACTTTCACAATCAAATCTTTATCATCATTCTTGAAATAAAATTGCTATCAGCTGTACCTTGTTGAATGCAAGCTTCAACAAATATTTATCCAATCTAGCATACCAAGCTCTAGGGGCTTGCTTAAGTCCATACAATGCTTTCTTCAACCGACAAACCATATCTCCTTGATGAGTCAATTGAAATCCATCAGGTTGCTCAACATATACCTCTTCTTCCAGTTTTCCATTTAGAAAAGCAAACTTGACATCCATCTGATAAACCTTGTAGTCTTTATAAGCAACATAAGCAAGAAACAATCTCATAGCTTCAATTCTAGCAACACGGGCAAAAGTATCTTCAAAATCAATTCCTTCCATTTGAGAATATCCCTTGCAAACTAGTCTTGCTTTGTTTCTAACCACTTCACCTTGCTCACTCAATTTGTTTCTAAAGACCCATTTAGTTCCAATTACATTTTATCCTTAGGTCTAGGAACAAGAATCCATGTATCATTTTTCTCAATTTGTTGTAGCTCTTCTTTCATTGCTTCAACCCAATGTTCATCTTTGCATGCTTCATTCACACTAGTAGGCTTAGTATTTGAAATCAAGCAATATTCTTCTACAATTCTTCTCCTAGTCTGGACACCTTTATTCTTATCACCAATAATTTTATCTTTTGAATGATTCAATATTACATACCTCAGAGTCTTATAATGTTCTTGAATTTCAGGCTCTTTTGATCTCTCTTTAGCTCTTTCACCAGTTTCTTCTTCCTCTTGATCTTCTTGATTCACCAGAATGATTTACACTTGATTTGAAGTCTAACCTTTGTTTGTAATGTCATTCTGATCATTAGAATCATATCCACAGGTTTTGGCAATGTCTTCATCAACCTTAATATTTGCACTTTCAACCATTTTCTTCAATCTCTTATTGTAACACCAACAAGCCTTGCTTTTAGTAGAATAACCCAAAAAGATTCCTTCATCACTCCTAGCATCAAAATTTCCTATATCTTCATCTCTTCTGATATAGCATCTACTCCCAAAGATTTTGAAGTATCTAATAGTAGGCTTATGACCAGTGCATAGCTCAAAAGGGGTCTTACCAGTATCACCTTTGATTTGTACCTAGTTGAGGATATACACAACAATACTCATAGCTTCTCTCCAATAGATACGAGGGACATTTCCTTCAAGAATCATAGTTCTAGTAGCATCTTGAACTATTCTATTCTTCCTTTCCACAACTACATTTTGTTGAGGGGTTCATGGTGTAGATAATTGTCTCTTTATTCCATGTTCTTCACAAAAAGAATTAAACTCATTAGAAGTGAATTCACCACCTCTATTTGATCTTAGACATTTAATCTTCAAACTTGTCTTTGTCTCAACCATAGCCTTAAAGATCTTGAACTTTTCCAAAGCTTTAGATTTATCCCTTAAGAAAGTAGCCCACATCATTCTTGAATATTCATCAATAAGCAACATGAAATACCTGTAACCTTGTAAACTTCTGATTCTAGAGGGACCACATAAATCAATATGCACAAGCTCCAACAATTCATTTGAACAATGTTATTTTCTCTGAAATGAAATTCTAGTTTGCTTTCCCAACTGGCATACCTTGAAAATGGCATTAGTAGGTTTTACTAACTTAGGTAGATCTCTCACAACCTTAGTAGAACTTATCTTGACAATGTTATCAAAGTTAACATGACACATTCTCCTATGCCACAACCAACTTTCATCAACTTGAGCAATCAAACAACTTTTACTAGTAGCATTCAGATGAAAGATATTACCTCTTGTTTTTGTACCTGATGCAATCACATTTCTAGAACATCCCAATATCCTACACTTTCCATCCTTGAACTAAATATTGTATCCCTTATCAACCATCTGTCCAACACTTAAAATATTATGCTTCAAACCTTCCACATACAAGACAACATTAGTATTATTCTTACCATCAAGAGAAATGCATCCTCTTCCACAAATCACACCAACTGTATTATCACCAAATCTCACAACACCACCATCATACTTTTCCAAGCTTACAAACTTACTTTTTTCTCTAGTTATATGATGTGAACATCCACTATCAATTACCCATTCATCTTTCTCTTCAACTCGAGCAGCTAGGGCTTTCTCCACATTTTACAACTAGCAGATTCAATAGATACATGATTATTTTCCTTGATAGCAATAAACACCCATTTGTCTTCACCTTTATCAAATTCATCATTTGTCACACCTTCATCAGTAGCATAGTAATGCTTCTTTTGAAATTTATGCTTGTTATGTCTTGGTTTAAAATCTCTTTCTGGACACCTTGATGCAAAATAACCTATCTTATTGCAAGAAAAAAATTTAAGAGGCAATTTTCCTTCATACTTACCTTTTCCTCTCGATACTCTCTTGACAATAAGTGCTTCCAGCTCTTCCAACTCTCTTTCTTCTTCTTCAATCTGTCTGGTTTCATCCTCATACTTGAATGTCTTCCTAGATGAACTCTCACCCAGATTATATCTCTATCTATCTCTTTCAGAAGTAGTATCCTTAAATGCAGATTCAACCTTAGGAAGGGCATCACCAAATTCATTCAACTCAAAAGTAATCAGCTTACCAACCAACATATCTCTGGTTACATTTGTTATAGTCCAGATCTCTTCAATAGCTATAGCTTTGACTTTATAAGCAACAAGCAAGGATCTAAGCACTTTAGCAACAATCTATGATTCTTCCAACTTTCCACTAGCACATCTGATACCAAACACAAGTTCATTCACTCTTTGCATGAAAGTAGTAACATTTTCATCATCACCCATTCTCAACATTTCATATTTCCCTTTCATACTCTGCAACTTAGTAATCTTCACATTAGCATCACCTTCATACAAATTTTCCAAATTTTTCTAGATCTCATAAGCAGTCTTCAGATCCATAACATTTGTCATGTCAATATCAGTCAAAGCACTCAACAATGCTTCTTTAGCCCTGATATTATGCTCATCATCCCTGATCTCAATAGAAGTAGTAGGACCATTCTATGGAATGACATACATATTACTTGTAATGCTCCAGTAGGGTTCACCAATGCATCTCAGATGGCATTCCATTCGAGTCTTCTACAAGGAATAATTTGTTCCATCAAATCTCAGACTATCCTTCTTGTATGTTGCCATCCTAGATCACCTCAAGCTGTTAAAATTCTTCCAAGGACCAAAGGTCTGATACCAATTGTTGGAAACACAAGGGCGAAAAACTAAGAGGGGGGGTTGAATCAGTTGTCACTGAATTTCAAACTTATTAAACTTATTAATCCTTATTCTCAAATTCGATCAATATCAATGAAAGCATGAATCAAAAACACATCAGAAACACAAATAACACCAAGATTTTTTATATGG
The DNA here is from genome assembly GCA_007258455.2 of Sequoia sempervirens. Taxonomy (NCBI): domain Eukaryota; kingdom Viridiplantae; phylum Streptophyta; class Pinopsida; order Cupressales; family Cupressaceae; genus Sequoia; species Sequoia sempervirens. The sequence goes on along the minus strand of VDFB02000013.1, from coordinate 152,508,154 downwards.
AAACCTTGTTAGGGGAAAAACCATGGTGCAAGTTAGTCCACAAGATTATACCCTGTTAAAAGTATAAGAAGAATAAATGGGGAATGCACATGCATTCAGGAACATTTCCTAGAGCTCACTGCTCAATTACAAAGGAAGACACACTATCTTACAAAAAGATTCAGATTACAACCATCCAGATTTTGAACTGAGAAAATAACATCTGCTAATGCTTGATTATAGTTTCAGTTAAGCACATGAACACTTCTTCACTTTTCTTCACTCTTCTTCACACTCTGCTATGCCTTCGAATGATTTGAACATTATTCACACATCTCATACAAAAGAAAACTCCAATTCGAATAAACAATCACTCTTATATATCTGTAACAAGAAATTAAATTGCTACAAGTTGGCCACAAAGAAATAATAAAATGAATACAAACTATTGGCCCAAAACAATAGATAATTTTCAATGCGAATCGACCAAGGTTGACCAAAACATAGTGAAGAAATAAAATAACAACTTCAACATGAAAACACTTCAATTAATTTCTCCTCAAAATCCACAACACGCTTCAACACTCTATCAGCCAAGAACATGAAAAACATGAACACTCAAGAGAAAATATTAGATTGCAAGCACAACGATTAACACAAATGTGCAACACAAATAGAGTATGATCTAGAAACATCCACAAGCATCATAAATCACCAGAGAAGTATCCACAATAACTAAACTAACTAAAATCACATAATCTTCATTCATGAACACAAACTGAAGTAACAGAAAAACTGTCAAAATACAAATCTTCATAACTCGATCAAATCTTCACGTAGATCTCTAAAACTCAACACGGATAAACTAGATACACTCAACAAGAAACCCTTTAGTTGACAACCTTTGATCAACAACATACGAAACTCACTGACAGATAGAACATCACTTCACCACTGACAACCTACAACTCATTCCATTATAATTTTCTCAATATCCTCGACATATACAACTTCAAATGCACTAATGCTAATAGTGTTGACATCAATGACAACTACATATCAACAACACAACCACAAAATCTAACAAGGTTATGGAAAATGAGGTAAAACTTGAGTATGTACCTACAAAGGATCAGATTGCTGACATATTTACTAAGGCTCTTCGTAAGGATACTTTTGAGTATTTTATAGAGAAGTTGGGGGTTATTGCCCTTCCTTCTCTGAACTAGATGCATATGGAGATGCATCAGTCTAGTGGATCTATGGATTCATCTCATTTTTGGACTGATGTTGGTGGCTACCTCTCCAAGGGAGTAGGTAGTGTCATTGTTGTAGAGTTCTTGAGTTGATTGGGTGTACTCCTAAGGGGGAGCATTTAGAGAAAGTATCTTAGTTTAGTGTCAAAGGGGGAGAAAAATGAAAAATATTTTATCCTTTTCCATTGATGTTGAAGGGGGAGAAAGTATCATGTGAAATTTTTTATCTATTTGGGGGGAGAAAAGAAACAAAATCATAAGAGAGTGTGTTTAGAGTTGTTATGTTGTCTTTGATGGTTTTTTTTCACATCTTGTGTTGTCATCAATGAAAAAGGGGGAGATTATTGCAAGTATGAAGGTGTTTTCATTGATGTCAACAAGATGTCTATAGCTTGGTGTTGTCATTGATTTCAACTATGTTAAGGAAGTTTGTTGCATGATGAAGATGTCGAGGATATTGAGAAAATTGTGAAAAAGACGAAAATAGGTTGTTGTAGGTTGTGCATTTATAATTGAGATATTGAGGAGGTGTTTTGAATACATGGAGTTATCTTTATGTTGCAGTGTTTGAATATGAGTTGGAATTAAGTAATGAGCTGAGATGATGTCTCTGGTACTTGGTTTCCAAGTAATTTTGAGAAAATTTGATAAATAAAGAAAACAATGTTGTGCAAGTGTTCAGTTTGTGCTCCACATTTTTTCTATGTTGATGCTATGCATGTGCATATATGACATGTTGTTCAAGGTTGTTAGAGGTTGTTATATTTAGAATTTGGGTTTTAGGATTATTGTACAAAGAAAGATATTTTCACCAATGTGTGAACCAATATTTCAATGATGTTTTCTATGGTTTGGGAGAAATGTATTTTCTCCATGTTTCTCCGTAGTTTGGCTTTAGGTTGTGCAGATTTGGGAAGTTTCTTATAATGTTTGTACATTTAAGAATTCAAGGTTTCACTTGATTTTGTATAATACAAAGTGTGTTTCATGCGCTAGTGTACGAATAAGGGTTACCAAATGTTTTGGGTTGAAGTATTTCTGTGTTTGCGAGTTGGGATGAAGTATTTTCTAGATATTATGTGGTTAGAGGATTATTCTAGATCGTGTTCAAGTGAATTTTGTTGTTTGAAAGTTTCAAATTGATTTAAGGAAGCATGTAATTAATGGTGTTTAGCATGGGTATCGATCGACCTTGTGTTAGCACTACATGCAAAGTTTATGAAAGTGTGTTGAGGTGTATTAGGATTAATTTGGGTCCTAATTAAGGATTTATATGGGCCACCTTCATTCCTAATCCACTGTGAGAATGTTTAGGTGCCAAACTAATTTGAAATTTTAAATGTAATGGATAGTTGTTGACCTTGGAGAAGGTTTTCAAGGTTGAGGTTGATATAAAGAAGAGTAGTGATGTTGTGAGATGAAAGAGAGAAGCAATATAGATGCAAGATCAATGTGAGTGATGTGTGTGATGCGAATTTGAGCATAGCAGTGCGAAATTTAAAGTATTGAGTTTTTGAAGGTAGTGAGCTGAAGGTGTCTAAAATCTTTCATGCAAGGCTGCGAAAGTGTTAGAGCATTTGTGGTGGATTCCTTTTTTCATTTATAATTTGTTCTTTGTGTAACATTTCTCTTCTACCTTCTTGTATTTCTTTTTGTGGTAGTGAGCCCTGCCAGTGAGACTTTTTGGATAGTGTGTCTTATTCTAACAACGAGCCCTTGTACCAATTTTGCAATTACTTATATCATGAGCTAATCCTCATTGTGGTTTTTCCCTCATTGGGTTTTCCATTTAAATCTGGTGTTCTCTTGTGTATGGTGTTGTTATTTTAGTTTCTATTATCTACATTTCATGTTTAATCACTTTAACAAAATAAGGGTTTAATGAATGCATGTGGATCTGATTACTATTGAGGTTTCTTGATGTTTGAATTTGCTACAAGTGATTCACCCTCCCTCTCAGTTGTCGTGTTCATTTAATAAAGCCACCACAAAAACCTTCACAAATATTACTACCAAAAGGTCCTCAAAACAACCACACATGTCAAGTGTCAAATCATCTCCTAATGCAATGCCCCCTGAAGATGTGCATGTTGAATAATGTAATGATAAATTATAGGATGTATAGGAAGAAGAATATTTAGGTGTGAGTTTTGAGTAGGATTAACATGAAGAGGAATCTAGGAAGAATTAATTACTCTACCCTTGAGATGATCCATGGGACAATGAAACCTAGTTGATAGGTATAGACCACTAGATTTTTGTTGTATATTTTATTTGCTATGTATTGATGATTAACTTGAAGATATTTTAAGGAGACTCTCTCTTTGTAGGATAATGAATGGTAGATGTAAGCCACACCATAGGAGATGATAACCTTGGATAATTTTGACACATGGGGTCTTTCTAGTTTACCCAAGGGAAGGAATCCCAATGGTGGTAAATAGGCATACAAAAAGAAATTTAGAGTAAATAGTCAATTATAGAGGCACAAGTCTAGATTGGTGGCCAAAGGATACTCCTTGAGAGGGAGTTGCTTTTGGTGAAATTTTCTCTTCTGTAGCTAATTATATTTCATTGTATTCCTATTATCTATTGGTACAACTTATGGTTGTGAGATTGAGAAAATGAAAGCTAAAACTAATTTGTTGGATGGGAATCTTTAAGATGAAATTTATATGCAACAACTAGATGGATTGAAAGTAAAAGGGAAATACAAAATTGGTTTGTAGGTTGAAATGGTCTTTGTGTGGTTTGAAACAACTACCTCAATTGTGGAATCAAAATTTATTGTATTTTATTTGGATGTAGATTTCTTTAGAAGAAAATAGGATCATTGTGCCTATATTAAATGTATTTATCAAATTATAATTATTATCTTGTATGCAGATGATGTGTTTAAGTTGGTAACTACAATGCAATAATTAGAGATCCTAAAAGTCAAAAATTTGGAACATTTGGCATAAAGGATGTAGGGGAAAAAATAATAATTTTAGGAATGGAAATTAACAAGGATTTTGAGTTCACAAAAAACTTTGGCTTAGTTAGAGTGAGAATGTTGAAACCATTTTGTGGTGGTTTTCTAGAAACAATTGTAAATCAATGAGTATTCCTTTACTTATAGGCACTCATATCCCATTGGATATATGTCCTATGTAAAATGATAATATAAAGGATATGTATAATATGCCTTATTCTAGTGTTGTTGGTACCTTAATGTATGCAATAGAACTTATACTAGATTAGATATTTCCCAATCAATGGGAGTTCTTGGTAGGTTTATGTCTAACAGTAGTAGGGAGAATTAAGCTCATATTAATAGGATATTTAGATATTTGTAAGGGAATTATAATAATTTCTTGTGTTATTATTATTAATTTCCAGTAAGTTATTGGACATATAGGGCTTTGTTGGTGTAGATTTGGTAGGTGATTTGGATAGTTGAAGATCCACTAGTAGTTATGTGCTTTATCTATTTGGCAATGCTATCAATTTCATGAGTAAGAGGAAACCCATGGTTCCTTTGTCTACTATTGAATCAAAGTATATGGTTTGTGTTGGCATATGTCTTAGGGAGATTGTTTATGGCTTTTAGTGTTGTCATTGATGGCAACTAAAGTCATTAGCTTAGTCCGCAGATCAGGATCTACTTACTCCAGCAAAAAATGTAGAAGACAATGTGTTACCGGCAAAAAGCAGGAAGAACAGGGTATCTGGTTAGTTAGTCGATATGTACGCTTCATCGAATCCTCATTTTATGTTGTGGATCGCCAGTAAAGTTTGTTAAGAATGTATGTTACCTTATTAGTAAGTTTTGTGGTGTTGCAACAATCGGTGCACGAGTTAGGAGATTCAGTAGAATGATTTTCTATTTATTTGCTCATTGTGGCCAACTCAATGAATGTAGCGTGTCACAGATGTATAAGGAGTAGTTTTTTAATTATTTCTAAGTTTGAGAATATTGTTTTGGGTCCCAGCTATGTATTAGCTAACCTTTGTGGGTGCACATTAAATATAGCTTGTGATTTGAGCCGACTGTTGGAGAATATTTCATGTTTTGTTGAAGCCGACTTAAGTGATTAAATCTTTGCTAGTGGATATATATATGAGATCGGTAATTTATTTTTGGTGTGAGGAAAAAGTGGTGAGAATGTGTGAATGTGTGAAAAGAGCAGAATAGATGTATGAGTGAACATTAGAAGATTAGTTGGGTAAATTTTGCTTGAGCAGAAGAAGATTATTGTGAATTAGGGAAGAGCAGAGCAAAGCGAGTTGTAGGATCAGACAAAAGGTTCATAATTTGTTTTATGTTCTTCACCGAAACTAAATCCAGGAATTTGTAGATGTTATCTTTTAAGCTCAATTTTTGTTGTAATCACAAACATTTTGTAAGGTAGTGAGCCTTCCTTATTTTGAGCAGTGAGCTCTAGGAAGTGTGCCTCAATGCAAGTGCATTACCTTTTATTCATACTTTTAATAGAGTATAAATTGTGGATTAATCTCCACAGTGGTTTTTCCCCTAACATGGTTTCCACCTAAAAAATATTGTTGTTATGGTGTTTTGATCATCTTGTTTATGTACTTGCATATTTATTTCTGTTTATTTGCTGAAAATGATTTAAGATCTGAATTGAAAGTCAAATTTGTTGAGCACTAATTCACCCCCCCTCTCAGTGTTCCTTGAGTCCAGCAATTGGTATTAGAGCGTAGTTCCTTTGCAGAAGTTTAATAGCTTGAGGTGGAGCTTGGAATACAATAGACTCTGGTTTTCAACATCAACTTATGGTGGCACTTGATGGTCTTGATCAGTCTAAATTAGAAGTCAAGGAATTAAGAGAAAATCTTGTGGATGCTGAGAAATTCATTCAATCATTGAAGGATAAAATCAATGAGTCAAGAGAAAAGAGGAAGGAACTTTGTGATCAATTGAAGTAGAAAGAAAATAAAAACTTGGAAGATGTTCGCCTAAATCAGACCCTAAAAGAGATAACTGAAGAATGTGAAAAACTTTCTAGAAATAATGCTACTCTGAAGCTTGAGATGGAATCTTTGGCAATAAAGCTAACTAAGGAGATTGAAGAAAGGAAGAAGAATGAAGAGAATCTGGTCCAATCCTTAAAAGAAAAATCTGAATAATGTAGCAGAGTAAATAATGGATTCATTTAGGTAGAGATTGAATTGCAACAGTCTAGAAACAATGAACAAGAACTTGAAAGATAGATAGTTATTCTTAGTAATTAACTCACTACTGCAAATGAGTACAAGGAGAAGTTTAGAATCAATTTTGCTAAGCTTGATGAGATGACTAAAGGATAGAAGGATGCAAATGATAAGCAAGGTCTTGGATATGAGAAGGAAGAAAGTTCTGAATATGAACATAAGGATGCTAGACAAAGAAATCAGATGAACAAAGGCAAAAGGTTTTCAGTAAGACAACCCAATGCTCAAAATTTTAATAGTTATTTCTTTGCTTGTAATAAATTTGGTCATATGGCTTCTTAGTGTAGAAGTAAAATAAATTCAAGCAGTTCATCATTTCCCGGTCAGTGTTTTAATTACAAAAAGCTAGGTCACAAGTCTATTGAATGCAGAAGTATGTTTGTCAGTTTAAGAAATGTTAAACTCTATACTTGTGGAAGATATGGGCATGTTGCTAATCAATGTAGATCAAGAGGAAATCAATGGAATGATTTGTCTAGACAGAGAAATATGGTGTGTTATAGCTGCAACAGATTTGGTCACATTGCAAGATTCTATAGGAACTGGAACATGGATAGAAGAGGTCTGATATATCAAGAAAGAAATTCACAGAAAAATGACAAAGGAAAAGGAAAAGTGACTGTGGAAGAAATAAGAGATCAAATGAAGAAAATGTGGGTAAAGAAGAGTGGATCTGATGAAGGAAATAAGCCCATACCGGAAGCTTCCTTCGGTAATCCCTTTGGTAATTCCTCTGGAAATTGATCTCAAGCCATTGGCCTAGGGGGAGTTTTTCAAGGAAGATCCTTTGGCCCCCTGTTAGTAGCTGGCATCGAAATGCAAAAAATTGTCAGTAGCTGTGATAAAAGTTTGAAAATGTATCAGTGATCACTTATGCAGGAACATGTGAAGTAGAAGGTCCATAGACAAATTTTTCTTTTATTGTCTGAGAAAACAGAGTTACTAAAACTCTTAGGGAAAAGTATTTAGTGCAGCTAAAAAGGTTAGGTACGCAAAGTCATAAAAGGGTGTTTGGAACCCTCATTTGTCACCTTGCATTGTAGGAGAATAGAAGGAGAGCCTCTACAGTGAAATCTCAAAGGAGTACAACAAATTTGGCGGCATATTCTTCAGGTACTTCAGTTACTTGTAGAATTTCAAAATTTTTGTGCTTGATAGAAAACCTTGTTCGGTACAAAAAGTAAAATGAAGCAAATCAAAGGAATAGTGACTTTGGATGAATATAGTAGTAGGAAGATCAGGGATGTAAGAATTTTTTTTCCAGCCAGTGAATTGAAGTGGCTTGAAGGTGCAAAACATAAGAATTTGGACATCTAGAATGAGTTTCCCTATTTCGTTAATGAAAAAGTGGTCAAGTTTATCTTGAATAGATTGGATGATGATATCCTTACTCTGGAAAAACCCTATCAAATTTCAAAAGAGGTGATTATAAATTTAATAGGATTATGCAATATAGGAGATGTTTCAAAAAATAAGTTGATTGGGAACAAGGAAGTCAAAACCCTAACCGAAGTGACAGGAGATCAAAGAGCTCTGTTAATTTCAACAATCAAAGATTCAATAATGACGTACATTGCACATGGAATTTCATATAAAATATTCTTCAGAAATAGGGAAGGATCAACCTCGACAGGCATAGTTTACATTTCAAACAAAATGATAATAGAAGATGAAGACTTTGATCCATGTGGATTGATGAAGGATCAATTGATGGAAAATGTGCAATTGACGAAGGATGTAGATTACCCCTTCAGGTTTAGTACCCTAGTTATATGCATTATGATGTATTTTTTGAATTGCTTGCCTCAGAATGACAATGTGGTATCAAAGGAAAATGAACCTGTTTGTAAGAAATTTTTTAAGCATTTCAATACTTTGGAAAATTGTGAGCAAGTTCATGAAAATTTCTTTAGAGAGTTGTTGGAAAAAATTGGAATAGTTGGCATCTCTCTTCCAGTAAGAGCAATTGAAGTTGGGTCATCTTATGGTAAGGTGGAGAAGAAGCAGAAAAGGGCTCTAGAGTTAGCAGATGACATTCCTTCAGCACACAAATTTGCAAGAACTAAAGAAAAAGGCAAAGAGCAAGTAATTGTGGATATACCAGATGAAGATTCTGATGATTACACTCCAAGAGATGAACTAGAATTAGTTGAACCAGATGTGGTGATAGCAGAAGAAAGTGATGAAGAAGGTGCTTTATTTAAAACAAAGATACTACAAATTGTTCAGGAGGAAGATGGAATGCAAAAGATTGTTGGCATATGGTTAAATGGACCATCATATGAACAAGACTTCATTGAGGACACTCTAGGTAGATACTTTATGCACAACAAAATTGAACTAGAAAGTTTGCAAAACGTACTTCTAGAAGAATTGATTGAATGTATCAGGGAGGCTATGGACTCTGTGCCTTAGGACAGGAAAGAGGAAGAAGTAATTCTACATTTGAAGGAGCAGTTTAGGCTATCTTTCACCAAACTAAAAAAGAGAATGAACGTGTTAAGGCAATGCATTGACTTAAAAAATAAGGTCTACAATTACTGTCTTCGGTGGCCACATGTGGTTGGAAAATACAAGGACAAGCTAGAGCAAATTGAGAGTGAATTGATCAGAATTGGTCAAGATTACAATATGTTTCAGGACCAGGATGGAGTAGTCAAGAAAAAGATTCATGAGTTGCAGACTGAGCATGCAAAGGTTCACTCTACCAAAAACACTCTTATGGACACTTTTTGGAAAGTGAAGGATCTAACTGAATGTAGAATGGAGCAACAAATTGAGATTCTAAAGAAAGGAGAGGAGTTGGAAGAAGTGATTACAATTCCAGAATCCTTCATTCAAATCATGAACCGGACATCAAAAAACAACAGTTTGATAATAATTATTGGGATTGCAGTAGATGCTTGGAAAAAAATTCTCTTGGAGTTAAAGGATAAGTATACAATAATTTTCTAATTTGTGTAGCAATAGTAATTTCTCAAATTTTGATCAATTTTCGCATCAATAAAGTGTGAGAGGGTGCATTGTAAATTTTAGCAAAAGGAGAGTAAGTAGTAAAGTTTTGTCATTGATGTCAAAGGGGGAGGAGAGTAGTGAAAAATGTCTTAACATTCCAAGGGGGAGCAGTGTTTTCTTGTGTTTTGGAATTTTGAGTTTTGGTTCCGACACTTAGTCAATTTTCACTAAGTGTTGCCATCAATGCCAAAGGGGGAGATTGTTGGCATATGGCTTGGGGAGATTGCTTATGGCTTCTAGTGTTGTCATTGATGGCAATTGAAGTCATTATCTTGGTCCACAGATCAGGATCTACTTATACCAACAGAAAATGTAGAAAATAGTGTGTTACCGACAGAAAGCATGAAGAATAGGGTATCGGGTTAGTTAGTCAATCTGTATGCTTCACCATGTTGAGATGATGGATGCACAACCCATGAAGCTCTGAAATCTTCAATGAAGGACTTTAGCCATGAAAGATAATCAACCACAAAGAGAAGTGTTGCAACAATGGAATGCTGATTAAAGATTATATTGATAATATGATTGATATGATATTGATATGATATGTTACAAATGAACAAGATGCTTGATTATATAGGCAAGAGGTAAAACCTAATATGCATGAGATGTTTCCAAGTGTTAAAATTTAACAACATGTGACAACATGTGAACCCTATGTTGATGATCATTAAATGAGGAGATAAGTTCTAGAAGGAATCTTATCCCACAAACTAGGAAAGGGAATTTTATCCCATTTATTAAATGATTGCAACCTAGGACTAAATGATTAAATGCAATACCTAAGTTAACTTATGCTAACTAGTGTAATAATTAATTAATTAATTACACCAACACCCCCCCATAAGTGCAACTTAGGGAGGAAAATGCAATGATTATGCAAGATGATGATGGGTCCCGGCTACGAGGCCATGTAAGGTACCCATGTACATGAAGATGAAAAAAAATCTCCCACAATCGGAGAAAAGGGGAAAACCCAGTAGGAACAAAACCCCTCTCCAAAAAAGAATTTCTCCAAGAAAATCAAAGACACTAACCTTCAACAATAAAGAAATACTTCCAAATATGATGTGCAACTGAAAATATGCCCCCGAGATCAAGAAATTCTACTTCAAGCTTCAGGATGTCTCAGGAATCAGGAAAATGCATCAAATTGCAAAAAAATCAATAAAAGATACCTGGATCTAAAACCAAAGAAGATGACTGGAATAATGAAAAAATGCACTAAAATATCTCTGGAATGCCACTGGAATCTCTGAAATCTGACAATCTGATGCGAAGATATGCGCTTCTGAGTCCAAAATGGAAGCTTGACTTCAGTTGACTTTAGAAATTTATAGCAGAAAAATCCTACAAAATGGATGGCACCACTGGATAGTGCTCTAAATTCTCTTTCCGTCGATGTATTGTTTGCAAATTTTTGATATCGTGGCGCGAAGATATGGCCCTCAGAAAAAAATTACAATTTGAATACAACTGGCTAATTAGGCGCAAGAATCAAGCACCTTAGGGAAAAAAAAAAATTGGCCCCCGATCGCTGATATGACCGAGGGGCTAGCTAGCAGAAAAAAAAGTCTCCACCCCACGGGCGACGTGAAGGCGGTGAGAGAGTGGCGGTGGAGTTTGCTCCGCTTGCAGGTAGCGGAGCCCCCGGTGATCAATGGGATCGGGGCTTAACCATAGTCGTCGGCGGGAGCTTTGGCCGGTGACAGAGGCCGATGGTTGGCGAGAGGAGAAACGATCACCGGGAGCCGTTGACAGGAGCTGGTGGCTGGGAATGAACGCCGATACAGGTGATGGTAGTGGTGACGACAGCTGACGGAGGAACGGTCGGTGTCTGTGGATTGTGGATGCCGATCGGTGAAATCTGAATATTGCAAAATATTTGCAATTCAAATTTAAAAAATGCCGATAGAAAATATTAAACCATACAAAATTTAAATATGAACGCCGACGGAAACCACAACTATTGCCATTGATTTTTTTTTGTATGCCGACTATGTAATATATTTGCAGGTCGAACTCTGCAGAGTTAATTTTTGCGATAACTATATAAAAAATGCCTAGAAAAATAGTCACAATTTTTTTTATTTTTCTAAAAAAAATTTGCCTTGATGGAGGACAGAGAGGGATGATTTTTTTCTACAAAAATGTATGGATTTGTACAAAAAATTGCAAACCCTAGATTATACCTCAAAGGCTCCCGGTTGAATCTACTCCAATTTTGACAAATGAACAAGCGATCTATGGGTTTTGAGGCCTTCTGGACTCAATGGAGAGGTCGGAGAGGTCCTGATCTACACTAGAAATCAACTTGGCTCCCGGGTAGAGCCAACTAGCCTACAACATAAAACTCCAAGCCTGCTTGAATCTTGCACTCCAAACTTCCTGGATCAAGGGTTGATGTTTCAATGGACTAGCTCTGATACCATGTTGAGATGATGGATGCACAACCCCTGAAGCTCCAGAATCTTCAATGAAGGACTTTAGCCATGAAAGATAATCAACCACAAAGAGAAGTGTTGCAACAATGGAATGCTGATTAAAGATTCTATTGATAATATGATTGATATGATATTGATATGATATGTTACAAATGAACAAGATGCCTGATTATATAGGCAAGAAGTAAAACCTAATATGCATGAGATGTTGCCAAGTGTTAAAATCTAACAACATGTGACAACATGTGAACCCTATGTTGATGATCATTAAATGAGGAGATAAGTTCTAGAAGGAATCTTATCCCACAAACTAGGAAAGGGAATTTTATCCCATTTATTAAATGATTGCAACCTAGGACTAAATGCTTAAATGCAATACCTAAGTTAACTTATGCTAGTGTAATAATTAATTAATTAATTACACCAACACACCGGATCATCATTTTGTGTTGTGGATCCCCATGAAAGTTTGTTAAGCATGTATGTTACCTTATTGGTAAGTTTTGTGGTGTTGCAGCAATTGGTGTACGAGTTAGGAGATTTAGTAGAATGATTTTCTATTTATTTTCTCATTGTGGCCGACTCAATGAATGTAGCGTATCGCGGATGTATAAGGAGTAGTTTTTTAATTGTTTCTAAGTTTGAGAATATTGTTTTGGGTCCCAGCTATGTCTTAGCTGACCTTTGTGGGTGCGCATTAAATATAACTTATGATTTGAGCTGATTGTTGGAGAGTATTTCATGTTTTGTTGAAGCCAACTTAAGTGATTAAAATCTTTGCTAGTGGATATATATATGAGATCGGGTAATTCATTTTTGGTGTGAGGACAAAGTAGTGAGGTGTGAATGTGTGAAAAGAGAAGAACAAATGTATGAGCGAACATTAGAAGATCAGTTGGGTAAATTTTGCTTGAGCAGAAGAAGATTTTTGTGAATTAGGGCAGAGTAGAGCAGAGCGAGTTGCAGGATCAGACAAAAGGTTCAGAATTTGTTTTATGTGCTTCACCAGAACTGAATCCAGGCATTTGTAGATGCTATCTTCTTAGTTCAATTTTTGTTGTAATCACAAACATTTTGTAAGGAAGTGAGCCTTCCTTATTTTGAGCAGTGAACTCTAAGCAATGTGCCTGAATGCAAGTGCATTCCCTTTTGTTCATACTTTTAATAGAGGATAAATTGTGGATTAATCTCCACTGCGGTTTTTCCCCTAATAGGGTTTCCACGTAAAAAATATTGGTGTTATGGTGTTTTGATCATCTTGTTTATGTTCTTGCATCTTTATTTCTGTTTATGTGCTGAAAATGATTTAAGATTTGAATTGAAAGTCAAATTTGTTGAACACTAATTCACCCCCCCCTCTCAGTGTTCCCTGAGTCCAACAGTTTGTATATATTCTTTTAAATAGGTAGTATGCTTATAAAGACTTTCTTCGAGAGTTATTTTATTTATAGAGTTGTTGAAATCATATTTGATAGTTAGAGTGTTCTCAATTTGGCCAAGAATTCCATGCACTATTTTTATACAAAGCATGTTGATGCATAATATCATTATGTCTATGATATGGTGGAGAATAGTAAGGTTGTACTATAGAAGGATGACACTTGAGCGAATGATGTACATTTACTTAAAAAATAACTTGCACAAATAAGTTCTCTTTGTTTAGGGAGGCCATGGGACTTGCAACATGTACTTGATTTATTTATGGTTCCTCTTACATCATTGTAATGAATAATATCAAGTGGAAAATTGTGAAGATAGTATGATATTTTATTACAATTCTAATGTATAGTTTTGCATCTCCAACTTCCTTGGAATGGGTACTTGGACTCCCATGTAGTTGAGAGATATTATTATTTTATTAGTATTCTTTTGGTTGACTTGGAATATTAGTTTTATGAAATTTAATAAGGTAGACTATGACAATGATGGTTACAAATTGATTAGAGCTCATTTATGCCACCTTCCCATTCCTAGCCACTAGGTTGAGAAGTGGAGTATCTTCTTCATTATTGCTCGTGGGTCCCACATATGTATTGGTCTCATGTTCTAGATCACCATTTTTTGGGGAGTGTACTTGCGAAGAGGAGTGGTCAAAGATGCTTGTGAGTTCTATTTACTATTCATGGATGCATTGGTTTTCCACATAGGTGTATTAGGTTTTTTCCATACCATTATTTTGGGTGGTCTAGGTTTTAGGAAGATCCACTTGTGGTTTTCTCTCAACTAATCTAGACATATATTATATGTATTGGATAAAGGTTTCATGGGTTATTAACAAGTACACATAGTTTGCTAAAATTCTATTAGGTCGAAGAGATAAGTTTATAGATTATGTACTCTTGCTTTAAAGATTAATATATAGACTTGTGTTCTCTTTGATGGTGGATTTTTTCCTGAAAGAGTTTCTCCATGTACATCCAATGCATGTTCTTAAATATTATGGTTTTCTAACTTCTTATTTTTTGATTTCTAATTTCACACATTCATTTTATGGTTAATCAAATGATGGTATAATTAGTATTTCAAATTTTCATATTCTAGTAAAAATACTTCACTTGTAGTAGCTTACAGTTATTCTGTAATAGTATGCACATTCCTACAAGGTTTGCACCTTATTCTTTGGTCTATGATACAAAGATAATCATGCCACTTGAGGTAGAGATTCATTCATTATGTGTTTCTCTTCATGGAATTAGTTACAAATATGCATACCTATACCATGGAATGCAAGATATTGAGACGCTTGATGAACAAAGAGTGAATGCATTGGATAAACTATGAAGATACCAATCAAGAATGAAACTTTCAATTGGAGCTTTAGTTCTTCATGTGAATCCTAATAATCCCAATAAAAAGAAAGAAATCCACAATTTTTTGGACCTAAATTATGGATCAAAGGACCTTTCATCATTACTTCCCAATTTGATACTAGTGACTTCAACCTCTCTACTCTTGACAAAAAAATAATAAAGGGCCTAGTTAATATCATGCACTTGTGATAATACTATTATTGGCCACTATATGTGGAGGGTAATTATTCATCGTTTATTATCTTTGTATGCCCATACCATTTTATGAGATTAATCTTACTATCTTGTCCATTTGAGGGCAACTAGCTTTATATATATGCACTTTCATGATCACATCTTATCTTCATGTGTGCCTACATGCCTATCCATTGATATGATTGCCATTTAATATTATCAAATGATGTTTATCTAGCCTTTGGTCCTTACCCACGTATTTAATTTATATTGAGGGTGGAAATTCATCATTTATGATCTTACTTATGCAAAATAGCATTCTTTTAGTCCCATTTTACTATCTTTCCCATGTGGGGTAACTAATTTTTTATGTCCTCTCATGATCATATCTTACACAATTGACCTCACATGATTTAGAGTTATCTTATCACTTTGGTGTCATCATACCTTCTCCACCCTATCATGTGTTGCCATGCCTTATCATGTTCTAAGAACCACATCAAGGACACCATTCCTTACCCACACTATTGATTGTTTACATGCTTTTTCATGCACCCAATGCTACCTTATCATTAGGGATGCCATTCCTTACCTAGATACCATTGTGTGCTTGCATGTTTTATCAAGTTCCTAGAGCCACACTATGAACATATGCATTCCTAGTGTTATATATGCATACAAAATCTTATCTAAACTTGTAGGGCTAACTCACCTTGCTCATTTATCAACCTAGGGAAATTTTATGTACCTTCATAATTATCTCTAGTCCATACGCTTTTCACACTTATCAGTTTATATTTTTTACTGGCTTGCCACATTATTCATTTATGACACTTATTACTTTACATATTTTTGTGCTCACGGTTACTTTTTATGTACAATACCCTACCAATTCAAGGGGGGCGTGTTCTATGATAGCACTCTTATGTTGAGGTTGCAAATAATTATAGGTGCTCATATAGAGATTCATCACCATGCCTAGATGAAATTGAATTACATGACATAGTCATGCCTAAAGTGCCATGCCACTCCATTATTGCCACACTAGATAAAGTATTACCATATCATAACCCTAGTACTATCTATCTCTCACACAAGAACTCTTTTTCATATGTATCCTTGCATAACATAATCTACTCATTGACATCTTTTCTTAGTTTTGAAGGTTTCTATGGAGCATGTGTGCCAAGGATGAAGAAGACTCAAATATCAAGTTGGGTTGATTAATTTATATGTACTCCATATCCTTTTATGCATACATTTTCTTTGTATGCTTATTTGTATTTCTAAGACATACTCTTATATTCTTATTGCCATTATTTACATTGTTATATCAACATCTATATTCTCATATATTTATCATAGACTCGTTGTTTTAATATATATATATATATATATATATATATATATATATATATATGTACATCTAGTGGATGTACATACATATAATGTATGCAAGTGGTATGCAAATAAATATGAAAATAAAGTAAATGTAATAAAAGACAACAATAATAAATGAGTGAAAAAATATATCTATATCTATATATGTGTGTACATACACATACATATATGTATATATCTGTATATATACGTATACTATGTATGTGTACATCTACACATATATACATATATGTATCATGTATATGTATATACACATATATATTTCTTCACTCATATATTATTGTTTGTCTTTTATTACATTTACTTATGTTTTTATATTTATTTGCATACCACATGCATACATTTTTTATTTATCATTTTATTATATCTTTTAAGTATTTATAAATATACAGTCAAATAATTTTATATACATATACATGTATACTTATATTTTTTATTCAAGATTATATTTTATTAAGTATATATAATTTTTTTAATGCTTATATTTTGTACATTCCTCTTTTTCTCCTCCATCTTTACCCAGTCTTTAATATATCTCTCCTCTTGTCCTTCTTCCTTTCCTTACTTTTTAAAGTTGTCTGTTATACAATCTTTTATTTTATTTTCTTAATAATAAATGTGATCCAAATTATCATTTAAAAACATATAAAAAAGGCCAAAAACAATCATAATAATTCTACATATATTACTGTTGAAAACTCATACTTACTATTCACATATTCCAGATGAGTAATTCATTCACAACAATGTAGAACCCAAGAAACAAGTCACTGCCGAATCAATTCAGTTATGTCAAAACAATTCCAGACAAAATTCAAAACCAATCCAGACAAACTTCTCCATCTTCAATTAAACTGTGTCAAAAAGTTCTATAGCCTGTCAATTCTGACATTGAATTGGTACAATTTTCTTTTTTGACAGATTGGACAACTATCAATTCAAATTTCTGCGGCCTATCTTACAAACACCTAAAAGAAGCGACGTGGCAGCTCTTGACATACAATTTCTGCTCCATCTTATAAAAATATCCAAATTAAAGCATTTATATATGGTTGGTAAACTTTCCTCGAGAGGTTTTTTAATTTCAACGTTTTCTCCGTGGAAGTCCCTGATCTATGCGCCTTCACCTCTACAGTATCAGGGTAGCTATCGCTTTTACACCAGATCAAGATTTTTTTACTTTAGTTAGGTGTATGGGTTTGATTATCTGAACAATTTTCATCATCAATGTTTTTGAATATTTATTATATTTTATTTATTTGTTTTTTTTGGCTGTCTCATTTCAATGATAGAATATGAAATATGGTCCGAAACGTTGATGATGAAAATTGTTCAGATAATCAAATTCAAAATATATCTAATTAATTTATTATAAATTAGAACGCTTAATTTTTAGATTCAACTGTCTGTCACAAAAATACACAGTTGAATCCAAAAGTTAAGCATTCTAACTTCATGGACTATGGAAAACTCATACCAACTATTATTATAAACTGTAAGAATTTCATATTGTTAATCAGATGTTAGTTTTCATTTAAAACTTTTTTTTAATGAATAAAATATAAATATGTAAAAGAATATATATCTCTTTGGAGAAAATCTGAGTCATGAAATACCATGCCAACTTTTTAGCATCATAAGTATCTAGCAGGGAGGCAAAGAATTAAAAATCTATTTTTTTGATTGTTATGAACATAGATTCACTTATAAACATGCTTTATTATTACAAGTAGTCGTTCATCTTCAAAGGAGACAAAAATCTAAACAATAGGTAGTAGAGTGAAAACGTGGAGTTCGTTGACATATGGTTTCCACAGTCCATAGTATTGTAGTGTTCAATTTCTGGTTTTGACTGTGTCAATTTTTCTTTTCCACAGTCCATAGGAAAAGAAAAATTGACACAGCCAAAACCAGAAACTGTACACTACAACATGAAGTTCGTTACAGAGTGACTTTTGATTGACCTTGCTTTTACTTTTGAGTGGATAATCTAATATCTCCACGAAGTATGGAGATAATTTAGAAGTGAATAACCTCTGTTTTATTTGAGAAAGTAAAATGATAAGTTTTTGGATTAAGATCTTTTGTAGAAAATTTCATATTAGAAAGGTAAGATACCTGAGTGATATATTTTTTTTACAGGTCTTAATCTTATATATTATTTGATCTTATCAATGTTAATTTTTTATCTTATAACATAAATGATGAGATTTTTTTTAAATGATTTTTATTTTCAACTAATAAATAATATAAATAGTAATGTCACTATAATATTTTTATTGTTATTTATAATATATTTAATTATATAATATAATATATAAACACCTGGACATTGTACTAAACATTGACCAATTAAAAATAAGATAAAATAATTTAATATTAAATTTAAACAAATATAATTATAATTCATAGAAGGAAACACACAATATTACTAATGATATAGTCAAACATATTTAAAGTTCACAAATTCAATGAAAAGTAATTATTATATATTGAGTACTTAATAGTTATATATAAAAACCTTCGATATAGATCTAACTGTAAATTAGCATATAAATCTAAAGTATATTAGAACAACATATTTAAGGAAGAGTTACAAACATGTAGTGAGATCACCTGAAAAAATGTAACTATATATAAGCTAGCACACTAATAAAACAAATAAAAACTAAATGACATAATATTAAACAATGATTAAATTAAAGACATAAAAATTTATTATTAAGCTAACCTAAAAAAAAAATAGTTACATAGCTAGCAAGTACATCTAAATTATCTAGTACCTCTTTTATGACTAAATTAGAGACAATTCCAAGCTTATCTCCGAATTCGACAAATTTATCTACTAAGTAGTATAGACACTAGTTTTACAATCTTCTCAATGTATGTAGGACAATAATAAAGATGAATACCTTTACTTTCAGCCAAAGCATGCATGTAGTGATGAACTTCAATATGATAGGTTTGGTTCTTCACCATCTCAAGAACACTCTAGTTGTCATAGAAAAGTGAGGTCATTGTTGTTTAGTCAAGTTCAATAGTGACCTATATCCTTCATAACCACATTGTGTCACATCCTATACTAACATCTACTAATAAATAAATCCCTAGCCAAGAGAAAACAAATACCTTGTGGTTGTTATGATCACATGTCCTAACTAATTTTACCATTGTAATAATCATAGTATAGTTATTTAGTTAATATTATATTATGTGGATAAATATCATCCCACATTGATCATAAATTATAAGTCACTCTTTGTGTGGACTATATATTGATGTAGTGAAACAAAAATTATCATGATATCGATATTTTCTCTTAAGGAGGTTGCCCTCTTGAAGTGGCTTATGAATTTTTGTTATCAATATAATCATATTTGTAAACATTTTTTGAGTATTGTATTCTTTTTGTATGTTATTATTATATTTGATATATTTTAAAACTAAATATCCTAACAAGTGGTATTATAACTCTCTCTATGGCCACAATCCACATTAAAAAATAGTTTAGTGGCTTACTATAAGTACCCAAATTATATGTTCTTGATTCACACTTACAAGATCTTAGTGATAAAAAAGTAGTGAATGTAGTGGGGCACTAACCATTTTTCTTCTTATTTGTAGTATATTGTCTAGGTATAAACTTTGTGTTGGGAGTTTTAAAATATCATAGAAGGTTGTCATTTTTTACTAAACTAGATTCCCCATAAATGATCTAGTGAAGTGAGGGGTTCTTAGACTATAATGCTTAGGCCCCATATATCATTTTTATATGGTGTTGAGATTCCATGTACCTTTTAGTTGGGTTATGGGAATCTTTTCTATGAGAAATTATTGTTCTTTTGCAATATGTAGTGTGTTGATTAATGGTTAATATTAAGAAGTTACTCTCTTCCCACCTTAAAGACTAGAGAGTGTGACTATGTGATAGTTCAATCCTTTGTAGTTAGAGACTTGGAATATTATGTCAATTCACTATTTAAAAATAAGATTATATCAAAGAGTCCACAAAATATACACTCCCTAGCCTAGCAGGTTTCCTTTTAAACCTAACCATGAACATATTTTGGCACACTATGTAGGTATGCGTTTATTTGGGAAATACTACATTGATCTGCATTAATCTAATCTAATTCACCAAAGTAGAGTTAATTTATGCAAGATTATAGTGGATACATGTGTTATTACATTCATAAATTAGGATTTGATACCATTGTGTGTTAGGGTCTATCCCCTATATGGTTCACCAATTTGAAAATTATGGGCCAATTTTTTTCAAACCTAGAAGAGTTTGATGTTCAATTATGTCTAGAGAATATGCCTATTTGGTATTATTTCTAAAAACTCTAGCTATTTTTTTGCCCATTTGGGCAATTGTCCCGTTGCAATTATCTTGTTGAGTTGATAATTTTGACATGTAACTCTAATACACCTTTTAGTTACCCCTAGAAAAATTCCCATCTAGGAAACTAACTTCTTGTGATTCTTTTTTCGAGGCAATTATTTTGATATATAACTCTATTTAACCTTACAATAACCCCAAGTGTCCACTATGATTGGTATTCATAGATTCTAGGACCAACTAAAGCTTTCCTCTAAATAATTACTGAATGCAATCCACTAATTATAATTTACTATGGATGAGCATTTATCCAAGTTGAAAGTTCTCGATGAAATTAATAGCATACTTCGACGATGCTAGTTTTTTCAACCCACTGAATCTTGGTTGCCCATATTGCACACCTAAACTATAATTTCTAAATTTTTATGACGTTGATCCTATTAGTTGGTTATATACAAAGTATAGGAGTATTTTACAGTCCATCAAACTATTACAACTCATTTTTTTAATTTCATCCTTAAATTTACAACATGAATCTATTCAACGATATCAATAATGTAAAAAATCCCAACCTTTTCTCACATGAAAATAATTTTGGTAATAACCCCTAAAAGTTGTATTATTATTTTTTAATTGTTTTACAAGCTAATCTAATGCTTACTAAGTTAAAATGCATGAAATAAGGTAAGAAAATATGTGATGATTATTATATTTCTTGTAGGATCATTTATATATCTACACTCTTATTTCCATGTAGTCTAGCTCATAGATCTCTTTTATCATATAATTTTGACAATGATCTTTAGTAGAGATGAGCCACCCCTATGCCCTAACTGGAAATGTATAAAACATATTTCTTAGTACTCCATTGATGTAAAGAGCAATGAACCTGTAACATTAAATGGTATCACATAAGGTCTTACCTCACCTTAGTATGTTTGGTTGGAGTTGAGCTTATATTTGACTATCAATAAGCAATCACAACTCTTTTAATATCCCAAAGGTAAACTCACCCAAAGTACTTCAAACATAGATCCTATAAGTTATTTTTTATATAATTCTAAGAGTTTTTTATCCTATTAATTTTACATATAATAATCTACCCTAAATTTTCATGATTATCCTTAATTTCCTAGTTCTTAAAAACTTCACAATTCAGTATGACCTTTATGGCTAAAAAGTCAATTTTCCTTTTTAGTCTTATTAAAAATTAAGTTATTCATTTTTTATTCAATTAGCATTCAATAATGTGTCTTAGAATATGAGATAATTATAATGTAATACTATCCCATCTATTTATATTATTATTTACATAATTTCTTTGATTGACCCTTTCATTAACTACCTCAATTAGCTCAACAATCGTAATATCTCCCTACTTGAAGTAGAGTATAATTCTCAATAAATTTTGATGACTCTAGCTTAACAATACGTGTTCAAACATTACTTCTTAATCCTACAGTTTTATGAAACCATTATTATCAAGAATACCAAGGATGAGTAACATAGACCACTCTTTGATCCAATATTAGACCTTTGAAGATAGCATTCATAAATATATTACTCAAATTCCACTAGTTCCTTGCAAAACTCAATCCATTTGCAAGGAAAATAGACTTATCACACTAGTTACCTTACCCGAGTTTTGAAAGAAGTTTACAATTACAAAAATGAGAATGAATCTATTTTATCTTTAGAATTGCTAAAATTTTATAATTTAATAATTTCATAGAAAATAAATATATAATTCAAAATATAGAGAAACCTTATAAAGTTTTCATGTAATTTGGTTTAAGTGTAGTCCATTTGTGATCTCTATAATTTATTAGAAGAAAAACATACTCACTATAAACTGATTTCCACAAAATATTCATCCCAATCTATCACACATAGCTTTTAAAGTAAGTGTATAACTTTAATGCAAAAAGATACTATTCATCGTTACACAAGAAATAAATTAGTAGCTATAATTTTTAGACTCAACACATATATGAGTTGTCAATATTTTTTTAAGTAAACATTTTCAACAAAAAGACTCTAATCCAAAACCATAATTTTACCCTTACAAAAATCAATGCTTAGAATGTGTTTATAGTTGTATCAAGTACAATACAACAATTAGCATCCATTAAAAGTGAATGATGAATATAATATTCACCTCTAATTAATTCAAAACTTAGGAATTTACTTGTTTGGAAATAATCAATGTAGTCCATACTACTCATCACAATGACAGTTCAATTATCTTACCCCTAAAGAAAAGTAAATCACAAATTGCAATATATTATAATACAAACTAGTTAAACACTTCATAGATGACTCCAATAAATTCATCCTTTCTAAGTAAGTTCCATTAGTTAATGGGTACATAAGAAGAATAATCAAGAGCATGCAAATTAGAATAAGAAAAACTTCTCGTAGATAAGTTTTTTTTAGTATCTCTTGCTTACTTGATAATGTAGTCCTAACAATTATATATCAATTTCTAGCCTTGAGAGAATGAAAGTATATATAAAAAAATACACATTATTATATTTTTAATCACATTGGAATGATTATGTCTCCCTCTAGCACAAGGATGGTGCAACTATATGCAATATTAGTATCTCCAATATTATTCAACAATCTACTACTACTCCCAAATATATTACAAATTTAAGTTTCAAATATTTTACACAAGAAATTAGAAATAAAAAATTTATGATAGATTATTATGTATTCATTTTGACATGAAATTATTTCAAATCAACACTACTAACTTCAACAAAGCATAAAATTACATTGACCTGTAATAAAACAAGGAAAGGATGGATAATATCCTTTAGTTTGAACACAATCCAAGATAATGACTTAATACCATGTTAACTCATGGAACAACTAACTGAGAATAATTAAGCAACCATTTATACCAAACTTATTTCAAAGGCTTAGTCCTATCACTAGATGTCTCAATTTATGGGAGTTAACGTAATTTTGTAGTTCACACTAGAGACTTTAGGTTAATATAACCTCATCTTAACTTGTCTCAATCCCTCAAGGGAGAAAAAATCACCTACATTTTAAATGACACATAATGGGATTCTCAACTACACTATTGGGTTAATGTAGAAATTATTGCAGACCACATTTAGTCAAAACCCTTGACTAAGTATTTTATTACTTACTAATTCCATATCATAATGTTATTAGGGATACTCACTTAAGATATATGTTGGATAGCATTCTATTATTATACATCTAATGTGAATTCCAGCCTTTATTAATTAAATTCTATGTTATAGCCCAATGTAAGGATTCAAGAGATACCTATATACATGGTGTAAACATTCAATTATTCTAGCCACACTCAAATGATGTCATACAAGGATTTCATTCTAAGAGAGATTAAAGTCAAGGTTCAAGGAAGGAATGTACCCTTAACTTAGCCATCAATCTTGACCAAGAACACAAACCTCATAAGTAGTTTCACTTTTGACTAGTCTCAACTTCATAGTCTTGTACATATACATACAACAATATATTTTAAATTTAAACCTATTGTTTCCATAGTTATAGGGTTTCATAAGAATCAATGGCCAATACATAGTGATCCTTATGTGTCACCATTTCCATGCATAATGGGGAACATAAATAAAATTTTATATTACATAAAGTGGGAATGATTTATTCTCCTAAAAAGGACAAACATGACATCCTCTAATTCTCATGGTATACTCATACAATATCAAAACATTACAATACTAAACCATAATGGTTAGCATTGATAATAAGTAAATAACTAACAATTACTTGTACTAGCAAATATAGATCATATTGATATCATTTGTATGTATATAAGAAATTAGGTGTCAAAGAATTTGTAGTTATGTGCTTGTCAATATACTAGGTATATAACCTCAATAGTAACTACTAATTCAATAGACACCTATGAGCTATTTTGAAGTAGAGGAGGATTACTTCTATTACAAGTCTATAATAATGGATATAATATCATAATCTTAGTATGGACTTATCTCAACTATGCATTCTTGTGGCTTATATAATTAGATAATACATGTATATTTTCCTATTTGTTTTCATATCATGATCATTTAATATCCTCTTTTTTTACTTAAATAGAATCAACCTCATTAAGGAATATTAAAATCTACAATAGATATTGGATGTAAAATTCTATAGGAAATAAGAAATTCTATATTGAATTCACGTTTAGATCAATCATGCATTAAGAGATGTCATTTACCAAGTTCCTAGTTATTCTTGTTATATACCTATTTGGTGCTTGTATATTTCTAGCCAAGATGAATCCTACCATCAATTTTAGATTTCAAACAATTAATTATAACAAGATCACATTGTAAACTCATTTAAAAGTTATAACTCAAATCAATTATCCATCTTCAATCATTTAGTATTCAAATAGGTATAATTAATATGCATGAAATTGGGGTAATCTTTAACATAGCAACAACCCAAAACTAAACTTTAGTCCTTAATAATCATTCATAGAATAAATATTACCCAAGTTCCCTGCAACATAATATCAATCCTTTATTTCTATGTATCTTAGAATACTATTTTTAGATGATGATACTATTCAAAAACTTATCTTCATGAGCATAGTCCTCAAACTAGGTTAGTAATTTCTAGTGTATAGTAATTTATCATACCTACAACTATACAAAGGAAAATTAATTTACCCCTTGATTTAGATTAAAAAAGTGAACATAATATAGTTGTCATGTATCTATAACCTAATCATAAATTTCTCTTAACACTTGACACAAAATAAAGGATTTACGTCACAAGGAGAGCTAGGGCCTAAACCTTATATTAACATTTAAGCTTAGTCTAAACCACAAATTAGACTAAAAATCAAGCACTCCATGTTCTCCTAGAAATTCAATTCATCAACAATAGATCCATGAGTCATACCAAAATAAAAGAGAGAGAACAAAGTATCCCTTTATGGATTATAGCTACATTCCAACCTTCTAAAAACTTTGTCTCTCCCTACAATTTCAAAATTGTGTACCCTACAATCTTTGCATTACAAATTGTACCCATTTTAGTTCTCATTTCCATAGTATTTTTTTAGGATTTGTTTCAGTCTATGTTATATTTTCTTAATTTATATTCCAAGTGTGTTGTGTTCTTGGTTGTTTTTGATCAAGTAAGCAACATTTACAAGGTGTTGTACCATTTACATGGAGAGCCCTCGGGGCCAAAAATAAGCTAGTTCAAAATAGGAAATGAGCTAGAAAACAAAAATGGGACATGAACAACTGACAGACCGCATGTCAAATGAAGGATGAGGGCTAGACAACCCCAGAATTTGAGGGGACATATTTGACTCCCAAAACCCAAGGCCATGGTTTGGGGAGTCCCTTCTTTTTTCTCTACACAAAAGACCAAGAAGGCTCAGAAACGAAGTCCACCAAGCGAAGAGAGACGAGCAGTTCCTCAACAATCATCAAGAACAAAGAGTCACCATGCAGTGAAGCCAACAACGCAGAAGAGGAGTCAGGAGCACTCAGAGGATCAACATAAGTGTTCGTTGAGGGATAGGCAAGCTCTGCCGGCACAACGACAATAGAACATGGCAACACTGGATCCACAAAAGGAATAGTTGGAGGGGGATCCTGGGGAGACACAACCTCCAAAGAAGAAGTAGTCAAGGAAGGGACGTACTCCTTGGAGGGACCATCTAAAAAGCGAGAGCCCACCGTGAGATAGTCTGAGAGAGCATCCTTCGACCAATTAGGAATGCCCTTACAACAAGCAAGAGGGCAACCAGAGGCCAAATGACCAACAGAGAAACATCTCCTACATCGAAAGGGAGCCCCTCATAGTCTAAGAGTTGCTTCCAAGGTCTTTCCTCCACCATCAAGACCACATCACCATGGAGAGTTTTGGAAATGTCCAAATCAATTAAAATACAAGCCACCATAGTATGCCCAAGATCCCGAGACATAGAGTCTGCCTTCAAAAAGAAACCAATGGTGTTGCCAATAGCTTCAAAACAATAATCCTCCCAAAACTGGAGAGGGAGGTTCAACATTGTGTGCTTGGTTGTTAACATGCTATCTTGCTATGATTATTTAATATCTTTGTGTTTATTTTATTTGTTATAAACATTTTATAATGTATTTAATTCAATATCTATAAGACAAAATTATAGTTATACAAATAGTTGCATAGTTGTGATTCCATGCCATAATAATACGAATTTATGGATTCTATATAATGGCTAAGAAAATATCTATTTAACTTCCTTTTGTTTTGTAATTTCCATTTGCTAAATTATATTGGATTTGCAAAAATATTCCCCAACTCTC
Organism: Sequoia sempervirens; assembly: GCA_007258455.2. Lineage (NCBI taxonomy): Eukaryota > Viridiplantae > Streptophyta > Pinopsida > Cupressales > Cupressaceae > Sequoia > Sequoia sempervirens. Next base: position 152,481,178 of record VDFB02000013.1, on the reverse strand, counting down.
TTACCAAGAATAGAAAATTAGATGATAAAGTATTTTTGGAAAAAGTTGGATTCACTCTCTTTGATAATATCTCCTACAATATAGATTGATTATATTTTTTCTTTGCACATGGTTTATAGGTTTTTTCTTATGAAATATTGATTTCTTTTAACACTTTGGATATACTAATACTATTGTAGACACTTAAAAATGTCCTGAATGGTACTATACACCTGAATCTAATATATTAACATTGTTTCGTCCTGAAATCCATCTTCTTTTTTCTTGTTTGATTAAATTAGCCTAGCTATTTAATTAAATGTCTCATTTTCATCTATTAATCTAATTGATCTAATTGGGTTAATTCACCCCCCTCTCGTACTAACATTTCACCTTGTCTAATCAAATAATGCAAACTATTTAATTAACCTTCTTATGTTTTCTTATTTAATTAAATAAATCCTAGTTATACTAGATATTTAATTAAATATCCTAATCTCACCCCTTTCATTAAATAAATAAATTATTTAATGATAAATCCTAAATTCCTCCAAAAGTGAATATCCTCAGGGAATATTCCTTTCCATTTGCACATTAAAATTTAGTTTTAATTAACTAAATGTTAAATATCCTCACATACCCACTTGCAAGGGAATATTCCTTGAGAATATTCCTCCTTTGCACATTCCTCCAAAAAGGGAATATGCTCATGGAATATTCTTTCCCTCTTCACTCATTTGAAAAAATGAATATTCTTTCTTGTAACAAACTTTCAACAAACTTCTTGAGAAAGTTTTGGAAGTGTGCTTCTTCGCATGATTGCGAGCCCTTAATTAAATATCAACTTGCATTCTCAACCCTTGATGGGAATCCATGATCCATGCCTCCATCTTCGTTCCATCCTGACCATTGATTGATTCTTTCAATCTTGACCCTTAGTTTCTTTTTTCCTATTTTATAAATAGACCTTGCATCTATTGAATAGGCATCCACCTTTTCAGAGTAAACTTATGTTGTTGAAAATCACTCCCATTTGCATCCATGTTTTATGTTTAATGGAATTTTAGGTTAATTTTCATGTGTTAGTAGCTTAAAGCATCCATTAATGGCTTCCATGGTATCTTAGTTGCATCCATTTAGAATATTTTAGAATTAGGACTTGCATCTTTAAATCTTGCATACATTTAGAATAGATTTGAATACACTTACACCATACATCTTAGCATTCATCATGTTAATTTAGCTTTCATCATGTTTCACATATATCTCTTATTGGTTTCATTAGTTTTCTTCAATAAAACTGATTGGAATAAGCTCATTATCCAAGGGATTAGGAAAGGGTTGCCATTCCACATCAATGCAACACCACTCCCCCAATAGGATAAGTTTCAATGTCTTAGATTAGATATTTTTCAAGCTTTCATGTTTTTAGCATGTCAAATTAATGACTTCTTCATCTTTGTTTACATTGAATATCTTATTGGGATTGATGCTTAGTGAATTAAATATTCTTTGAATCCTCATGGATTAAGTGTAGTTAACCTATACTATGTCATTGGTCACATTTTGGCACTAGGAGGGCTTGAAAAATTGAATCTAATGAATTTCTCTTTAGATTCCCATTTTGCTTGTGTTTGTAGATTCAACGACGCTATTGAAAATTCATACATGTATTTGGGATGCATCGCTATATAGTGACACACTTGGGTTTGAAAACAACGATGCATAATTAATTTAGTGATGCTGACACGTCCCAGATTTTGATACTGTTCATTCTTGCTTTACTTTTCTTTACATGAACATGATAGATAATTGAATGTGTGCGTGGTAGACTATGCAGTAATAATATGGTATATTCGAGTAATCAAATATGAAATGTTGCTTTGATTTAAGAAAAAAATAATTGAATGCATAGAAAGCAACTTTACTTTGAACATGATGAAAAATGAGAAATGTTATTTGAATTCATGAGTATTAATGTTTTGATTTATATCTTTATGTGGATACTAATCTATTGACGCGTGCCTGAGGGTATTGAGCTGCAGGTCGTCAAATACCAAGGGTGTGGCTAAGGAGAGAAGGTTAGCTTCCTAGAAGGGTACAACAGGAATGGTTCTCTCGATCACACAAGCATCTAGAATCATGTAGATGCATTTAGGATTAAAGTAGCTTGACTATTTTATTATTTGAAAATTTCATAATGTTTAGTCAAATTAAATAAATAGTGAAATAAAAGAATAATAAAGCAAGAGAATTAATTTTAATTATAAATCAATTATAGATTTGGTTTTTAAATGATTATGCATAGAAAATTTGAGTAATTATTTTACTCTCAATCGAATGTTATTTCTTTGAGGTAAATACTTATCTTACAATTAAATGATATTTATTTAATGTTCATTAAGAGTAAATATTTTCCTTTGTAATTTATAATTAGTATTTTCTAACTGTTTACGAAGATGAGTATTTAGTGCAACTAAAATAGATTTTTTTTTTAATTATTTATCAAGAAAATAACATGCATAGAAATAAATCTTATTTTTATTTTTAGTTTTCTTTTCAAGATTAGGTTTTGAAATCAAAAAGAAAACTTTAAAAGAGGAAATTGATAACGAGAAGGCTCATACTTATCTTACAATTAAATGATATTTATTTAATGTTCATTAAGAGTAAATATTTTCCTTTGTAATTTATAATTAGTATTTTCTAACTGTTTACGAAGATGAGTATTTAGTGCAACTAAAATAGATTTTTTTTTAATTATTTATCAAGAAAATAACATGCATAGAAATAAATCTTATTTTTATTTTTAGTTTTCTTTTCAAGATTAGGTTTTGAAATCAAAAAGAAAACTTTCAAAGAGGAAATTGATAACAGAAGGGCTCATACTTATCTTACAATTAAATGATATTTATTTAATGTTCATTAAGAGTAAATATTTTCCTTTGTAATTTATAATTAGTATTTTCTAACTGTTTACGAAGATGAGTATTTAGTGCAACTAAAATAGATTTTTTTTTAATTATTTATCAAGAAAATAACATGCATAGAAATAAATCTTATTTTTATTTTTAGTTTTCTTTTCAAGATTAGGTTTTGAAATCAAAAAGAAAACTTTCAAAGAGGAAATTGATAACAAGAAGGCTCATACTTATCTTACAATTAAATGATATTTATTTAATGTTCATTAAGAGTAAATATTTTCCTTTGTAATTTATAATTAGTATTTTCTAACTGTTTACGAAGATGAGTATTTAGTGCAACTAAAATAGATTTTTTTTTAATTATTTATCAAGAAAATAACATGCATAGAAATAAATCTTATTTTTATTTTTAGTTTTCTTTTCAAGATTAGGTTTTGAAATCAAAAAGAAAACTTTAAAAGAGGAAATTGATAACGAGAAGGCTCAACCATTTGGTATTCTTCTTGAACTTGCTATGCAATTACAACTGAAAATGGCTGCCAATAGATGTTTTAGTTTTTAGTAGAATAGCAATAGTGAAGTAAGAAAAAAAATACAGGAGAAAAGAACATAAAAAGAGTCTCAATTGGAGGAAATTTTTCCAGGTTTTTAAAAATCTCTTCCATTGCATTTAAATTTCAAAGTGTGAGAAAGAATGTCTGTATTGTTTAAAAGATTGAATTCTTTTTCTTGTAAACCTTTGTGTATGATCTTTGTACTTGAAAAGCTTGATGTGCCAAAATTCACTGGTAGAATTGTGAAATTTGTACAATCTTCCCAATTATTTATATATATTTATAAAAAAAATTTCACCCTCTTTGCATTAAATATTTAAGGCTAGAATGGGATTCCTATGTGATTTCTTTAAATTGATAATTTTGTATATATATATATATATATATATATTTATGGATATATATAAATATTATATATTATATATATATGTATACCATAAAAACTATGTGATTTCTTTAAATTGATAATTTTGTATATATATATATATATATATATATATATATATATATATAAATAAATATATATGTATACCATAAAAACTGTGTATGGGCACATGCCTAAACTTGGAAGTATTTAATTGATAACATCCGGGCTGTAGCATGGTCGTATCTTCCTGTAGAACTTTGGCTTCATTTTTTTTGAAAGAAAGAGACTTATATTTATATTGGGAGTGATTTACCCCCAGCCGCACCTTCCTCATGAGGAGGCAAAGCTGTGGAGGCAACAACCTGTGGAGGGGGCTCTGCCCCCACAGGTAGTGCCTCCCATGAGGAATGACCACCTGTATATAATAAAATTTCAATGTAGTATATTTGTGATAAACAGAGTTAAGTCTTGTTTCCAGCACATGCGTATATTTGTGTGTGTGCGTGTATATATATATATATATATATATATATATATATATGGAAATGCTAGTATCTATAAACTGCAGTTACAGAATATACATCTCTGTGTTTAAACTCATTACTATTATAAATATGAATTTATGTGTTAGAGGCAGTGTAAAATATAAATATATATATATATATATATATATATATATATATATATATATATATATATATATATATATATATATATATATATATATGTGCAAAGCATATTTTCAAAATGAATAGATAACCTAAGTTGACATGGGAATGATAAATTTCTTGTTAAAATGGATAAAAAGATATATTAAATTAATCATATATATACAGATTGAAATATATATTAAGTTATGAGCCAATATATATATGCACCTTTATGAGTCTGATAATTTTTTGATGTAAAATGATTAACTAGCGGAGACTATATTCTATGCTTGTCTTGATAATTTATGAGTATGTATTTATATATGTATATATACACATTTTATTTTAGATATGAATATCAATATGTGTATGTATACATAAATATTTGTTCTCATTTGAAATTAAACAAGTTCTGAGATTATGATGGGCAGATTTAAACTTGGCTAGGAATGACCAAGATTTCTATGTTATGCTGATAAGTTTTTGTGTAAGTATTGGTTTCATTTTGAAACTAGGTGTAATGTATTCTTATTATATATATATATATATATATATATATATATATATATATATATATATATATATATATATATATATATATATATATATATATATATATATATATGAACATATAGATGTTTGTATATATGTGAATGCATAGATGTTTGTATATATGTGAATGTATATTGAAATAATATACGTGCAAAAATGTAATTTCTAAAAATGCATATATTACTGATTAGAGAGGATTCTTTATTTCAAATTTACATAAATCAGCTATTTAGAAATGATTTATTTCTGAACTTTAGTATTAAGAACTTATATATATAAATAGTTGAATATATAAATAGATACATGAGTGTACATTACCATAGGAGTAAAGGTGAACTGAAATTCTCTAGTAGTATATACAATGCTGATTAGAGTGTGTTTTTATTTCAATTTACACCAATTGTTAATTAGATTAAATCTTTCAATTGGAGATATAATGAGGGATTTCTTGCATGTACATGGAAATGAGCTCATTGCATAAACTTGCTTTTATTCATTGAAGAATAGTTAATTTGAAGAATGAAATGCTTAGTGAAATTGTAGAATCATTTGTGAGTTGCATATAATAATTTATTGTACTTATGCAAAATGATTTAAGAACTTGTCAATGAAATGTGTTTTATGATAAAATGCTTGTATGAGTAAATGTTGTTAAACTGAATGAAATTTTATGTGGAAAATACATTATTTGTTTCCTTTATGAGTAGACTTTCAGGAAAGGATGCCGAAGGTGGACCCACAAAGATGCTAGTTTTACCTTTTCTAAAACTATCAATTATTTTTGTTTATGCTTGGCCAAGCAAATGTACCATTGAAATAAATGGATTAAAAGCCTAGATTTAAATGTTATATAGGTCTATGCCACCTCCTGTTTGCAAGAAATATGTTATTCTAAGTATAGGAATGCATATAGGCATCAGACTTATATTGAGAGTTCCCTCCTGCTGTGTTGTTCCAGGTTTCTAGGCTCCTCGTGCAGGGTGGGGGATTCATGGTTGGGTGGAAAAGGAACCTTAACTGCACTCTTGGTCTCAGTGCAAGAAGACCAGTGGAGTCAAGGCGGGTGAGGATCAAAAATTCACTTTGTCACAGATATATCTCATATACTATTTTTGTATGGCTTGCATAGACAATTTGTACATTGTATCTTTATTTCCATGGATGTATCATTGATGTAAACTTGATATGGATCATTGAAATAGATGAATTGTAACACGCTTATTGGTGTATGTTGATTGATAACTCATTTATGAAATAGCCTTGAGCATTTTTGAATAATTCATGTTTTGGATGTATTTATTTCACTTTACTTGAAATGTATGTAATTCATGAAATTACTTTGTATGGAATGGAAATATTTCAATCTTTACATTTTGGTATCAGAGCAGCAAGGTTTAACTCTAGGACCTATGCCTAATTATGCTTGATGCTATGTTTTTTCAGGGTAACTCCTAATGGACATTAGATACACCTATCAACAAGGGGGAGGATCTCGTGGTGATCCCAATGATAAGTTGGATCAAATTTTGGCCATATTGAGTAGACAAGAGGCCAAGATTGACAACCTAGAACATGGAAGACAGACTGGGCCATCAAGGCCGAATCTTGGTGAAAGTGAAAATAACAGGAATGAAACAAATGGAGAAAACCCTAAGACTGAAAGAAATCAAAGTAAGCTAGGGAAGGTAGCTGAAGAATTGGGTAAGGACCTCAAGAAGGTCGTTTCGCCAAAGTTTGATGGAAAATATTTTGGGGATGGAGTAGAAGCTTGGGTAATTGAAATGGAGAGGTATTTTTCCCTACAAAACTTGTCCAATGAAAGTAAGGCTGAATGGGGGTCATACCAGCTCACTGGTGAAGCTGCCACTTGGTGGGAGAATGAAAGGGCCGATAAATTTTTTTTGCATGGCAAGGTAACTTGGGATCAATTTTTACAGTTCTTCAGAAAGAGGTGGCTACTGCAGTCCTATTTTGACAAAAAGATGAAAGAATTCCAGACTCTCATTCAAGGAGGAATGACAGTGACACAATATTGAAAGAAATTCTCTCACTTGCTTAAGTACGCACCCCAATACCAACATGATGAGAAGTTTCGGGTCCAAAAATTCATTTCAGGGCTTAGGCCTCAAATTGGAAATGAGGTGGACATGCATAAGCCTACCACCATGAATGAGGCCTTTGAATTAAAAATTAAGCAAGAACATAAATTATAACAGGTTGCAAACTACAGGAAAAGCAGAGATGCAAAGTATGGCAATAAGAAATCCCAAGGAAATTGCCAGGGTAACAATAATTAGGGTAATCAGAGTAACCAGGGCAATCAGAGCAATCAAGGAAATTAGGGCAATAATAGTAGGCAAATTTAAAATCTAAAAAGGGGTAATAGTTCTTAGGATCAAAATGATGGGAATCGGGGCAACAATAAGAGGGCTAATTACAATAAAAACAACAATAACAAGAGGGATTTTTCTGACAGGCCTAAAGCACTCTGTGGAGGTTGTTATATTTGTGGTGGTGAGCACTATGCCAGTGTGTTCCCTCAGAGGGTGAATATGCAGAATAATAGGAATCAACATCATATTCATGCAGTGGTTGATAATCACTAAGCCGATTACTAGGCTACACCTATCCAACTATCTGGTAAACTTTTTGGATAAAACCCTATTTCTATTTTGATTGATACTGGCACCACTGATAGTTTTGTGGATCCTCATGTTGTATTTAGATTATCCATTAAGCCAGGCTATATGGAAAATTCATGGAAAGTTCAGTATGGAAATCGGGTAGAGAGGAAGGTGGAGCAATGCCTAGCCTGTAGTGAACTTGAACTCCCTAGTTTTGAAACACAGGTCAATTTATATGTAGCACCTTTGGGGCCTTATGATGTAATTTTGGGGATAAATTGGCTATCGAACATAAGGTCCTTGTTGATTGCGAAGAGAAAACAGTGAAGTGTCTTGATGATCAGGGAAATCATGTTGAAATTTGTGGTGTAAAAAGTCCTTTGGAGCTCAGGCAGGTCTCTGCCATGCAATTAAAGAAGGAAAGTCGAAAGGGATGCACTATTTATGCAATAAAAGTCAAGGACCTTGAGGAGACAGAGTCATCAGTTAATGACCATCCCATTCTAAAAGAATTCCAAGATGTTTTTCCTGATGAGTTGACTGAGCTACCGTCTAAATGAGTATTTGACTTCTCAATAGATTTGCTACCTGGAGTTGAGCATCTGTCTAAGGCACTGTATAGGACGAACACCACAAAATTATATGAACTAAAGGCCCAGTTGGAGGAATTGTTGAATCGAGGTTTTATAAGGCAAAGTGTATCACCATGGGGAGCTCCTGTTATACTTGTGAAAAAGAAGGATGGGACCTTGAGGTTGTGCATTGATTACAAAATGCTTAACAAGGTCACCATTAAGAATAAATATATGCTCCCTAGGATTGATGATTTGTTCAATCATTTAAAAGGGGCTAAGGTATTCTCAAAAATTGATCTGAGATTGGGATACCATCAACTAAGGATAAAAGATGAAGATATTCACAAGACTGCTTTCAGGATGAGATACGAGCACTACAAATTCACAATGTTATCGTTCGAGCTAACCAACTCCCCTGCAACCTTCATGAATTTGATGAACAACATCTTCTGGGAATTCCTAGATAATTTTGTTTTAATCTTCGTAGATGATATCTTAATATATTCTAAGTTAGATGAAGAGCGCGACAAGCACCTAAGGATAGTGTTGCATCGGTTGAGAGATCATAAGCTATATGTGAAGATGTCTAAATGTAACTTTTACCAATCTTAGGTGCACTATTTGGGGCACGTTATTTTAGTAGATGGGATAGCAGTGGACCTAGATAAGAGCAAGGCAATTTTAGAATGGCTAGCACTGCAAAATGTTTCTGAAGTCTGAAGCTTTATGGGGCTTTCCAGTTATTATAGGAGGTTTTTCCAAGGGTTCTCAACAATTGCAACACCCATTACTGCACTCTAAAGAAAGGGAAAGGAATTCGAGTGGAGTGATAAATGTGAAAAATATTTTCAATTGCTAAAAGAGAAACTCACTTCTGCACCTATTCTAGTTGTGCCTTATTTGAATGGACATTTCACAGTAATTACATATGCATTAGGAGAAAGTGTAGGAGCAGTTCTCATGCAAGAAGGACAAGTGGTGGCATATGAATCCAAAAAATTGAAACAACATGAATTAAATTATGCACCACATGATTTAGAGTTGGCAGCCGTAGTACATGCTCTTTAGATGTGCAGGCACTACCTCTTAGGGAAGCCCTTTGAGTTAAAAACATATCATGTCGGATTGTAGTATATCTTTACTCAAACCAACTTGAATTCTTGTCAAAGGCGATGGTTGGAATTTTTGGGTGAGTATGACTTTGGCATCGAGTATATTAAGGGAAAGGAAAATAGGGTAGCAGATGCCTTGAGTAGGAGAAGACATTTTGCAGCCATGGTTACAATAAAATCCAATTTTAGGCAACAGGTGAATCAAGCCTTACCAGGGGATGAGCATTATGAAAGGGTGAAACAATCCATAGAGCAGGATCATGTTATGCCTTGCATAACCACCCCATTTTATTCTGGAACAAAATGGGTCCCCCTTCTCTTTTTGGTTTCATTGCCTTTGTTATTTTCTTTGGCCTTTGGAATTCTTTTCTTTTCCTCTTAATTTTGACTTGTGTCCTATTTGATTTTAGTTCTGTCTTAGCTTGAGTTGGTTTTCTTCTTGCTAAGAATTGAATGAAATAATCATAAACAATAGTGTATTTTGTATGCTTTGAGGACTAATGGAGGCATTTTCTTTGCAAGATTGAATCCCTCATCTAAGGATATCTCTTAGGGAAGTGAATTGAAGGCATGCCTCAATCACATTCAGCATAAAACTCCTCAAGAATAAATTCATTGGGACCTTTCAGATGTCTTGCCAACTGGTGGCTTGGCTCTATTCGTTTGAAATCCAAAGGGGGTTTGCATCCCTGAGAAGTTTGCCTGACAAGCTGGAAATCTCCCTAGAATGGTCTGAGCTCACCAATAGATGAAGATCTCGCTGGGAAAGATTTATGTTTGGCATGAGGTTTGGCCGAAGAGGAAAATTCTCACCGAATTGTTCTCTCCTTTCGGTGTAATGTTTGGATTTTGCTGGAAGGTCTTGCCGATATGGCATGATATCGATGTAACATCTCGCTGACCAAAGGAAGTCTCCTCGATCATTACACGCAAGACTAGTGTCACCGAAGGATAAAGATCTAGAGGAGAGTGGTTTGCTTTCGACATGAAGTCTCACCGACCTAAGAGAGTTTCCCTGATGTGATCTCAGCTCGCCAAAGGGGGTAGGCCTTCAACATAATGTCCTACCGACAGAAGGAGGCCCCACCGAAAGTTTTGAGCTCGACGAATGATTTTTCCTTCGGCATGAGGTTTGGCTGATTAGCATGTGTCTCACTGAAGGGTGTGCCTTTGGTGTAACATAGTGGGCTCAAGGGGATGTCCTGTCAATATGGGATTGTCTCACCGACGAGGAGGATATCGCTATAACTCTTGCTGCCCAACAAAACGTCTCACCGACTTGACAAAGTCTCACCGAAACATAATGAGCCCAAGTAGAATGAATGAATTCGGAAAAACGTCCTACCGATACAGTGAGGTCTCAGGGAAAGGGGTATGCCTTGGACATAAGGTCTCACTAAAAAATGGAGATCTCCCCGACATAAGATGAGCTCGCTGAAAGATCTTGAACTCAGAAAAATGTCCCACCGACTTGAAGAAGTCTTACCAAGGTAGAAGGGGCTTAAGCTCGGGGAATAGGAATGAGCTTGGAGATGCTCCGAGCAGATGATTGGGGCTTGGGGAGATGTATTCCCGAGTGTGATGGTCTCGCCACGAATGTCATGCCGATAGTTTTGTGGTATCGATATGACTTCTGCAGCTCGTTAAAAGGTCTCGCCAACTGTCATATGTTATGCCGATAGCTGCTAGGAGAGGCATAATCGCATTGGGGAGACACAATTAGTGTCTCACTGACATACGATTCAATATGGGCCACTTTTGACTACACAAAAGTATGTCGTGGCATTTGTTCGCCCAATCAAAAGGAACTAAAGTGAGCCCTTGACTGATTGACTACCACCTTGAAGAAGGCCAACAGAATGCAACCGGTTTGGATCTACTTCGTGAATGAGCCGATGAAACACCTTGATAAACAATGGTGCAGAGATCTAATAAGGAAGCCGAAAACTATTTCCAGAAGGGACGGTCAATGGGCAGAAGGATCTGGAGCAGGGAGAAAGGCAGAAAAGAGGAAGAAACTATGAGTCACAGGGACAGCTGTGAGGTCTGTTGGCAAAAGGCAGATCGGAATTAATGGCAATGCTTTAGATAATTCAAGGCAGCTCTGCAAGGTAGATCGAAGATGGACACAAATGCTAGGAGTTAATGTTGTAGTTATAAAAGATCTACAGGTCATTCCTAGAACAATCTTTCACAAACATGGACAACAGGGATGCCATTCAATGCAACATTAACTCTATCAAAAGATCTGGGAGCCGACCCTTCTAAAAAAATTGATATTTTTGTAAACCCTAAGACAAGGGCCAACGCATTCTTTTGGGTACATTCTGTATATATGGCATTTTTGCCTCTTTGTAAAAAAAAAAGAAGGTTAGAAAGTTACAAAAAAAAGTTAGCAGAAATAGAGGAGATAATAGAGTAGACAGGTCTAGAGATAGATTTTCAAGAATAGGAATTTTCTGAAGGATAGAGGAGATAGAGTTGCATCTTGATTCTTTGTAATAGGAGCTTCTTTTGTCTTCTTAGTTAGGAGTTAGATTTAGCGAAAGCCAGTAATGTATCTTTCCAATTTTCTTAGTATAGATGGAAATAATTTGGAGTCATGGATTCTTTGTACACTGGTGATTGTGCCAGGTTTGTAAATGTTGCTTATCTGTTTCACTAACAGTAGAAGCAACCAAATTAAGATCTACTCCATATTGTGTTCCAGAATGGTATTTATTTTGAGTTAATCATTTGATTTGAGAAGCTTTCAAGGAATGAAGTTTGATTTGATGTTTTGTTTAAATAGTAACTTGCAATCTGTTATTGAAATTAACACTTTGAATGAATGAAACTTGTGTGTTAATCACAAGTTAATTTTGTTCTGTAGTTTTCGTTAGGAATTCCTTGAAAGGTAACAAATCTGGTTAAATTGGATGAATTAACATTCTTTTTTGTTCCAAAGCTCTGATCTATCTTTTTTTGTTTCTTTAAAAACCTCGGTTAAAGTAGGTTTAAATTCATGGTTGATCTTAGAACAATCCACAAGCTCAACACCAGCAGGCCCCTTGAACATTACAATTCACATCAACTATTGAGCAACATCAGCACAGTTGAGAACCAACTACAAAGACCTTGGGAGCTAAGATATTCATGTGTTGTCTTTCTCTTTCAGGAGAAACATAATAGCAATATTTTTTTTAACTGTTGTTGTGCTATTTTAACCATCAACAGAAACTGGCGCTAGAAGGAGGGCCTAGAAGGGAAAGCTAGATAATGCTGGGATTTTCTCACTAGAAAGGTCCCATAGAGTTCTTTGATCAGCTGAAAATCCACCACCTTTGATAGAACTTAAGACTCCAATAAGACACAAGAGTCATAAGACTGGCTCAACCATCATACCACCCTTGTCAGCCCCACTCACTCCACCAGGCTTTTCACCTATACCCCAGTGGGTACCTATCAATCCACCACCCAATCCATCTCAACCACTACCACCACTACCAATGGAATTTTTTCAGAATAATCCCTCTCCATTAGGGACTATTCTGAGAGGTTTTCACGATATGCCTAAGAATCCCAAGAAATTCTATCCCAAATAAATTTATGGTGAATCAAGGAGTGCTGAAGAGCACATACAAGCTTTTAAGGACGCTTGTACCAAAGCTCAAATAGCTCACCATATTGTAGTTTGTAGGTTGTTCCCTTATTCCTTAGGAGACATGGCGTATAACTGGTATCTTAATCTTTCGCAAGGTTCCATTTTGACCTGGACTCACTTGGAGAATTCTTTCATCAATCAGTTCAGAATCTATGTGGATCCATCCATTTTGTTCCACCAATTTTCTACTATTAGGAAGGAGCCAGGTGAACCTTTTCCCTTGTTTAATACCAAGTTTCAACGAATGTATAGGAGACTAAAAGACCCCTATTTAGTTGCTAAAAATAGTGCCATTCAAGCTTACTTTAGAGTTATAGACCCCCTACTCGGCTTATTCCTACAAAGGACTTATCAACTAACATATATTGATTCTCTATCTAAGGTTTACCATTTGGCTATCAAGCTACAACAACAAATTAGTTCTCAACAAGGAAGTTTGGGAGGAGGTTTCCCTTCAATAGGATATCAGATGCATAGCCCAACCCCTCTATTCAATACTGTCCCAGGAATGTCTCCTTCCCATTATGGACCTATGTCTTAATTGCAAACTCAACCACTTGTTCCATTCTTTGCTACTGGAACTCTTGACTTCTTTCAGCAATCATAGGTTCCTCAAAGTCCCCATGGTCATCATAACCAAATTGGAACACCAAATCATGGTGGTCAGCCACCTGTTGTTAAGAGTGTGGAAAGTGAAAAGATAGTTCAACTTACAAATGAGGTAGAAACATTAAAGAAAACGCTGTCCCAAGTCACAAATGACATGGCTCAGCTTCGATTGAACCCCTCCCAAAACAAAGGTAACTACCCTAATCAAAACAACAAGAATCAAGGTAATTATCAGAATCATAACAATTACAACCAAAGGGGTTATCAAGGCCAAAACTCCTCCAACCAAGGGTATCAGAATCAAAATAGAGGATATAACCAAAGACCAAATAACAACCGGCAATGGAATACAGGGCCAAACAATGTTGGAGTTTCCCATAATTATCAAGCTAATGAGGAGAGGTCCCATACTGCAAATGTGGCTGACCTCAATTTTATGACTAATTGGTGCAACCTGCATGATACTACCACTCATTCTAAGGTAAATTGCCCTGAAATGGAGAAAGTTGTCAAGATGGCACAAGAAGATTCCCAAACATTTCAAGGGAATTCAAACAAAGAAGGTGGCTCAGTGGATATGGCTATGACTTATGACCTCTTTGAAGAAGAACCCTCATTCCCAATGCAGAGGGAGAATGAACCAAAGGAAGATTTATACGATGCCCAAGCTTTTCAGACAAAGGGAGGACATTTCCTAAGAAATCAAAATAAGGGTCCATTCACCTCATCAATGCCACCTAATCACATGGTGCCTCCAAATCAAAGTGCTGATAATAACCCTCCTCCACCAAAAGGCCTGCCTGACTTCCATAACAAGGGTAATTCATCTGGTGTTTTCAAAGGTAGTGCAAGTTGTAATATAGAATTTGATATTGTTTCTGAGATGCAAAAACAAAAAACCTCTTTGTCATATTTTAACATCCTAAAGTGGTGCCCTGCTCAACAAGAGATAGTGTTGAAAGCTTTGGAGCAAGCTGACAAATCAAAAGGAAAGAACAAGGTGGCACCTGCTGCAGACATGAACACAACCATGTACCGAAGCAAGGTAGGTACTCCACCATTTCTTTTATGTTTAAGAATTTGTGGGAAGAACCTACATAATTGTCTGTTAGATTCAAGGGCTTCAAGCAATGTTATGCCATTTTCTATATGCAAGAAATTGGGATTAAAACCTATTCATAAAAACAAGAAGGTCATCCAACTTGATAAAATAGAGGTTAATGTAGTTGGAGAATTGTGAAACATACATGTGCAAGTAGGGTCAGACCCTAGGATTTAAACCAATATAGATGTTCAAGTGGCAGACATTCCCAAGACTTATGGTATGCTATTGAGTAGATATTTGATGAAAGGTATAGGGGGATATCTCTCCCTTGACTTTTCACATATGTGGCTACCATGGAGGGGAGTGCCTACACAGATTAGGATCGAAAGTGAGCCTCACCTCAAGCATCTCATCATTGAGTATGATTTCTCCAATGAGGTAGCTTACTTTGAAACTGGGATAGGGGTTTATAAAAGAGAGGAAATTTTAACCTTTTTTGTTCTTGATCCTAAAGAACTACCAATACCAAAATCCCCTGATTTTGTGATTAATGAAAACCAACAAGCATTGATCAAGAAGCTACAATAGGATCAGCTGGTCTTAGGGGAAGATATCGATATGCAAAGTCTTCTACTCCTTAATTGGTGCAGGGTGCATTACCAAAATCATTATGAATTGACTTGCCAACCCTGCATTGACATTTTAAATCATGTTTCCCAAGCTGAGGAAGCTAGCTTAAGTCACCCCGAGACCGTTGCAGATCACTTCTCATTTGAAGCCAATGAAGCAATAATGTTAACTAGGGATAGGATACCTTCAAAGTAAGTTCCTTCTCAAATTGAACCTACCCTAGACACATTTTTGAATCAGCATATTGATGAGGAGCAACCCCAAGAAGTGTTTGACACCCCTGCACTCATGAATATCCTAAAACCTGGGGGATTAACCAAAGGAACAAGTGACTGTCAGAAGGATAGCCATAGATTATATGATATATCTGTGCAGGAATTAGAAATTACATCTGAGGAACCGGTTGAACACCCATTCCCTATATCTAATGCAAAAGATCAAGTAGCCCCACCTTTGGCCCATTCTATCCAAATGCCCACAATAACTGCTCAAGGACCAACCCCAGCTCACAATCAGCTATGGACCCTCACATTTGATGGATCTAAGTCCAAAACAGGCTGTGGTGTTGGGATTGAATTAACCAGCCTGAAAGGGAAAACTTTCTTTGCTTCTTACAAGCTGCAGTTTGGGTGCACTAACAACGTAGCAGAATATGAAGCTCTGGCATGGGGGATGACATTTACACATAAGAAGAAAGTCACAGCCTTGATGGTCAAAGGAGATTCAGAAATTGTTATCAAGCAAGTGCGCAACCAATACACATGTCACAATAAAAGGATGGCAGCATATAGAAATAGGATATGGAACTTGATTGAAGAATTTGATGCTTTTGGGATTAGCTTAATCCCAAGGGAGGAGAATCAGATAGCCGATTCATTAGTTGTTGCTGCAAGCACCCTAGAACCTATGCAAGGCTCCAAGCTCAAGAGATTCTCAGTGGAATTAATTTCCACCCCCGCAGTTCCTGATAATGTCAGGAACTTTCAAGTTTTTGATGATAATCGACATATTCTGGCTTTTCTAGCAAGTTCAAATGCTTTTGAAGGACAAATCATTGATGAGTCCAACAGGGATCAAGGAGATTAGAACCATGGAGATTGTGATACAGAAGGGGTCCTCAATCTAAAAAGTAATAGCATCCCCAAGGGAATGGTGGCCTTGGAAAGAATTTTTGATTCAGACCCAAGGGCTCGGGAGAAGATATCAGCTAAAGATAAAGGAGGTGAATATGAAGTTGTTAACCTAGCTGATTCTGGCCCTGCAAGGAATGTCTACATAGGGAAAGCCTACCCTGAAGCAATTAGGAAAGACATATTAATGGCACTGAAAATAGATATTGCTGCGATAGCCTGGGGGTATGAGGATTGAAAATATTTGATGCTTCTGTAATAACTCATACCATCCCTCTAAAGCCCAAAGCTAAACCATTCTGACAGAAGCAATGCCCTATCAACGCCCTGATTGAACCACTAATCCTTAAAGAAGTTCAGAAATTGCTTTCTACAAGGATAATTTTCCCTATACGACATTCAACATGGGTGGCTAACTTGGTCCCAGTTTGTAAGAAAAATGGAGAGATCAGGCTATGTGTAGACTTTAGGAATCTGAATAGAGCTTTAGAAAAAGACAATTATCCACTCCCTTCTCTGGATGAAGTCTTGCAGACTGTTAATGGATCTCAGATGATATCATTCTTGGATGGTTACTCTGGATACAATCAGGTAATGGTTAACTGTGAAGACAGAATGAAGACAACCTTCACTACAAAGTGGGGAACATTTGCATACAGAAGAATGCCATTCGGTCTGATAAACGTTGGAGAAAATTTTCAGTGTGCCATGGACGTAGCATTCAAGGATCTAATTGGTAAATGCATTATTGTTTACATGGATGATCTGACAGTGTTCTCCAAAGATAGACTGAACCACGCTACAAACTTAGCTAGGGTTCTTGAACAGTGTATCCATTATGGTGTCTCCCTGAATCCAAAAAAGTGTGTGTTCAGAGTTTCTGAAGGGAAGCTTTTGGGACACATAATCTCTAAAAGAGGAATATCAATTGATCCAGACCGAGTTGAGTCCATTCTGAAGATCACCAAGCTAGGAAGCAAGAAAGAAATGAGGTCTTTCTTTGGAAAGATCAACTTTGTGAGAAATTTTATCATAGGCTTTGCAGAAATCATAAAACCACTAAATGAGATGATGAAGAAAGATGCCAAGATAGAGTGGAGTGACCAGGCAAAGGCCGCGTTTTCACAGGTGAAGTGATCCATTTCAGAAGCGCCAGTCCTTACCAGTCCTGACTACTTGAAGCCATTCTACATCTATTCCTTTGCTTCTGAACATTCCTGTGCAGCTGTACTAACTCAACAAAGAGAAGAGGGAGAAGAGAGGCCAATCGCTTTCATGAGCTCTCCATTCAAAAATGCTGAAGTTAAGTACCCACCTCTTGAAAAACAAGCTTTTGCGCTGGTCTGAGCTATTAATAAATTCAGGCACTACTTTCTTCGAAGTCAAATTATTGTTGTAGTTCCTGACGCTGCTGTGAAGTCTTTACTTATGCAGAGTGAGCTGGGAGAAAGAAGAGGGAAATGGATGGCCATTTTGTAGGAGTTCAATCTGGAGATATGCCCTATGAAACTTGTTAGAGGCACAAGCCTGTCTAAATCCATGGCTGATGCTGGTAAAAATATTATTTTCCAGCAATACACAACTCAGTCCTACTCAAACGACCCTTGGTATGCGAATATCATCAGTTTCATTCTCAACAATCGATGTCCAGAGGGGATGAATGCCACTCAAAGGAGAGTGTTGAGAATGAAGAGCTCTCATTATATTCTTAAGGGAGGATTGCTATACAAAAAGAATTTTGAGGGAGTATACCTATGATGCCTTGATCAGCAAGAGGCTAAGCAAGTGATCACTGAATTTCATGGGAAACACGACACATGTCATGGTTCTGCAAATTCATTAGCACATCAAATCCTCAGATCTGGTTATTACTGGCTGTGTGTGTTCAAAGATACCCATCAACATGTAAGAAAATGTCACATATGTCATATTTCTACATCAAAGGAATGCCATCCAACCATGCCATTACAGTCTGTCTACGAGGTAAGGCCATTTTCCCAGTGGGCACTGGATTTTATTTGGGTAATTAACCCAAACTCTTCTGCAGGACACAAGTTTATTTTGACTGCTATTGATTACTGCACAAGATGGACAGAGGCTATACCTTGCAAGTACATCACAATGGAGGTAGTAATCAAGTTCCTCACCGAATGCATCACCACTAGGTTTGGAGTACCCTTCGCATTGGTATGTGACAATGGCTTTTCCTTTTCTTCTGCTGAGTTCATTTCATGGGCATATGATCACAAAATTGTCTTAAAATATTCTTCAAACTATTACCCACAAGGCAATGGAGTTGCAGAATCAACCAATAAGAATCTTTTAGGGGTAATTAAAAAATTATGAGAAAACAACCCTAGGGACTGGCACACCCAACTAAGGTTTGCGTTATGGGAAGATAGGACTAGGATCAAGGCTGCTTTAAAAACTTCACCATTTAAACTAGTGTATGGACAAGAGCCTGTGTTCCCTATTCATTTTTGCAAATACCTATCCTTGAGTTCATGCAGAAGTTATACTCTAGTGATAATAGAATAGAAGTAAGATTAGCTGCCTTGTTGAAATTAGAAGAGCAGAGAGATACCACCTTGCAACAATTCTTTAGACATCAAGTTGTTGTCAAATGTTGGTTTGACAAAAGAGCCAAAATCAAAGCTTTTAGAATATTAGACCTTGTGTTGTTATGGGATAAAGCTAGTGAAAAGAAGGGAAGTCACCAGAAATTTGATAAGCTCTGGTTAGGTCCTTATCAGATTGCTGAGATCCTAGAAGAAAATGCTTTCAGACTAAGTAGTTTAACTAGAGAACCTATTCCCTTGCCTGTCAATGGGCAGTTTCTTAAGCATTATTTTGAGTCATAGGGCTTTCTAATTCTGTCTTGCATGTAAATAGTTTGTTGTTCTTTATGCAAATAATTTGTTTTGTTTCTTGTTTGTAAATAATGTGCTTCTATTCGTCTTGTAAATAGTTTTGTTGTTTGTTTGTTTGTCCTTTCTTTTTGTCTTGTTTTGTTTTTTGGGGTTTCTCTGTTCTTTCAATCTTAAAATGGTGGGCTGTTATCTAAAGTATACTTTGGTTATTAGGAGAGAAGTGGTTTAGGTATTTTCATGTTTGCTGATTGGGTGATTTTGTCCTAACTTTTGCTTCATGCCCATTGTCAATAAGAGTTGTGGAAAGTCTTGAAACAAGGTACAAAGTAAATAACCTTCATTGGCTCCTCTGAATCTGTCACAAATTATCAAGATCATCCCCTTTGTAATGGCATATTTGTCCTAGGATGATAGTGTTGTAGGATTTGAGTGAAAAATCCGATCTCCCAAGTGTTGTTATGAGGTCCATGGTAGTTTTCAACCCAGAACAGATGTTAAACATCTGACATATTGAAAAAAAAACTGAATGAAATACCTGAAACTCTATGGAAAAAGAAAAGAAAGAGAACTATTTAGAGAGAAAAGAAGACTCAATATGAATGGGTGATTCCAGTATCTCTATCGGGGCTATGGATGTTTGGCTTGCAGTAGAGCAATGCTGTGAAAAAACTAGAGGTATCTCCACTAGGGCTATTGACACCTGACTGGCAGCGGAGCAATGCCGAGGATTTCATTGCACAACAGCTAAAGGGGATCAACTCATGTAGCTCAAATCATGCACATTGTTGTTCGAAAGATGAAGAAAATTTTATAAAAGAATGATGCACAATCAAGCACACACATAGATTCAGGGGTAGCTATTGTTGATTTACATTTGAGAGTCTAGCTCAGCCTTGGTTGTTAAAACTGACCCAACTAGAGTTGTTATGTTCATGAACCCGAGTTCTGGGTAGCTGAATCCTTCAGTTTCTTGAAAATGGTTAAACCATTTTCAAAGCTGAGCCGCCATTTGTTATGCCCTATATAACCACCCCATTTTATTCTGGAATAAAATGAGTCCCCCTTCTCTTTTTGTTTCATTGCCTTTGTTATTTGCTTTGGCCTTTGGAATTCTTTTATTTTCCTCTTAATTTTGTCTTGTGTCCTATTTGATTTTGGTTTTGTCTCAGCTTGAGTTGGTTTTCTTCTTGCTAAGAATTGAATGAAATAATCATAAACAATAGTGTATTTTGTATGCTTTGAGGACTAATGGAGGCATTTTCTTTGCAGGATTGAATCCTTCATCTAAGGATATCTCTCAGGGAAGTGAACTGAAGGCATGCCTCAATCACATTCAGCATAAAACTCCTCAAGAAGAAAGTCGATGGGACCTTTTAGATGTCTTGTCGACTGGTGGCTTGGTTCTGTTTGTTTGAAATCCAAAGGGGGTTTGCATCACTGAGAAGTCTACTCAACAAGCTGGAAGTCTCCCCGGAATGGTCCGAGCTTGCCAAAAGATGAAGATCTCGCTAGGAAAGATTTATGTTTGGCATGAGGTCTGGCCGAAGAGGAAAAGTCTCGCCAAAGTGTTCTCTCCCTTCGGTGTAATGTTTGGATTTCGATGGAAGGTCTTGCCGACCAGGGAAAGTCTTGCCGATATGGCATGATATTGGTGTAACATCTCGCCTACCAAAGGAAGTTTCCCTGATCATTACGCGCAAGACTAGCATCACCAAAGGATAAAGAGCTCGAGGAGAGTGGTTTGCTTTCGACATGAAGTCTCACCGACCTAAGAGAGTTTCCCCGATGTGATCTCAGCTCGCCAAAGGGGGTAGGCCTTTGGCATAATGTCCTACCGACAGAAGGAGGTCCCACTAAAAGTTTTGATTTTGGAAAATGATTTTTCCTTTGGCATGAGGTCTGGCCAATTAGCATGTGTCTCGTTGAAGGGTGTGCCTTTGGTGTAACATAGTGGGCTCGGGGGGATGTCCTGTCGATATGGGATTGTCTCACCAATGGGGAGGATATCACTATAAGTCTTTCCGCCTGAAAAAATGTCTCACTGAAACATAATGAGCCTGGGGAGAATGAATGAATTCGACAAAAGGTCTTGCCGATACAGTGAGGTCTCGAAGAAAGGGGTATGCCTTCGGCATAAGGTCTCATCGACAAATGGAGATCTCCTTGACATAAGATGAGCTCGCCGAAAGATCTTGAACTTGGAAAAATGTCCCACTAACTTGAAGAAGTCTTGCTGAGGTAGAAGGGGCTTAAGCTCGGGGAATAGGAATGAGCTCGAAGAAGCTAAGAGCGGATGATTGGGGCTCAGGGAGATGTCTTCCCGAGTGCGATGGTCTCGCCACAACTGTCTTGCCGATAGTTTTGTGGTATCGATATGACTTTTGCAGCTTGCTAAAAGGTCTCGCTGATTGTCATATGTTATGTTGATAGCTGCTAGGAGAGGCATAATCGCATAGGGGAGACACGATTAGTGTCTCACCGACATGTGATTCAATATGGGCCACTTTTGACTGCCTGGAAGTCTGTCGTGGTGTTTGTTCACCCAATTGAAAGGAACTAAAGTGAACCATTAACTAATTGAATACCACCTTGAAGAAGGCCAACATAATGCAATTGGTTTGGATCTGCTCTATGAATGAGCCGATGGAACACCTTCATGAACAATGGTGCAGAGATCTAACAAGGAAGCCAAAAACTATTTCCAGAAGGGACGGTCAATGGGAAGAAGGATCTAGAGCGTGGAGAAAGGCAGAAAAAGAGGAAGAAACTACGAGTCACGAGGATAGCTGTGAGGTCTGTTGGGGAAAGGTAGATCAGTATTAATGGCAATGCTTTAAAGCATTCAAGGCAGCTCTACAAGGGAGATCAAAGATGGACACGAAGGCTAGGAGTTAATGTTGTAGTTATAAAAGATCTACAGGTCATTCCCAGAACAATCTTTCACCAACATGGATAGCGGGGATTCCATTCAACACAACATTAACTCTATCAAAAGATTTGGGAGCCGACCCTTCTAAAAAAACTAATATTTTTGTAAACCCTAAGAAAGGGGCTAGTGCATTCTTTTGGGTACATTCTGTATATATGGAATTTTTGCCTCTTTGTAAAAAAAAAGAAGGTTAGAAAGTTACAAAAAAAAAGTTAGCAGAAATAGAGGAGATAATAGAGTAGACAGGTCTAGTGATAGATTTTCAAGAATAGAAATTTTCTGAAGGATAGATGAGACAGAGCTGCATCCTGATTCTTTGTAATGGGAGCTTCTTTTGTCTTCTTAGTTAGGAGTTAGATTTAGCGGAAGCTAGTAATGTATCTTTCTAGTTTTCTTAGTATAGATGGAAATGATTTGGAGTCATGGATTCTCTGTACACTGGTGATTGTGCCAGGTTTGTAAATGTTGCTTATCTATTTCACTAACAGTAGAAGCAACCAGATTAAGATCTACTCCAGATAGTG
The DNA here is from genome assembly GCA_007258455.2 of Sequoia sempervirens. NCBI lineage: Eukaryota > Viridiplantae > Streptophyta > Pinopsida > Cupressales > Cupressaceae > Sequoia > Sequoia sempervirens. The sequence continues at coordinate 152,458,461 of VDFB02000013.1, read as the reverse complement.
TTCTAAAATGGTATTTATTTTGAGTTAATCATTTGATTTGAGAAGCTTTCAAGGAATGAAGTTTGATTTGATGTTTTGTTTAAATAGTAACTTGCAATCTGTTATTGAAATTAGCATTGTGAATGAATGAAACTGTGTGTTAATCACAAGTTAATTTTGTTCTGCAGTTTTAGTTAGGAATTCCTTGAAAGGTAACAAGTCTGGTTAAATTGGATGAATTAACATTCTTTTCTGTTCCAAAGCTCTGATCTATCTTTTTCTGTTTCTTTAAAAACCTTGGTTAAAGTAGGTTTAAATTCATGGTTGATCTTAGAACAATCCACAAGCTCAACACCAGCAGGCCCCTTGAACATTACAATTCACATCAGCCATTGAGCAACATCAGCACAATTAAGAACCAACTACAAAGACCTTGGGAGCTAAGATATCCATGTGTTGTCTTTCTCTTTCAGGAGAAACATAATAGCAATATTCTGTTTAACTGTTGTTGTGCTATTTTGACCATCAACAGATCCTTCAAATCATAGATATGTGGGTTATGTGTTTGAGACCAAAAAACTCTTGAGGTTCCAGGGTTGTATGTATATTCCTAATTTTTCAGGATTGAGAGTTGGTGTTAGAGGAATTCCATAATGCACCATATTCAGGGCACCCTAGTGTGACTAAAATGATAGAGGGACTCAGGCCATTATACTTTTAGCTAGGATTCAAGAGAGATGTAACTGTATTTGTAGCTCGATGCTTGGAATTCCAACGAGTTAAGGCTGAGCATGTGCATCCAGTCAGACTTCTATACCCACATAGGGTGCCAGAATATAAGTGGCAGGTGATAACTATAGAATTTATTAAGGGGTTTCCTATGAATAAGAAAAAACATGATACTATCTTAGTTGTGGTGGAAAAATTGACAAAAGTAGCCCATTTCTATTAGAAATATGTGCCTCAATCCCACAGGCTGAAACCTCTGAAAGGGCCAAGTCGGTGTGACATCTTTTGTGTCTGGCCGACTAGCAGCTTGAATCTTGTTGAACAGTTCAGGTCACTGTGACCTTGCTTCAGTCTCACCGAATGATCTGATTGCTATGGCATGTTGTTTTTGGTATGACCTCCTACCGAGTGGAGAACTCTAGCTGACAGGCCATTCATATCATATATCGGGGAGACCCTTGGCCGAAAGGCTTACTTTGGTGTGAAGTCCCAATGATAGCTAAAGTCTCGCTGACAACGTTTTCTGTTGAAGCCTTCGGGGAGAGTCTTGGGTGTTTCATAAAAAGTCTTACTGATAGGAATGTCTCACCGATAGGATTCACTCGGGGTAACTCAAAGGTCTCGGGGAGAAGTCTCAGCGACCGGTGAAGGTCTCGCCGATGGGGAAAATCTTGGAGTCATCGGTGTAACACACTTGCTTCGATATGAAGTCTTAGCGATGGTGGGCTATCTTGCTGACAATGACTCACTAGGATGTCAGGGAGACTCATGGTGACTAATTCATCGAGATAACCTATGGTGGCTTGGTAAGAAGTCTTGTCGAAGGTTGTTTCTCTTGCCGACAGTGGAACGTTTTGGTGTAACTTGGAGGCATCGGTATGACCTCTAGGCGAAAGCGGTAAGTCTTACCAATCGTTTGGACACTTTGGAATAACATGAAGTATTCACTGTGATGTCTTGGCGATAGCAGTTTGCCTTGCCAACTGTTGGATGCTTCGGTGTAACTTAAGAAGTCTTGTTGTAACCTCTTGGCGAGTGGTAAGTCTTGACGATAGCAATTTTGAGGTCGGTGTGACTTGTGAATAGTGATATGAGTCTTGCCAATGAGGAAACTCTTGGCGATATCGGATGCTAAGTTGTGTGGCATCGGGGAGACACGGTCAGTGTCTCACCAACATGCCAACACAAATTGAAGCCTTTTGACCGAGTGAAGACCATCCTATGTGGCTCATTGTCGACCAATCAAAGAAGTCGAATGGGAACCATTGGAAGATAGTTCGTTGTGGCAGTTCTAAGAGGAAGCTCGACAGACAGGAATGACATGGTTATAGTCTGGAATAGCAGATGATGTTTGGTTTGATGGATCGACAGATTGCTATGTGATTGTATGATCAGTGGATGAATTCTATTTTGTGAAGACTGTAACGTGAATGTTCTGTAACAAGATTGTTCATGGTGAATGTTGTTGTAAATGGACATCAGAAAGATAAGTCAGATATCTTTTTGTAATCTTTATTATTGTAATACAAAGTGACTTCTCTTGGTGTGGTGGGTTTTTCTCCCATAAGGGTTTTCCCACGTATATCTGATGTTCATATGTGTTTGTCTATTTCTCTATTTCTGTTATCTCTTTCTAGTGCATCTTATTTGGACTATAATTGTAAAATTTAAAAGGTATCTCTGCATTCTTTCCTGAGGTTTTGATGTTAGGAGAGTTGCTTCTGCATCTTGCTTTCCTTACAAGTGGTATCAGAGCCTGGCCAGTTGTGTTATCCTTGTGGGTACGTTGGGTTTTTTGTGTCAATTTTTGTTTAGTGGGAGTCTTGTAGAAGTTTGTCAATTTCTAATTACAGATTGAGATGGAAAGCACATCAGGAAAGATTGAAAAATAGAAGTTCAATGGCAGCAATTTTGAGTTGTGGAAACTTAAGATGGAAGATCTATTGGTTGATCATGATCTTTGGATTGTTGTGTCTGGAGTGAAACTTATAGGCATGAAGCAAGAAGATTGGGACATTGCAGATAGAAAGTCTAAGGGGATGATAAGGCTTTGTTTGGCAGACTCCGTTCTTCTCAATGTGCATAAAGAGAAGACTGCATCTTCCTTGTGGAAGAGACTGGCATCTATTTATCAGGGGAAGTCCTTGGTGAATAAATTATTCTTGAGGAAGAAGTTGTACACTTTGAGAATGCAGGAAGGAGGCTCTGTACCTGATCATTTGAACGCATTCAACATGTTGATTGCACAGTTAACATCTATTGGTGTGAAGATTGATGAAGAGGATCGACGTATGTTGATATTGTGTTCTTTGCCAGATTCATGGGATCACCTTGTGATGGTTATTGGGAGTACAACATCCAGTTTTAAGATGGAAGATGTTGTTGCTTCTTTGTTATCAGAAGAAATGAGAGGAAATCTTCTGAGATGGCGAAGGAGGCCCTTACTGTTAGAGGAAGGTCGAAAGAGAAAGGCAAGAAGAAGGAAAAGAAATCTAAATCAAAATCAGAGGGGAGATCAAAGTCTCCTTGCAAGAATTCCAAGGTGAAGTGTTGGAAATGTGGGCAACCTGGTCATGTCCGAAAGGATTGTAAAGAGGAGAAGAAGAAGAAGAAGAAGTATTCTTCCGACAATGATTCTTCTCACAGTGATGCAGATGCCTTCATTGTAGCCTTGGCTATGCAGGCATCAGATGATGCCTGGATGATTGATTCTGGAGCATATTTCCACATGACATCTCATAGAGATTGGTTCACGAAGTATGAAGAATACGATGGTGGAAAGGTGCACTTGGCAAGTGATTCAACTTTGGAAATTGTTGGCCGTGGAAGAGTCAAAATCCAATTCCCTGATGGTAGAGTGAAGGGAATCAATAATGTAATGCATATACTAGGTCTGGCTCGAAACTTACTTTCTGTAAGTATGCTAAATGATATTGTAGTGCAAGTCACGTTCTCTGGAAATGGCTGTAAGATGACTAGAGGCTCAATGGTGCTAGCAAGGGGTGCTCGTATTGGTACCTTGTACAAGTTGGATGTACATGCTATTCAATGTAACAATGTCTCTGTAAAGTCACATAAAGCTACTCATAGAGGAAAAAAGGGAAATGTTCCTAATTGTGTAAACTCTATGGAAGTTAAACTTCTAGCAGAAAAGACTATGCTCTAGCATGATAGGCTAGGCCACATTGGAGAGAAAAGTTTAAAAATCTTGAAGAATAAAAACCTGGTGGAGGGGCTTGAAGATTGTAACCTTGAATTTGAATTTTGTGAACATTGTATATATGGAAAATGACACCATGTTTCGTTTTATTCTAGTCCTCATAAATCTTCTAGTTTGCTAGATTATATTCATTCTAATGTATTTGGTCCAGTGAATGTTCCTTCTTTGTCTAAGTCAAGGTACTATGTATCGTTCATTGATGATTATTCGAGAAGAACATTTGTTTATTTTTTGAAAAGTAAATCAGAAGTGTTCAGTCGGTTTATGGAATTTAAGAACCTTGTAGAAAATCAAACTGAAAGAAAAATTAAATGCTTAAGGACTAAAAATGGCGGTGAATTTTGTTCTGATGATTTTGAGAGGTATTGTAAAGACCATGGGATTGAAAGACATAAGACTACACCTTATACTCCATAGCAAAATGGAGTTGCAGAAAGGTTCAATAGGACAGTGATGGAGAGAGCACGAAGTGTGCTGAGTAGTGTTGGCTTGGAGGAGAAGTTTTGGACTGAGGCTATTGCTACTGCATGTTACTTGATTAATCGTTCTCCAAATTCTGCTCTTGTTGAGAAAACACCTTTAGAAGCGTGGTCTGGTAAGAAGCCTTCTTTAAGACATATTCGTGTTTTTGGCTGTGAGGCATATGCTCATGTGTCGTATGAGAAAAGATCTAAGTTGGAGAACAAGGCTGTCAAATGTATTTTTATTGGCTATAGTGCTGGCATAAAAGGATACAAGCTTTGGAATCCTGATACAGAGAAGGTTGTATACAACAGAAGTGTAATCTTTCGTGAGTTGAAGGCTTCTACCTTGGATCTGCAGTCAGAGACAAAGTCAGAAAACAATAAGGATGTAGTTGAAATTCCTCCGACACCAAATAAAGAGCAATTGAAAATTCAAAATGTACCTGAAACTGAGGAGAGCTCAAGCAGTTCTGAAAGTTCTGAAGAAGAAGAAGAACCTTAGCCTCAACAAGTGAGGAGGTCAACTCATGAAAGAAAGCAACCTGATAGGTATGGGTTTTCTTTGATAGATTCTACTTGTGCCTATGCTTTAATTTCTAGCACTAATGAGCCTAGGACTGTGAAAAAGGCATTTAGAATGTCTGATTCAAACTCTTGGTTGGAAGCCATGAATGAAGAAATTGCATCATTAGAAAATAATGAAACTTGGAGTTTGGTGCCATTGCCTAAAGGAAAAAAAGTTGTGGGCTGCAAATGGGTATTTAAAAAGAAGAATGGTCTGGATGGCAATGTGGAAAAGTACAAGGCAAGATTGGTTGCGAAGGGTTATTCCCAAGTAGAGGGAATTGATTATGGGGAAATTTTTTGTCCTGTAGCTAAGCTGACATCTATCATATTTCTTTTGTCATTTGAAGCAACGTATGACTTAGAGGTCGAACAGATGGATGTGAAGACAACATTTCTTCATGGTGATCTTGAAGAAGAGATTTACATGTCCCAGCCTGAGCACTTTGTGGAGAAAGGTAAAGAGAAACTGGTTTGCAAGTTAAAAAAGTCTCTGTATGGGTTAAAGCAATCACCTAGAATGTGGTACCAGAAATTTGATACTTTTGTATTGTCTTTGGGATTTGTAAGATAAAAATCTGATCATTGTGTCTATTACAAAGCTGAAAGTGATCAAGTTCTTATTATTGCTCTCTATGTTGATGATATGTTGTTCATAGGCAATAATAAGTTGATGATTTCTGATCTTAAGTCTCAGTTGTCTGCTAAGTTCGAAATGAAAGATCTTGGTGCAACAAGATATATTCTGGGGATGGAGATAACCAGGGACAAGAATAGTAGAAAAGTTTGGCTCAGTCAGAGTAAGTATATCAAGACTATTCTAGAGAGATTTTGCATGAATAATTGCAAGCAGCTAATTGTTCCAGTCTTGCAGGGAACGAAGCTATCTATTGAAGACTGTCCAAAATCTCCTACTGAGATGGAGGACATGACTAGTGTACCCTATGCTAGTGTGGTTGGAAGTCTTATGTATGCAATGGTCTGTACAAGGCCAGACATTTCCCAAGCAGTGGGAGTTCTTAGTCGGTTTATGGCTAATCCTAGAAGGACACATTGGGATGCTGTAAAGAGATTTTTTAGATATTTGAAGGGCACTTCAGATTTTGCTTTGTGTTACCATGGGAACCTGGTTGAATCACAGAGGACTATCAATATTCAAGGCTATGTGGATTCTGATTGGGCAGGGGACATTGACAATAGGAGGTCCACTAGTGGATATACTTTCATGTTGAATGGTGGTGTAGTGAGTTGGATGAGTAAGCGGTAGGTTGTAGTCGCTTTGTCCACTACAAAGGCTAAATACATGACAGCTACACATGCTTGTAAAGAAGCAGTTTCGTTAAAACATTTGTGCTCTAACATTGGTTTTGATGCAGGGAAAATAACTATTTTTTGTGACAGTCAGAGTGCAATTTTTCTGGCAAAGAATCCTACTTTCCATGCCAGGACGAAACATATAGATGTATACTACCACTTTGTACGAGATATGGTGGAGGATGGAAAGGTCAGTTTGGAAAAAGTTGATACTTTGGAGAATGTTGCAGATGCATTGACAAAGCCAATGACCACAAACAAGTACGGGTGGTGTGCCAGTTCAATGGGCCTTAGTGCCCATGATTTTTAGCAGTTTTGTTGTGCTCTGGAGGTGCCTGTGTGATCTTCGTCAAGTGGGAGATTGTTGGAAATATGTGCCTCAATCCCATAGGCTGAAACCTCTGAAAGGGCCAAGTTAGTGTGACATCTTTTGTGTCTGGCCGACTAATAGCTTGAATCTTGTTGAATAGTTTAGGTCACTGTAACCTTGCTTCAGTCTCACCGAATGATCCAATCGCTATGAACTGTTGTGTTCGGTATGACCTCCTACCAAGTGGAGAACTCTGGCCGACATGCCATTCATATCGTATATCAGGGAGACCCTTGGTTGAAAGGCTTACTTTGGTGTGAAGTCCCAGTGATAGCTAAAGTCTCGCTAATAGTGTTTTCTATTGAAGCCTTCGGGGAGAGTCTTGGGTGTACGGTAAGAAGTCTTACCGATAGGCATGTCTCACCGACAGGATTCACTCGAGGTAACTCAAAGGTCTTGGGGAGAAGTCTCAGTGACCGGTGTAGGTCTCACTGATGGGGAAAATCTTGGAGTCATCGGTGTAACACACTTGCTTTGATATGAAGTCTTAGTGATGGTGGGTTGTCTTGCTGACAACGACTCACTAGGATGTCGGGGAGACTCATGGCGACTGATTCATTGGGATAACCTATGGTGGCTCGGTAAGAAGTCTTGTCAAAGGTTGATTCTCTTGATGACTGCTGGATGCTTCGGTGTAACTTAAGAAGTCTCGATGTAACCTCTTGGCGAGCGGTAAGTCTTGATGATAGCAATGTTGAGGTCGGTGTGACTTGTGAATAGCGATATGAGTCTTTTTGATGAGGAAACTCTTGGTGATATCAGATGCTAAGTTGTGTGGCATCGGGGAGACACAATAAGTGTCTCACTAACATGCCAACACAGATTGAAGCCTTTTGACCAAGTGAAGATCATCCTATGTGGCTCGTTGTCGACCAATCAGAGAAGCCGAATGGGAACCGTTGGAAGACAATTCATTGTGGCAGTTCTGAGAGGAAGCTCGATAGATAGGAACAACATGGTTATAGTCTGGAATAGCAGATGATGTCTGGTTTGATGGATCGACGGATTTCTGTGTGATTGTATGATCAGTGGATGAATTCTATTCTGTGAAGACTGTAATGTGAATGTTCTGTAACAAGGTTGTTCATGGTGAATGCTGCTATAAACGGACATCAGATAGATAAGTCAGATATCTTTTTGTAATCTTTATTACTGTAATACAAAGTGACTTCTCATGGTGTGGTGGGTTTTTCTCCCGTAAGGGTTTTCCCACGTATATCTGGTGTTCATATGTGTTTGTCTATTTCTCTGTTTCTGTTATCTCTTTCTTGGTCATCTTATTTGGACTGTAATTGTAAAATTTAAAAGGTATCTCTATATTCTTTCCTGAGGTTTTGAAGTTAGGAGAGTTGCTTCCGCATCTAGCTTTCCTTACAATTTCATCCCTAGGAATCTCAAGGATGGTTTGTTGGTTTTGGCAAGAAAGTTTATGCAGGAGATTTTTTGATTGCACCGAGTACCGAAGATGATTATTTTAGATCGTGACACTCGGATGACTTCCAGATTCTATACTACATTGAACTCTTCCCTTGGAACCAAACTAAATTTTAGTTTTGCATATCATCCTTAGACCGACGGTCAGTCAGAGAGGGTGAACCAGGTAGTGGAGGATCTCCTCCAGATGTATTTTATGGAACAACAACAAAAGTTGGAGGAATATTTTCCTTTAGTGGAATTTTCCTACAACTCCTATCACACCTCTTTGGGTATGACACCTTTTGAGGCTTTGTATGGCCGTAAATGTCGTACACCCATCATTTGGGATAGGGTGGAAGACATGATTGTAATTGGACCTAAAATGTTGAAGGAGATGGAAGATCAGATGAAGCTCATCAAAGAAAAGCTAAAACAAGCTTTAGATCGAAAGAAGAGTCTTGTAGATAAGAACATGACTTTCAGACAGTTTTTTGTGGGAGACAAGGTCTTTTTGAGAGTTTAGTTGCAAAAGAAATCAATTATCTCTTTCATCAAGAACTCAAATCTAGCCCCTAGATTTGTTGGGCCCTTTGATGTCTTGGAGGTTGTTAATCTAGTTGCATACATGCTTGCTTTGCCACCAGCTCTATCCCAGATCCACAATGTATTTCATGTCTCAGTGCTTAAACCCTATCATCTAGATGTAGCTCATATCCTTGACTGGTGTGCCTTGCAGGTACATGACCCAGGAGTGATGCAGGTGGAACCTGTCAGGATACTGGAAGAGAGCAATGTTAAGTTGTAGAATTGAGATATTATGTAATATAAGGTCCAGTGGGACCAATATTCGATGGATAATACTACCTGGGAGAATGCAAATGACATCGACCAATTATTTCCTCATTTGAGATTCTAGTTACTTTATATTTCATGCATATTATGACTCTTGGTATAATGGATATTCCATACTCTCTTTTGTGTTTGTGATAAGACATCAGGACGATGTCTCTTCCAAGTGGGGAAGGATGACACGTCCCAGATTTTGATACTGTTTATTCCTGCTTTACTTTGCTTTCTATGGACATGATAGATAATTGAATGTGTGTGTGGTAGACTATGCAATAATAATATGGTATATTCAAGTAATGAAATATGAAATGTTGCTTTGATTTAAGAAAAAAATAAAAATTGAATGCATAGAATGCAACTTTACTTTAAACATGATGAAAAACGGAAAATGTTATTTGAATTCATGAGTATTAATGTTTTGATTTATATCTTTATGTAGATACTAATCTATTGATGCATGCCTGAGGGTATTGAGTTGCAGGTCATCGAAGACCAAGGGTGTGGCTAAGGAGAGAAGGTTAGCTTCTTGGAAGGGTACAACATGAATGATTCTCTCGATCACACACAAGCACCTAGAATCATGTATATGCATTTAGGATTAAAGTAGCTTGACTGTTTTATTATTTGCAAATTTCATAATGTTTAGTCAAATTAAATAAATAGTGAAATAAAAGAATAATAAAGCAAGAGAATTAATTTTAATTATAAATAAATTATAGATTTTTTTTTAAATGCTTATGCATAGTTAATTTGAGTAATTATTTTACTCTCAGTCGAATGTTATTTCTTTGAGGTAAATACTTATCTTACAGTTAAATGATATTTATTTAATGTTCATTAAGAGTAAATATTTTCCTTTGTAATTTATAATTAGTATTTTCTAACTGTTTACGAAGATGAGTATTTAGTGCAACTAAAATAGAAATTCTTTTTATTATTTATCAAGAAAATAACATGCATAGAAATAAATCTTATTTTTATTTTTATTTTTAATTTTATTTTCAATATTAGGTTTTGAAATCAAAAAGAAAACTTTAAAAGAGGAAATTGATAACAAGAAGGCTCAACCGTTTGGTATTATTCTTGAACTTGCTCTGTAGTTACAACTGAAAATGGCTGCCAATAGATGTTTTAGTTTTCAATATAATAGCAATAGTGAAGTAAGAAAAAGAATACATGAGAAAAGAACATAAAAGAAAGTTTCTTGAGAAATCAAATTCAAAGGGAGAAAAAGGATGGGAGAAGAAGAAGAAGAAAGGAGTCTCAACTGGAGGCAATTTTTCCAGTTTTTTTCAATCTCTTCGATTGCATTTAAATTTTAAAGTATGAGAAAGAATGTTTGTATTGTTTAAAAGATTGAATTCTTTTTCTTGTAAACCTTTGTGTATGATCTTTGTACTTGGAAAGCTTGTTGTGCCAAAATTCATTGGTAGAATTGTGAAATTTGTACAATCTTCCCAATTATTTATATATATTTATCCACAATTTTTCACCCTCTCTGCATTAAATACTTAAGGCTAGAATGGGATTCCTGTGTGATTTCTTTAAATTGATAATTTTGTATATATATATGGATATATATATATATATACAAATAAATATAAATGTATACCATAAAAACTATGTATGGGCACATGCCTAAACTTGGAAGTATTTAATTGATAGCATCTGGGTTGTAGCGTGGTCGTATCTTCCTATAGAACTTTGGCTTCATTTTTTTAAAAGAAAGAGACTTATATTTATATTGGGAGGGATTTACCCCCAGCTGCACCTTCCTCTTGAGGAGGCGGCGCTGTGGAGGCAACGTCGGTGCTTCCCCCACAGGCAATGCCTCCCATGAGGAACAACCACCTATATATAATAAACTTTCAATGTTGTATATTTGTGATAAACGAAGTTAAGTCTTGTTTCCAGTGCACACATATATTTGTGTGTGTGTGTATATATATATATGTGGAAATTCCAATATCTATAAATTATAGTTACAAAATATACATCTCTGTGTTTAAACTCATTATTGTTATAAATATGAATTTATATGTGTTAGAGGCAGTGTAAAATATAAATATCTATACCTATATGTATCTGTATAAATCCATATATTTTTATATATCTGTGCAAAGCATATTTTCAGAATGAATAGATAACATAAGTTGACTTGGGAATGATAAATTTCCTGTTAAAATAGATAAAAAGCTATATTAAATTAATCATATATATACATATTGAAATATATATTAAGTTATGAGCCAATATATATGCACCTTTATGAGTCTGATAATTTTCTGATGTAAAATGATTAACCAGCCGAGACTATATTCTATGCTTGTCTTGATAATTTTTGATTTTGTATTTATATATGTGTATATACACATTTTATTTTAGATAGGAATATCAATATGTGTATGTATACATAAATATTTGTTCTCATTTGAAATTAAACAAGTTCTGAGATTAGGCGTGGGCAGATTTAAACTTGGTTGGAAATAACCAAGATTTTTGTGTTATGCTGATAAGTTTTTGTGTAAGTATTGGTTTCATTTTGAAATTGGGTGTAATGTATTCTTATTATATATTTATATATATGGACATATAGATGTTTTTATATATGTGAATGTATATTAAAATAATATACGTGCAAAAATGTAATTTATGAAAATGCATATATTGTTTGTAAAACCCCGTCCCACAACCTAGAGGACGATGCAATACTGCGAGCACAACTAATTTTTTTAAAAGTTAAAACAAGACGAGTAAGTGTAACCTACTCTAGCCACATACATCCTCTAGGCTATGCAACGCGTTTACATGTGAACACCATTACTTATAAAATTTAACCAACCATAGCATATGAATATTAAACTCAAGATACAACTTATAACAAAGCATTAAACCATTTCAAGATAAATCTAACACATAGAAATGTATTAAACATATTTCCACATATACAACACCATTAAATCCAATAATGAATAGATCATAAATACTATTACAATTACATCACAAAGGTTCACCTCGATACAAATGAGGTATTACAATTATACACATAGATCCATAGTTACAATGAAGAAGGATAAGAACAACTCCAGAGAACCACACGAGCTCCTCGAACAAGAAGATCCCGCCATCACGAACAGGAAGATAAACTCAATAGTGTAAGATGCACGCCACCCAACCATCTAGTATCCGTGGGCCCAGCCCCTGTGCTAGGAGATAGTAACAGGTAACCAAGACAAACCTATTACCTCTAGACACAAGTAATATATAAGACCACACTGTACCAGTAAATACAAAATAACACTATACTAGGAAACACAAAACACAAGGTTACATTGCTTCCAGAACCACTGTATCAAATACATCCATTGTACAATACAAATCGACTGTTGTCATAGGAAGAGTGTCATCACAAAGGTTGCATTGGTTATCCAAAGGAAATCTTTCTAAGTCCCGACCCCCCTATAGGGTTATCCTGGTAACCTCTCACGATTCCGGCCCCACATGCACACCAGTGCGGAATCGGTTATCTTTCGAGAAGACAAGATAATGATCTTGCCATTCCAGGCCTTTCTGACTCATCTCAAGTCTCGTACTAGCCCTTGAGCCAATGAGTGAGGCTAAATTATCTGATTAAATATTAAACTACTCTATCCCTAATAAAGGTTATTTAATTTCCACTGATTAAACTGACTTTCACACGAGTTATTCTGGGACCCCTTTGTGTCCCGACCCCCGTTGAAAGCCACTTCCCTATCGACAACACAATAACATATTCCACAACCCAAGGGTAGATAGTGCACAAAATATGATAACAAATATCAACTATTTTGTAAAAAACAACACATCTCGTTCATAGTAACCGGGTGCTCAAATCAAATCACACAACCCGTTCATAGTAATCAGGTGTTCAAACTAATTCACACATCCCTACAGATGTCAAATACCGAAACCCAAAAAATGTGCACTACCCAAGGAAAATCTCAAAAAGGGCGAACAAAAGATACAATAACCCTCTCACAATTTTACAATCTCTGGAAGACTTATAATTTTCTCGACAACAAATATCTCCAATGCCCAATACACAATTACATAAAAATACACAACAATAAGAAGTCATTCAAGTAATTAAATAAATGACCATTAGGACTTCCTAAATCTAATAAATCCACAACGAATTAAACCAACTGCTTAATTTCGAGTTTGACAATTACTCATAATATTCAATTCAAATTGCCTGCAAATGTGAATAGAAAATAATACAACTTAAAATAATTCAGGCACTTAAATAATATAATATTCGGATTTCCTAAATCCAAATTGAATCAATATCTATTTAAATACAAATCAACTTTCACTCCTAAGTCTTTTTATTTTAAGATTTTTTTAACCCATGCATTTACATGCTTTTATTAATATATAAATACTTCTGTTTACAAATCATAAAGAAATTAAAACTAATTGTTAATTCAAATTTCACAAACAAATATAAATAGAAATCTTAATCCTTCTAATAAAATTATCTTATTATAAAACACCTACTTGTGCATTGTATGTATTAATTAACGATATAATATTTCTTTCAAATAAATATATATATTCTAATTACATAATCTTATTATTATTTTCCAACATTTATTTTAAAATATTAAATTGTGCATGTGCATGCACCTATTAAAAAATACATTTAAATATATTTATATTTAAATACTCTAAAATTATACACAATATTTCTAATATATATTTTTAAACAAATAAATAAATATATAAATATAAATTAACAATTTTCAAACAACCCTAATCATAAATCTCGTATGTTGTGACTTTAATAATTTTTGTTTTCGGATCTGGGTTTCTTTAAAAATTTTACTGAAGGTGCGCAATCAAATCGTCTAAAACATATAAAAAATTCAGCCCTACCGAGTTCGTAAATTTCAAGTTATGGTTAATTTAGTGACGTACTATTTCTGTTGTTTTGATTTTTGAATTACCAGAGGTTTCCAATTATTTCAGTTTTCTCAAATTTATTAGAAGATTTTATTTTCAATTCTACAAAGATTTTCTAATTCTTCAAATACTTTTATTTGTATTTTCTATTGTTTAAAATTATTCCCTACAAGGATCTAAATTTTTACGGTAATTTACCATTTTCTATAGGAAGAGGTTTCTAAGTTTTGATTTAAATCCAATAGACGTTTAATAATTTCACTATATTTTCCTTTTGTAAAAATCTATTTCAAATAAACAAATTATACAGAGGATTTTAATTATTTTTCTACAGAGGTTTCATTTCTATGGCAATTATTTTTCTATAGAGGTTTCATTTCTACGACAATCTTTTAAAAGAAACAAACAAAAACTTCTACAGTATTGAAAAATCATTTCCTAAAACATTTTCAATTTGCATTACAGTAATAAAATAACTTTTCAATTTCAAATTTCACAAAAATAGTAAAGAACCTGTTACAAAAGAATGTTGTCTCAAGAAAATGTTGCCGAGCTTATCTATAATTTCAATTCTCAATGTAGCTAAAACTTTCTTCAATGCAATTGCCTCCCTCTAGAAGAAAACAAAAAACACAATCAAGAATTCTACAGCAAAATAATTCTAAATAATTTTCTCACCAATTTTCCACACACATCCAAACTTTTTCCCGTGAAACAACTTTCTTTTGTTTTTCCCCAAAAAAATCCCTTCCGTGAATGAATTTTCAACAATTAGATAACAAATTTATAACTCCCAGTTATTTTAAACATCTAAAATATATTTTCCCTCAACAATTTAGATATTTTCCATTCACATACATTTAAATATAATAAAACAATTTACTAATTGCAACCAATTTAAATATTCTTATTTATTTAATTACCTTTTATTTTAATAATAAAATTTAATCAACAACATAACCAAATTAAATTAATTAATTAATTAATTTATTCTAAAGCCCTTACCACAATAATTCATTTAATTAAATATTTAAAATTAAATACACATTTAATCTACCAAATTAAATTTGCACAAGAATAAAATACCCAGAACAACAATGATAAATCTAAGACCAAATTCAAACTGACGACACACTGTACTAGGGTAAAAGTATAACTAGGTAACCCGTTACTATCTCCCAATATTACTGTTGAGTAGTGGACACACTCAGACCTATGAAACCAGGTGAAGTTAATGTCCTGTACTTGCAATCCTACAAACAAGCAAATGTCGCACATGTATATATATAATAAATCATACACACCATGAAGAGAGAATTGCGGAAATCACATGGCACTCACGAGAGAGTGATGCAATACCGTTCTCTTCACCAATACAGTCACATCAAGACTGACAAAATTAAAACATCAATAATCAATAAATGAGCATAAATCAATATTAATTCAAATAACAACTATGCTAATGTGAAAGCATGTTATAAACAAATAATCAGTCACAACATAATAGAAACACATAACAAAAAAATCACTGTCGATCAAAAGATCCAAAATGGAGGGGTGTTACATTGTTGATTAGAGAGGATTATTTATTTCAAATTTACATAAATCAACTATTTAGAAATGATTTATTTTTGAACTTTAGTATTAAAAACTTATATATATATATAGCTGAATATATAAATAGATACATGAGTGTACATTACCATAGGAGTAAAGGAAAACTGAAATTCTCTAGTAGTATATACAATGCTGATTAGAGTGTATTTTTATTTCAATTTACACCAATTGTTAATTAGATTAAATATTTCAATTGGAGATAGAATGAGGGATTTCTTGCGTGTACATGGAAATGAGCTCATTGCATAAACTTGCTTTTATTCATTGAAGAATAGTTAATTTGAAGAATGAAATGCTTAGTGAAATTGTTGTGAGTTGCATATAATAATTTATTGTACTTATGCAAAATGATTTAAGAACTTGTCAATGAAATGTGTTTTATGATAAAATGCTTGTATGAGTAAATGTTAAACTGAATGGAATTTTATGTGGAAAATACATTATTTGTTTCTTTTATGAGTAGGCTTCTGGGAAAGGATGCCGAAAGTGGACCCATAGAGACGCTAGTTTTACCTTTTCTAAAACTATCAATTCTTTTTGTTTATGCTTGGCCAAGCAAATGTACCATTGAAATAGATGGATTAAAAGCCTAGATTTAAATGCTATATAGGTCTTTGGATAGTTTAATTAATTAAATACAATTTATTTGATTAATTAACCTTTAATTCCTCTACTATTAAATAAATAGAAATATTTATTTATATAGTTCACTTTTAATTCTTCTATCTTTATTATATTATTTCCTCTTAATTAAATAAACAAAATTTAATACTTTGTTTTATTTAATAAACATAGTTTTCTATAGTTTGTTTTATTAAATTAAATATCTTATTTTCCTAAAATTGAATAAATCTAAATATTCAATTGAAATATATTCTATAGCTAATCATATCCACCTACCAAATTAGATATGAAATGTCTAATTTAATTCATTTCAACCTTCACAGGAAAATTTGGAAACAAATTGGAGACAAATTTGCAGCCAAACTTCTTCATCTTCTTCCATTGATTCTTCCTATCCTCTGGCTGAATGTTTTTGTGGGGAGGAACAATCTCCATAATCATCTCAAGCTTCTTCATCCTTCATCATTCATTCCTTCAAATCAAATCCGGACCTTTGCTTTGATGCCCCTTTGCAAATGTGTTGTCGAGAATCTATAAATATAGCCTTTGTCTACAGGAAAATGACCCCAACTTTGTGCAAAATTACTTTGCAGAAATACCAATTGAGCAATCAAGAAAACTTAGAAATAGTAATTATTATTTATCAATAGAAATAGCAAGCATTTTAAAATAGAATCAATATCATGGTTTTCCATTTAGCTGCATCATAGTTTACTATAGCTTCTTTCATCAAGTTTCATGTCAATTTAGATTACAATAACTTCATCATTATCATTTAGACATCATCATATAGGATTAGATTATTGCATTTAGCAACATCTCATTCTCTAGATTGGCATTTTAACAGTCATAATGCTTACAAAATATGAGTCCTGTGACTTAATAAATCTTTGGAGATAGAGATCATTATGACGCTTTCAACAAATTCTTTCTTTTAATTAGTTTAATTGTTGTTTGAATCTTTGATATGATGTCTTATTGATTATGTTGATTATCATTTACTCACATTTGCATCATCACATAAATTGGCGCCCACCATGGGGCCCAAAACCCCATATTTTACATCTTTGTTTTGAAAAGTGTCCTTGGAGGCTTTTGACATGTTTTCTTTTAGTGCGATCGAGAGATTTTTTGGCGTATTCACAGAATATTCTAGTGCATCCGAGCACTATTTTGGCACATCCACCAAATATTCTAGCACGTTCAAAGACTATTCTAGCACATCCAAAAATTCTATTTCACCAGTTAAGGAATTTTTCTTTCGGCGCATAGACCTTTTTCTTTGGTGCATCAATCAATTTATTTAGTGCATTTAACTGTTATTTTAGTGCATTTATTGTTTTTTTTGGTGCATCTAACCACTGTTGTGGCACATCTAATTACTTTTGCATAATTTTAAAAATCTGAAGTCTAATCATTGTTTTATGTGATCCAGGTACCAAACACGTTGGTCAAAGACCAAAAATTACAAATTACTAATAATCTTTGCAAGGATTTTAATTTGATTACTGTTTTTATTCTTTTGATTAAAATAGTGAATCTAGATTAATTAATCAACTAGTTTGAACCCCTTGTTTACTGTGTTTTGAAAGCAATAGGCCTATGCTCTCCCCTTAACTAGGTGATCAGAATGCTAGACTTGCTATCCTACTTTATTAAATCCTTTAGAAGGTCTAACATAGTGGGAAAAAGTACTCGCCCTATGGGATTGACCTAAGTGGGAACAACCAAAGCCAGGTTTTTCAACTCACTATAATCAAAAGTGAATTTGGGGAAACCCACAATTCAACGGAAGTGTGCAAGATAACCATCCTCAAAATCTTTGTTCTAAAGATTGGGAGGTCTCTTGAGGGATTTTATCATTTTCCGATTTGAACGGATACCCTATCTATGAACTTTAAGTTAGTATCTCACTGAGTCAATTTTCTAACACTTTTTATATCATGGTGCAAGGAGAGGGAAGAATCTACCCCCAAGACACTCACCATATAACTATCAAAGGCCCTGGCCAAAAGTGGAGGATTCAACTTTGGTTAAGACTCGAGAAAGGAAAAAACACGGGCACCCTCTAGGGGGTGACAGGGCTATGTGAGCTGACATAGTTGCAAGTTGTGGGTTGTGATATTCTAAGTGACCTACTTGAGATAGAAAAGTGCTTGAACTGTTTGTTTTTGTGTCAAAACCTGTGGAAATTAAAAGAATCAAACCTGATTCTAGAAACACACTACATGTTTAATACGTAGAATCTGAAACAACTATTTACAATATGGATTTTGTGTGTGAAGTTATTTTTCAAAGGTATCATCCAATTAGATCACAAATTCCAAAATTTTCACGTAAAACTTACCTCCAAAATAATCACTGGTTAGAAAATTATACCCTAGAATTAATCATTTTTTTGAGAAAAACTAGAACAAACAAACAAAATTGTGAACATACTGACAACTTATAGATTAGTGCATCCATAGTCTATTTTAGCACATACACCCAGTCTTTTAGCGCATATGTTGTCCAACTAGCACATACAAACACTGTTTTAGTGCATCTGTCTTATCTTACAGTGCATCTGCATAGTCTATCACCATAATTTACCAGTATCTTGGCGCATCCACAATTTGTTTTAGCGCATATACCCTATTTAACAGCACATTCACCATATCTGTTAGCGCATCCACAGTCTGTTTTAGTGCTTATGCACTTTGTTATAGTGCATCCACAGAACAAGAAAATAGAAAGCTATTTGAAACCCCTATTAGACTGTTGACATCAGAACTTGGATATTTGTCAGAACAAAAACATTTTCTCAGTCCAACCAGTGTCTTAAACTTGGAAAAATAGGACCTTGCAAGTCAAATTATTTTAAATTAAACCAAGATCTTACAAATTTTAAAGTGCCTAATCACAAACACAATTCTTGATTATTACGTTAAGTTTCATTATTAGGATCAATCATCCTACAATCACGAAACAAAGAAAAATAATCAAATTTTTAACTTATCCTCATCAATAGAATTTATCATTCTATTCAACTTAAGTTAATACCATTGGCACTCATCCAAACAAAAGATCAAAGTTTAGTAAAAATAACAACACTTGTATGCCAATTTTGACAAGGTTACAAAGATAAAAACTTAGAGAAAAAGAAATTGAAACACCAAATACCATGGCTGAAGAAAATCCCTTTCACAGATTCCACCAAAATGATGCAAATGAAATAACCCAGGAGGATATCCAAATGACACAACAAGATCCTAATTTTCACAAATTCATGGAAAAAGTTTTAGAACAAGATATGGAAAAATACCTTTTGATGCTAGCTGAACTAGGTACAAAACTTCCAATGGAATTTGACATTAATTGACTAAAAGAAGCACCTAAAGCAGCTGAAACTGAACCACACAACACACAAAACAAAAAACACAGATCAAGTGGTTTCCCTAACAAATCAAATGCAAAACTTACAACAACTTCAAGATATGCAAAAAGGAACCACAAAAAGGTACTCATTACAGGACATTTGTCCTTATCCTTTTGATCCAAGTGTGGACATGATACCATTTCCTAGACATTGTGAATTCCCAAAATATGACAAATACAACGGTAAAACAGATCCAATTGATCATGTTAGGGAATTTAGAACCACGAGTTTAGAATTTTCACAAGAGGAAACTTATCTAATGAGGTTATTTCCAAGGAGTTTAGGAGGTCAATGTAAGGAATGGTTTTCTAAACTACAACCAGGAATTTGATCTTTTGAAGAACTAGTCAATAGGTTTATCTCACAATTCTCCTATAATATTCAACATGAGATAACAATAAAGGACCTTTACAATACCAAACAAAGGAAAGGTGAACCCCATTCTTCTCATTTCTATAATGATGGCGAAGGATGTTTTCTAGGTATCCTCGTTCCATACCTGAAGAGGAAAAGATGGAACTATTCATTGACAATCTAACTGATGAAATGAGCTATAGGCTTGATCTACAATGTCCACAACATTTGAGAAAGTCATTGAAAATGGGCTCAAGATCAAAGAAGCCTTGGTCAAAAGAGGGGTAATAAAACATTACAATGAAGGATCAAACAATACAAACTTCTCAAATCACTACAACAACAATGATAAACCCAAGTTCTGGAAAAAGAATAGAAATATTGGTAACAATGATGCTGCAAATGAAACAAAAAATGCAAAACCAGTATTTAACTTGACAGAATCAACTACGAAGAACAATCAAAACAATGACCAAAACATCAATCAAAACAATAATCTGAACAATGGAGAATTTAAGCCACAATCATATCAAAAACCATCAAATCGAAGAAGATTCACACCATTGGGGAAAACACTAGAATCAACAATGAGAGAACTTCTTGCACATGGAATTATCACATTACCTGAAGCAAGAAACTGGGAACCAAAAGTAAAACCATCATGGTGGAATGACGCAGATTATTGTGACTTTCATAAAAACAAAGGACATAAAATGAATGATTGTATGCTGTTGAAACATCTAGTTCAAGATTTGATTGACAACATGAAGGTCTTTTTAGAAGGACATCAAATGAACAATGATCATGGTGCATTTAAAAATCCTTTACCAAATTATGAAAAGAGAGAATCTTCTTCTACAAACAGTAAAGGTAAAAATGTAAACTACATTTATGAAAACACTATTCATTGTATCTCTGCTGTTGAGAATAATGATGTTGCTGACAATCAAACTGATAACATTGAAATCAATGACATCATACCCATAGATCTAATCCCAAACATGGATACATCCGACAATCAGATTAATGTCATAAAAATTAGGGAAAACCAAGATTATCAACTAGTCAACGTGACAACAATGGGGCAATCCAAGGTAATATTGAAAGGAGTTTCATCTAAAACCATTGCTACCCCTTCAAATCAATACAACATAGTCGATCAGCTATAGAAAATACTAGCAAAAATATCAATTTTGGAACTCCTTAAAATCTCACCATCTCATAAGGAGGTTTTGGAACAAGCTCTCGTGGCCACAACAGTACCCAATAATCTAGATGTTTGTCAATTCTAGGCTATGGTGGGACACTTAACCACGCCTCACTACCTATCATTTTTCAAACAAGATGATGTATCACTTACTCATACACACAATGTCACCCTTCATATAGAAGTCTTAATCCACAAACACTGGGTTAAATGTGTCCTAATAGATGGTGGAGCTGGTTTAAACATTTGCACTTTAAAATTGATCTGTGCACTAGGATATTCTAATAATGCCATTGATTCTAGAAGGAAAATCACAATAAAAGCCTATGATGAAGAAGAGAGATCCTCCAAGGGGTTGATTGTGTTTCCTATTCAAGTGGGACCAATTGTGAAGAATATTGTTTTCCAAGTACTAGACAAAGAGCTAACTTATAACATATTGTTGGGACATCCCTAGATTCATGAAATGCAAGCAGTACCTTCAACTTATCATTAGTGTTTAAATTTTCTTGTCAATGGACAAGAAATCACTATTTCAGCTGACTACAACAATCCCTAATATTGTGGTTCGCTTAAAACAACTCAAGACACTTTTGTGCCCCATAATAGGGAAGCAAACACTTCTAGTTCATCCAATGGTGAAAGACAACTAAATGTTGTAACTAAATGGGTTGAGAAAAAGGACCAATCAAAAGAGACAAGTGTTGCTTACTCCATTCCATCAAACAATGAAGCTCAACATGATTCTCTATCACAACAATTCAAAGAAAAAATCTAGTTAAAAGACAATGGCATGGGAGAGTATTCCATTGAGCAATGTTTATGTTTTCCACAATTGTTTCCATCTCCAAGAACATATGGACAACCATCAACATCAACGCAACAATCATCAACACCTACCACAATTTTGGATGATATATTTGTAAAGGTAGGTACTTTAGAAGAAGAATATGAAGATAAGGCCATTCTCAATTATCTCTACAAAGATGAGGAAGCATCTACATCGGAAAACATTAGCATAAAAATAGATCAATATGGAAAGGGAAAAGTAATACTGGAGAAAATAGGATATGAAGGAAAAGGACCTATTGGAAAAAGGAAAGAAGGCATTGTATAACCCATTCAACCTCTCATACTTCAGCCAAAGGACAAGACAAGACTGGGTTATACAGGGGAAACCAAAGAAGAAAAAACTCATAGAGTTGTAGAAAGAATCCTTTCAATGCAGGATAGTTCTGAAATAGATTCCAATGAATATGAGTGGGATTATTTATCTGAAGCATCATACAAGGACATACCAATTGATGTCATAAAGGAGTATGCACCCACATGCGAGGAGGGACAAAGCTTAGGGACTAGACCCCTTGTATTTGGATTACAAAGTATCGATGACTCAAGCGAGGATGGACAAATATCGAGTGAGATAGATGACTTGGAGGAGAGTAATATCATATATCTTGACATCACCATAGACAACTTTGACAACATTGCTATCAAAACCCTTACTGTCATTCACCTTAGCCCATCTGATGACTTTCTACCCTTAATACATCCTGAACTTATCGATTGGGAACCAACTGAACCTATCAATATTCTTACCTTCGTGAATGATGGTGCTATCATAAATTTCCTTTGTTGTGACAAACCTGACACAAGTTCTAACCATAAATCTCATAATGATGCTTTGAGGAAGGAGAGTGTCAAATCTTTCAGTTGCAAAATTGAAAATAGGAATAATGGATCTAATGGTGAAAACCATTCAATGGTAGCATTAGATCTCAAAAAAGTAAAAATTAAGAATGCATCTGATGGTGAAAACCTCTTCGAGGCACCAAAAGATGGGAGATTTGACACCCTTCCAGAACACTATCATGAAAGATCATCAGTTTTGGTGGAGCCTACACAGTCTATCAATATTGGCACAATAGAAAAAGCAAAGACTTTACATCTAGCAGCATCTATGACTGAACAAGAAAAGCCATAATTTACCAAGTTCTTTGAAGAAAGACACATTAACTTTTCTTGGTCTTACTTTGATATGCCAGGTTTAGATCTAGATCTTCTAATGTATCATTTATCTCTACCATCTGGAATAAAACCTGTGAAACAAAAACTAAGGAAAATGCTTCTACATATTGCCTTGATGGTAAAGGTTGAGCTGAAAAAGTTGTTAGATGCATGATTCATCAGATCTATTAATTATGTTGAGTGGATTTCTAATATTTTACCTATTTCTAAACCAAATAATAGTATTAGAATATGTACCGACTTCTGGGATCTCAACAAGGCATGTCCAAAGGACGATTTTCCTTTGCCAAACATTGACATTATTGTCGACTTAACAACAAGACATGCTATGTTATAATTAATGGATGGATTCTTAGGGTATAACCAAATCAAAATAGCACCAGAGGATCAGGAGAAAACAACATTCACATGTCCATGGGGAACATTCTATTGGAATGTCATGCCCTTTTGGTTAAAAAATGTAGGTGCAACATATCAGTGTGCAATGACCACTATTTTCCATGACATGATGCATACTTTTATGGAAGATTACATGGATAATATATTAGAAAAGCTATATACCAGAGAAGGACATCTGGAGATTCTGGGAAAAATCATTACCAGACTAGAGAAGTTCAATGTCAGATTAAATCCTAAGAAATGTGTGTTCAATGTTACATCGACAAAGATTCTAGGTTACATAGTTTCAGAAAAAGGAATCGAAGTGGATCCTGCCAAGGTCAAGGAAATAATGGAAATTCTGCCACCAAAGAACATCAGTCAACTACGATCTCTACAAGGCAGGCTACAATCAATCAGGAGGTTTATCTCCCAATTAGCAGATAAAAGTCATCCCTTCAATCATTTGCCACATAAGAATGCCTCTTTCAAATGGGATCAAGGATGTGAAACAACTTTCAATAAAATAAAGCAATATCTGATGTCACCACCCATATTGATGCCACCTACATAAGAGAGACCATTGTTACTATACATTGCAACAACAAACATTTCTTTAAGAGCTCTATTAGCACATGAAGATCTTGAGGGAAGGGAACAGGCTATCTATTATATCAGCAAGACTTTGAATGGTTATGAGATAAATTACACCTTCATCAAAAAAGCTTGTTTGGAAGTGATATTTTCTACCCAACAACTGTGACATTATATGTTAACCCACATAGTCAGACTCATAGCAAAGATTGATCCATTAAAGTATTTACTCAACAAAGCTTCCTTAATAGGAAGACTAGCCAAGTGGGTCATGATCTTGAGTGAATTTGATATCGAGTGTGTGGATAGGGGAGCCATCAAAGGTCAAGTGATTTTCGATCAGTTAGCTGAAGCTCCATTACTAGATAATCATCTGATGAACATTGAGTTTTCTGATGCAAACATTCTTACTGTGACCACACAACAATGGAGGCTTTATTTTGATGGGTCATACACACAACATGGGTCAGGTGCGGGAATTATATTTGTTACACCTCAAGGACATACCATCCCAAAGTCCTATAGACTCATGTTTCCATGTAGAAATAATGTAGCTAAATACAAGGCATTAATTATTGGCATCAAAGTGGTAGTTGAATGGAAAATCATAGAGCTACAAGTATATGGAGATTCACAACTTGTCATTTATCAGGTAAATGATGAATATCAAACAAAAGATGAGAAGTTGATGCCATATAAGAAAATGGTGGATGATCTCAAAAATTACTTTGAGGATATCAAGTTTGAATGGATTCCAAGTGCAGAAAATAAAGCTACAGATGCTATGTCGACAATTGCTTCTCTTTTACAATTGCTAGAAAAGCGAGGTCATTATGAGTTTATGGTGGAGCAAGTGTCTAACCCTACTTATGATAATCCAAAATCTCAAACCATATGCCAATTAGCTGACATTGAATCCTTAATTTATGGAAAGACCGACGCTTACCTAAAAGACAATATCCTTCCTCCCGATCTTTCCAGAAAATAGAAATTCAATTTCATTCGCCAAACTACATGACATACCTTAATTGTTAACATACATTATCGTCGAGGTCTAGATGATGCTCTTCTTTGGTGTCTAGAACATAACAAGTCTGAGATAGCTTTCTGTGAGATTCATGAAGGTATTTGTGGAACTCATTCAAGAGGACTAACCTTAGCGAAGAAACTCCTCTGTTTTGGGTATTACTGGTTGAACATGGAGGAGTCCTTTCAGTTTGTGAAGAAGTGCGAAAAATGTCAAATACATGGAAATCTAATCCATGCACCGGCACAAGAATTGCAACCATTCACTTCAACATGGCCCTTTTGTTAGTGGGGACTAGACCTAGTAGGAAAGATTAATCTGTCTTCATCCAATGGACATAAATTCATAATCACAGCAACAAAGTACTTTACAAAGTGGATAGAAGCGGTTCCCTTAACAACAATCGCTGGAAAATAGATTTCTTTCATATTGAATTACCTCATTTGTAGGTATGAAATTCCTTAGCCCATTGTCACAGACAATGGTTGACCTTTTAAGAATCAGGATGTTTAGGAACTGTGTGAGAGGTTTCATATCCAACATCATTTTTCAACACCATACTATCCTCAAGGAAATGGCCAAGCAGAGGCCTCAAACAAAACTATTCTAGAAATCTTGAAGAAGATTGTCAACGACGTTGGACACGATTGGCACGTTCAATTAAATCTTTCTCTTTGGGCATACCGAACCAGCATCAGAACACTTATAGGAGCTATACCATATGCCTTGGTATATGGATTAGAGGCCATACTACCTATTGAGGTTGAAATACCATCACTTTGTGTGTCACTGAAGGGAATTATTTTAGATGAGGATTATAGTGTCTAGACTTCAAGAGCTGTAATTGCTAGATGAACGTCATCAACAAGTTGTCAACCATTTGACGACATATCAACAGAGAATGTCCAGAAGCTACAATCACAAGGTAAAACCTAGAACATTTCAGGTTGGTGACTTGGTCCTAAAGAAAAACCCTTAAAATCAACAAGACAGAGAAAAGAAAGGGAAGTTTGAACCTAATTGGGTAGGTCCCTTTGTTATCATATCAGTCTATGGATCTGGAGCCTATCGGTTGTCTACACCTAAAGGGGATTTGTTTGATGAACCTATCAACAGTATCCATCTCAGGAAATTCTATACCTGAATCATCTAGTGCATGGGAAAATAGTCATCTTGATGAAAACCTAGAAAACAGGTGTCATGGTGATAGAAAAAAAAAAAAAAGAAAATGAAAAAAAAAAATACAAAAATAATCGAGAGAAAAGAGAAAAGAAAATACAAAAAAATTAAGAAAGAAAAGACAAAAATCATAGTCCAAAAGTGCAATAAAAACACGTGAGTGAAAACCTAGAAATAGGCGTTACTTTTGATTTAAAAAACTTTTCCATCTATTAGATGCATGAATCTGCTGTTCACTTTCATCATCATTTTTTCTATCATTTGAATAGAGAACATCATGTATATATCCTGGAAAAGTGATCGTGTACACCCTAGTTTGGGGGAAAAATCATGAACTCAGGGGCAATAAACTTGAGCTTAAACAAATAGGAAAACAATAATATGAAAACACAACAAACACAATGATCATTGGGAAACTCAACATTGAACATACATCAAACATCAATTTTTTAGAAAATCAACCATCCACATCAAACAACGAAAATCACATCAATCCAAACAACTGTAGATGGATGATACTCTTGAATAATGATTTTATCGATTTTAGCTTGAATATTCAAATGTTGTACTTTGATTTTTGTTATCATTTCTTTGGAGCAACTCGATGATGTATTGAACTAGAGAAGCTAGGAAAGAGAATGGTATTTTATTTGTCTACTGTTTGTGAATTGGTCATTATTATTGTGTGAATTGTCGCGAGATATGCTCTACAAGGTATCACGATGACATTTGAATTCACATAAGAAAATGATTCATTCTTGTTTGTTTACGCAAGAAATGCTCAGGTCATCTTGGTTTAATTATACCTAGATGCTTGTGTTAAATTGCAATATCAAAAATCATGAAAGTAGTACTCAGGTCATCATTGGTCTACATTATACCATTGATGCTTGTACTCAATTTCAACATTTTAAAAGCTCAATGATAAAAATCACGATAAATGGATTGTTAAGGTGACAATACTTGCATATAGATTTGCATGGTAAAATTAGAGTGCATTCATGTTAGTTTTGCATCTATAGAGTATTTTGTTACAAAAGCTGGTGAAGATTCGAAAACAATGTTATCTTTTCTCATTAATGGATTGAGTATACTTGACATTAACAAAAACATCATCATTATCACATAATTGCATAATAATTTCCATTGCATACATTAGAATGCATTATTATATCATTTAAATCACTCATACATTTCATCATGTATCACATTTTTCATTCATGCATCAAATCATCGCATCATCTAAATTATATAAGAAAAATATTAAAAACAAATCATCTACATAATTTCATTTTCATTAACATTATCATATAATACATCGAATGTTAGAGGTATCATCATATTGATCATTCATTCATCCATTCATTGCATCATATATTTTCACTTGAAAAATAAAAAATATAGTACATTATATTCATTTTCATCATTATGTCATATATCATTAAAACAACACACCCAAAATCATGCATATAGTAACATTACCATATTATTTATATATATCCATTATCATATAACTATCATCATGCATCCATACATCATCAATATAAGCATTATCACATATAACATCATATGTAAATCATAACATGTCATCATGATCATAAATTGCATTCATAACATCACAATATAAATCATCACATGGCATATAGAAATAGATAATTAAATGCATCCATAATAGAACCATATAGAACAAATATAGACCGATCAATCTGCTGCATATCATATAGATCTCAAAAAACATAATGTCAAGTATACGATGATGTCTGAAATGTAAAGAGATACAACATCAAAAATGGCCATGAATCAAAAAACCGAAGTATACATCATGTATCAAATATATCATGGAATCAAATCATAAGGCTATGTACTGCTAGTCCCAGATGGTGCCGACATCTCTGGACTTGTACCTCCTCCACCAGATGTACTAGGATCTCTTGGATCTCTCCATGGAGGTTGTGTCACATCGACACTAACAGTCCTCGAATGAGTCCTACCTGATCAAGATTGAGCATAACTGACTCTCTGCTCATAGGGAACTGCATCATGATATCGGCCCCTATAATACTCTACCTCTCTACCCACACAAAGAACCTCTCTCATGTAATCGACCACAAAGGTACCATCGACCAATATCTGCAATCTCTCAGCTATCAACTGTGCCTGCTCTGTAGTCTGTCTGGATACATCTCTCTCCATTGTCAATGAGGCTATATGCACCTGTGCAACTGCAAATTGTGCATGTACCTATGACAAAGCCTGTGCATGTTCTTGTACTTGTGTCTGCATTTGAGTCTTTTTCTGCACTAATAACCCCCGAGCCTGAACTAGCTGACCCTGTAAGGTTTGTACCTACACCTATAAACTCACAATCTAAGTCTGTTGATGCTGGGAAGGTATCCCAATCTGAACACGTTGCTCTACGAGAGCTATTAGTGATCGCCTCTTACAAGGCACCATGATGTCTCTGACATCCAATACTGGAACTGATCCACTGGCTCCACCTGATCCACCTCCTCCACCACCATCTCCTCCATCATCTCCACCCTAGTCTCCACCATCTCATTATCCCTCATCATCATCACTACTCTCATCCTCATCACTGCTCTACACATCCTCCTCCTCCACATCTTGCTCCTCCTCAACACCCTCCTCTCTCCTCCTTTGATGACTGTGTGCAACAACAACCTCCTCCTCACCAGGTAGTGGCATTGGCTCATCAGGAACATAAATCTGTGGAAAAGGATGTAGGGCCAGGTACTCTACATAATCTACTGTGACAGGTGCCTTAGTAATCTCAGGACGAATCTCCCAAACCAAAGGCTGTAAACCAAAGTACTCCTCAATTACAGTATCATATGATAGGTCAGGTGCCCACTTAGTAGAATCAATTTGACACCGGGCGTAATGTGCAACACCCTAGGGCATGCCCTATATGATGCCATATTGTCTGAGCACCCTTCGAAACAAAAATATCTCGATCAAAAAATGAGTCCTACCAATCAGAAACATAGACTAACAAAGGTATGGAATCTTTGTATCATCGTCATTCCAATGCTCACAATCTAGATAAGGCCACCATGTAACAACCTCTACATCATCCAAGACTCTCCTCCAATGCTCCAACTTACCCAGTTTAGGCTGAGTAAGTCGAACTGTGTATATATGCATGTACAACCTCATGGCAGGTTGTTGCCTGACCATCACTAGACGCGTAACAACTATATGCTCCCAAGCCCAGACCTGAAGCAATGTAACACCAGAAGAAAAATTGTGACCTCAGAGGTAGACCACCTAATGCAAATCATGGTAAAGATGAGAAAGCATACACATGCCCCATGCATATCTTGTATCGTGAATAATCATACTCTCCAAAATGTGGCCCCACCCAACAAAGAGTCCCTTTGACCTGCAATCAGGACAAAGGAACCCTCCAATGAAACCAGCAAGTACCGATGGTAGGGTAGCATAGGCATCCACCATCTCTCACCATGGGATCTTGTATCCACAAATCGTATTATCCTGAAATACTCTACGTAGAGCATTGGTCCCGCCCTGCTCTAAAGAATCATAAAATACAACCTCCCCGACAATAGGTATCCTCAAAATCCACCATACATCCTCATGAGTGACTGTCATCTCGCTGGTAGGAAGGTGGAAGGTATTATGCTCGCTATGCCACCTCTCTGCTAAGGCTATCAAAAGACCTTGATTAATCCTAATCCAGGGCATATCTAAGAGGGAGGACAAACCACAATGCGTGATGACTGTTGTCTCAGGATGCACTAGCTGAGGTATCAAATTGAATGTCTTAGGAAACCGCTCTTGAATCTGTAAGTTCATCAATGAATCCTATCATCACAAAATACTAGAAGTCAAAAATATTTTTCAATTTATCAAATATCAATCAGCCTATCAAATCTAATCAGCTCTGGGGAGATTTTTGATCAAATCTCGTGAGCAACTATCAAATCAACCTCGCTTATCATGAGGTCAATCATCAAATCTATCAATGAACCTCACCTATCATGAGTTTTATCGGTCAATCTATCAATCAACCTCTCCTATCATGAGGTCAATCATCAATCTAAAATTGTACCTCACCTATCATGAGGTCAATTAATCAAATCAACCTCGCCTATCATGAGGTTTATCAATCCAACTATAATTATTCCTCATCTATCATGAGGATAATTATTATCAATCAATCATCAAACCTCACCTATCATGAGGTTGGCCATCATATAAATTATCAGGATCATCAATCAACAAAAAATCAAAGGCTAACGTGATCGAAAATCATCAAAACCAAGGAGTTAATGAAAAATTTCATCATTCTGGCTTGGATGCACTAAAATAGGCGGTTAATGTGCTAAATCAGTAGATGCGCTAAAACAATTTGTCAATGTGCTAACTCATCAAATGCGCCATTCCATGAAGTCAAAGCTCCATTTTAGGAGGTCAATGCGCTAAATTTGTGGATGCGCTACTTTAGTCTATGGATGCGCTACAATATCTGACGTATGCGTTAAATCTGTGGATGCGCTATTTCATCCTATCTATGCACTATAACAAATTACCTATGCACTAAACTAGGGGATGCGCTAAAAAAATAATGGGATGTGTTACATCGGTCGATGTATGTGCTAAAAGAAATTCAAAATATTCAAAACAACGTAAAATGCGCGAAATTAAAAAATGTGAAAAACGAGAAGGTTCACGGGTACTTACCGGAGGTCCATAGGTGGTCGGGTGGTTGTGTCGATGCATGCGCTCGAAATGATGAGTGTGGTAGGGGATTGACATTTTTGTTCCAAATGGTTCCAAATCACTCTCTCAAATTTCAAAACTCAATATGCACAAATGAATTCAAAATCAACCTTTTTAGCTTTTTAATAGAGTGATTAAAGGGATTTTGGTGGGATTTATTTAATTTCTTTTCAAAGAGGCTTAATTCAAAATTCATTATAGGGGCATTTTACATAATTATTTTTCAGGAGATAAATCGCTACTTCATCAAATCTTTATTGAATAATTAAATCATCATAAAAATCATAAAAAATTGATTTTTTTTGAAAGAAATCCAAAAAATAAAAATAAAAAATCATCAATTTATCTCCCGAAGGGGCATATATCCATCATCATCTAAAAATCAATGTTTGAGGCATACTAATTTTTTTTTTTCGTCGGTACTAACAACAGTAGCAAAATTTTCTTTGAAGCAATGCATAAACACATCACTTTGAAGAGGGGAAAAATGTATACACCTAAAAATGGTCTGGAAGTTTAATTAATTAAATACAATTTATTTGATTAATTAATCTTTAATTCCTCTACTATTAAATAAATAGAAATATTTATTTATATAGTTCACTTTTAATTCTTCTATCTTTATTATATTATTTCCTCTTAATTAAATAAACAAAATTTAATACTTTGTTTTATTTAATAAACATAGTTTTCTATAGTTTGTTTTATTAAATTAAATATCTTATTTTCCTAAAATTGAATAAATCTAAATATTCAATTGAAATATTCAATTGAGCAATCAAGCAATCTTAGCAATAGTAATAGCAAGCATTTTAGAATAGAATCAATATCATGGTTTTCCATTTAGCTGCATCATAGTTTACTATAGCTTCTTTCATCAAGTTTCATGTCAATTTAGATTACAGTAACTTCATAATTATCATTTAGAAATCATCATATAGGATTAGATTATTGCATTTAGCAGCATCTCATTCTCTAGATTGGCATTTTAACAGTCATAATGCTTACAAAATTTGAGAGCCTTGTGACTTAATAAATCTTTGGAGATAGAGAGCAATATGACGCTTTCAATAGATTCTTGCTTTTAATTAGTTTAATTTTTGTTTGAATCTTTGATATAATGTCTTATTGATTATGTTGATTATCATTTACTCACATTTTTATCATCACACTTTCGATCTTTACAAACGCCTTTTTAAATTTTGTCACCGCATATTAAAATAGTGATGCTAAGCTTATTTTTAATCGCTCCATGAATTTTGATTTAGTGATGCTATTGATTTGGTGACACTATTGATGTCACCGTTTACTATAGAGTGATGCATCCAATTTCTTAATACAACGACACACTTGTGACATAGCGATTCATCTAATGGAAATTTAGTGACAATCGATTTCAGCGTTGCTATTTACTAGTAAACTATACAAAAAAACAATTTTGACATGTGTTTTAATTTTTTGATTTCATCTGATTGCTAACATGTCACTGACTTTTTTATTTTATTTTTAAGGATAATTGGTTTTGTAGGCTTGGGTAATAAAATTTGAAGTGAAGGAGCATATCGTCATTTGATTATATATTGTAACAAGTGTTTTTACACTTATGGGGAAATTAGAACCCATTTTATGATGCTTTATTTCACATTTTAGAACCAAATATTTATCTCCTTTTGGGTTTAAAATGAACATTCAAAGTTGGTTAAAATTGAACCCAAATATCCTCACTTTGCAATATCAAGTTTAAAATTGAACAGAATAATCTCAACACTTCAATTTGGTGTTTAAAAGGACCTCACTATGATTGTCAAAAATGAACGTGTGTCTAATTTGCTTGAGTGTACTTGTTGTGTGTATACTCTCCCCTTGTGCTTCGTGCGATCTTGGGTGAAGAAAAAAACACAAGTATACTTTTCTTCTTGGAAGCACCTATCCTCTCCCCTTGTGCCTTTTGGAAATCTTGGGTGACGAAAAGCATTTTAAGCTTCACAGTTTGTGTTACCTTTAGAGGGCCTACCTCCCAACTTGTGAGAGGGAACAACCCAAGCGATACTTTCATTTCGGTCTGCTATATAAATAATTTGTGACTAAAGTCATTAACCAAGCTGGTGTTGTTGTCCTATAATGATGAATGTCTCCCTTAGTATCCATGTGATATGTCAAAACTGTTAGATATTTCTAAGGGTTGGGAGGCCTCTTAATTGAGTGAATCGTTGCTTGTATAGCAGCAGTTTATCTTGAATATGGTCATTAAAAACCTTGTTTGTAGTTGCTAACCAAGTATAATTTTGAGTGTATTTTTAAGTAGTGCATTGGAATAGCACCATTCCAAGAAGTTACTTACCATGTCCAATTTTTGGTTGAGGCAATAAAGCAAATAGGGAAGGGACTCTTTTGCTTGGCATGTCAAGATGTTACATTTCCTTGGCATAGCCTATTTGTCCATTCCATCTTCATGGATTAATCATCTCTTAGGGGATGATGATAAGCCTACTAAGAAATACACACTCACTCGAACTAGGATTGTAAATGCTTGTGAGTTATTTAGACACTTGCTTGGTTCCAAAACATTACAAAAAACATCAACAATCTTCCTCTAAATTTCAAACCCTTTGGCTTAAGTATGGATACCCTTTGAAAATTCTTGATATTGATGCTTGTCCTAAGTATTTTTATCCTTAGAGACTTCTAAATATTTTGGTTTATATCACAATCCATACTTCACAAAGTTAACATAGGTAACTATGGCTCTAACTTCATGACTTTCACGTAATGGACCTTGTGAAATAAATGATGTTTTTTTTTACATAGACATTTAGTTTGAAACTTAAGCAAGACAAGTGTTTGTGGTAAAAAGAAACTCATTTAAGCAAGATAAATTGAGAAATTGAACCCCACACATGACCATTTGGCATCCAATCACTCTAGTTGAACAACCAAACCTTACACCAACTATCATACAACCAAACTTTGAATTTATTGAAGGAGAAAAAACAAATATAATCAGTAGTTTGAGAATCTTCACTTTTGAAACAAAGGAAACACCAATCTAGTGGAGAAACACAACAAACATCTTAAACAAACAAGAGGAAAAATCTGATGTTGTGGCCAGAAGGCCTATATTACCACTTCCTATGTGGCAATAGATATCCTCTTTTCCTTATGCTTATCTTAATGATATCTCACAAAATCCAAATCCAAAAATGAAGGTCAACATTTCATCATTTCAAACTTATGAATCATAGTTCAAATTTTATTAGAAGACGTATATTAAAGAATCACCACAACTGAGACAGAGAAATAAGGAGATTTTATCTACACTCTTTAATAGACGAACCAGATCTACATATTTCACAAGAGCTTCTCATGTAAATCATTGAGTCCTTAGGGTTTGATCACTTTAGAGGTATAGCATGTTTCTCACTACCTTGCTCTTACAAAACAAAGGTTCATTTTAGGCTAACATTTTGGGTCAAACATTTCATCCACCCTTTACCATATTTCACACTTCACTTCACCAAACTTTATAAAATTTTGGACACACCAACATTCTTTTTGACTTAGGCATCCTCAAACCAATCCCCTAACTTAGCTATGTTGTGTGTGAAATGGATCCTTTTCCATGCACTTAGTTGAGTTGGTTATCACATTTTTTGGAAAAAAATATCTTGAAAATGACAGGTCTACCTTCAATATTTATAAGTTCATTAAAACATTTCATCAAAACATCAAACCTTTAAGTCAAAAGTATTGTCCCAAAATTTTGCAAAGATCACTACCCACATCATTCATCTTTTTCATCTCTCATTTTCACCATTGCTCCAAAATGACTTAGAGCATCCCTTTTACCAAAATTTGAGTCAACTAGAGAGTTTAAGCATTACAAATCTCAACATAACTCTCCCAGAGGTGACCAACAATTTATGGTAACAACAAGATCACAACATAAGAGAATCATGGAACAAGCCAAAGTCACATTCACCACAAGTGATATCAATCCCCATGAATTTGATCCAAGAAGTCATTCTACCCCCTCACAACAACCCCATACTCCATCCAGACCATATGAGGTAGAAGATGTCACGAACAACCCATTTGGACTTACTAAAGAAGAAATCCTTGAGTACAATCAAGAACATCAAGCCTAAAAAAAGGGCTCCAATTCCTCCATCTTTTGTTACACAAACTTCAACACAAGGCTTGACCTCATCCACCATTCAATCAACTCCATCGCTAGCGCTAAGTCAAATGCAAACTCCTAGTCTTGCAACTAGTCTTTCTAAATACTTCAACCACACTCCTCCTTTGAAAAGCAACACACTTGTGGGTACTTTTAACACCAATCCTCCCCAAACAACCACTTGGACACCAACCTTTGGTGCTCCTCTCATTCCTGAACATCCCCTACATTCGCATAATCCACTTACAATACATCCCTCCAAAACCACCTCAACATATCTAGCACAACCATCTTCATCCATCCCCACAAGTACCACAAGTGTTCCCAACATCACGCAAGGTAGTATGGACCAAGTATCTCCCGTAGACCCACAAGGGAAAGTCAATACCCTAACTCAAAATTATCCCTTAACGCAACAAGGGACATCTTCATCTAATCCCCCAATGAGTTCATCAAATCCTTCGATTGCACAAAAGACATCAAACTCATCTATCACCAATCCAAACCAAAATAACCCCTTGGTCACAAACCCCATCAACCAAGGTAATACCTTGGTCCCACCTCAAATACAACAAGGGAACCCCCTACCCATTGGTCAAGGGAACCCTTTCGATCAATTTCAAGGTCCAAACATGTCATTTCCATTGCAATACCAAATGGCACCATCATCATCTTTTCCCTTTATCCCTCATGTCATGCAAACTAAAATGGGGCCTCAAACTTACATTCCTCCATCCCAATCCACCATATTGCAAGGAATGTTAAACCAAGGCAACCCCCAATCGCTTGTCAACAACCTGCAACCAACTCAAACCATAAACACCAAAAAATCATCATAGATGTCCTGAAAACCAAATAATCCTACATTGCAAGCACATGCTCTAGCTTTATAACAACAAAAAAGGCATATCAGTAAGCCATCCAACAACAACAATAGCAAGCAGCCCTAGCAACACAACAATAAGTAGCCCTAGCAGCACAACAACAACAACAAGCACAACAAATAGCCCTAGAAACACAAGAAGAAGAAGAAGAAGAAGAAGCAGCCTTGGAAGCACAACAAGCAGCCTTAGCAACACAACAACAACAACAAGCACAATAACAAAAATCCTAACAGTATGCCTAACACCAAAAAATGCTCGCACAAAAACAATAAGAAAGTTTATACTACAATCCTCAACAAAACATCATCAATTTGAACACGATAGGAACATATACGCCTCCACCACCATCCCCTTCACAATATCCTACACCACCATACACACCATACAACACCCCAACATATCAAAATCCCACATACAATTCATCAACTATCTCTCAATATGACACATATGTTCCTCCACCAACCTTGCGAGACGATGTAGCATCGCAACTCAACATGTTATCGTAACAAATGCAAGACATACAAATAGGAAAAATGAAGAAGCCCCATACACAACAAAATCTATGTCCATATCCATTCGATGAAAAAATCACAATGGTACCTTTCCCCCTGGTTTTGAGGCCCCTAAATTTGATAAATACAATGGGAGAGGAAATCTTGTGGATTATGTCAAGGAATTAAATGTCATGTGTATGGAAGTGGTCTACAATGATTCTTATTTGATGCATCTCTTTCCACAAAGCTTGATGGGCCCAGCCATCAACTAGTTTTCTTAGTTGCCTCCAAGTATCAAAAATTTCTAAGAAATCACCGATAAATTCATAGATCACTTCTCCTTCAACCTTGACATAGATGTTAGCTTAGAAGAGTTGTACACTCTCAAACAAATCAAAGGAGAATCTTTCACCAATTTCTTACAACAATGGAGGCAAAGGGCTAGTAAGAGCAAGTGGCCCATTCTTGAAGAACAACAAGTGGGGGTCATCATAGCAAATGTCGACCCAAATCTATCCTTCCACTTGAAGATGCAGTGCATTACCACCTATGATGAGATTTCCCCTAGAGCCCTCAACATCAAGAGAGATCTAATCTCACAGGGAAATACCCAAGCACACAAAGACAATCATGCATCAACCAGTTCAACCGATAAGCCTCGTGTTTGGGATAAGAACAAGAATGTAATGAATGATGGCATGGTGGATGCTAAAGTAGTCCTAAGTGCTCCTAATTCAAACACTAATCAAATGAATAATGCTCAAACAACTATACAACAAACTGCATCATCACCTTAGAATAATCAAGTCAATAACATTGAAATGCGACAAAGAAGAACCCCCAACAAGAATAACTATCCAAAACACAAATACACACAATTGGCAGACCCTATTGAAACAATCATGAAGAAATTGGTAAAGTCAAACTTGATTACACTTGCCAATTTCAAAAACTATCAAGAACCATAAGATAAACCACCTTCATACAATGAAAAGAATTTGTGTGACTTTCACAAAATCAAAGGATACAAAACAACAAACTGCATGCGATTGAATAATAGATTCCAAGATCTTATCAATAATGGAGACATATCTATTGAGGTACCAATAGATAACAAAGATCTTAAAATATACAAGAACCCATTTCCAAATCATGACAATGGAAACAACAATGGAAAAGGGAAGGATTACACAATTGTGCAGTATGTCTACTACAATGTGGTCGCCTCTTGTGATAATGTTGTAATAGTCATCACCATCAAAGGGCCTAGTACAGAGTGTGGAGTCACCACATA
The DNA here is from genome assembly GCA_007258455.2 of Sequoia sempervirens. Lineage (NCBI taxonomy): Eukaryota > Viridiplantae > Streptophyta > Pinopsida > Cupressales > Cupressaceae > Sequoia > Sequoia sempervirens. The sequence continues at coordinate 152,420,573 of VDFB02000013.1, read as the reverse complement.
ACGTGGTAAGATTACCATCTAGGGAGCTTCATCCCAACCTAGGGAACAACCTCCATTGCCACCATCAAACCCTAGAAAATACAGTCTCCTAGATCAGCTCAAGAAGACCCCCATTTAGATTTCTATTCTGGAACTATTGAGGCTATCCCCCGCACATAGGAAAATCTTAGAGAAATATTTATTTGTGTCATCTTTCCCTAAGGATATGCATACAAAGAAATTTCAAGTTATGGTAGGACATATCACTATCCCTCATCTTCTCACCTTCTCAGAACAAGACCTACCCTCGCAACCATCTGATAACAATGCTTTACACCTTGAGGTAATTATTCATAAGAGAAAGATTAAAAGAGTCTTAGTAGATGGAGGTGCTGGTTTGAACATTTGCACCCTTCAATTGGTCAAGAACTTGGGATATTCAGAAGATGTTATTGAGAAAGCAAAAAGTACCACCATCAAGAACGGGTATCATGAGGAATCATCATGCTACCCATCCAAGTGGGACCTCTTACTGCAGAGACTACATGCCAAGTGTTAGATCTTGATCTTCCCTACAACATCTTGTTTGGTCAACCATGGATTCATTCCCTAAAAGCTATGGCTTCAACATATCACCAATGTGTAAAGTTATCATCCATGGCGATCCTGAGCCTTTTTACTACTACAAGAATCTTGAGGACAAGTTCTACAAGATCCCAAAAATACCCAAAAATGATGAAGGGCCTACACCCTCCTCCTCATTTGTTGGCCCATCATCCCTTGCATCTACTTTAGAAAAAATAAAAAATAAAAATAAACACCCATTGTGCAAAACATTCCTGAAATCAAAGCAGTGATCCAAGATGATGGTTGTGGAGATTACAAACTAATGAAGGGAAATTTTGTGTTGGAGGAGCTACCTCTTTCCCCCAAATCTTATGGGAAATCCACATCTATCAATAGAGTGGACAAAACATTAAAAATGGCATCTACCACCTTCACCAAGTGGGGAGACTTGAACAAAGAGGATGTAAATGAGGAGGATGTCTCTAAAATACTCTATCAAGATGACAAACATGTACTTGTACTTACCATAGAAGATGACAATAAAGGCTTGAAAATAATGAAGGGATGGGGTACAAAAAGAATGAGAAGCTGGGTGAAAATGACTGGTTTGCTAGAACCCATCGCTCTTGAGAAACATTCAAAGAATCTCGGCCTAGGTTGTACTACTAGCAAAGTTACCCTTATTGGAAAAGGTACTTTTGAGAAAAGGGTTGAGGCTTCCTCTTGGTTGCCCACATTGCATGATACTACCTTAGATGACTTCCCCCATGATGTTGCTGACCTATTTGAGAATAAATATCTCTTCATGATATCCACAACATCTTTCACCCCAAATTATCAAACCACTAAAAGAAGCCTAGTATACCCATAATTCATCGACTGGGACCAACAAGGACCACCGATTCTAGATTTATTCGAAAACAGTGAAGCAATCTCAGAATTCATGGGACTTTGTGACAACTTACCATGGGAAGATCATAAAGTTGGTTTTGATAGAGAGGTAGACACATAGGCATACTACAGGGAGATGATTGAATCCTTTAGTTGCAAAATTGATGACATACAAATAACATGTAGATATTTGAGTGAAAACCACACTGTGACACTTTGTAATCCTAAAATAGTAAAAAGAAAGGATGCATCCGAGGGTGAAAACCTCTTTAAGGAACCCAAGGATGAGGGATTCAATCTCTCCCTTAGTGTAATGCATCCAAAAAAGTCAATAGTGCTATAGAAAAGGCCACACCAGTGAATGTGGTAACAAAAGAGGCACCAAAGATAACTTTTTATGTTGAATCCTTATTGGATGAAGAACAAAAAAACCTAGCAACATTCTTGAAAGAGTAAAGAACCAACTTTTCATGGCTATACATAGATATTCTAGGGCTCGATCCAAAAGAGGTTTTGCATCATTTAGCAGTCTATCTTGAAGCCAAACTAATGAAGAAAAAATTGAGAAAGATGCACCCTCAAATATCACTCTTGGTAAAAATTGAGTTACAAAAGCTTCTTGACGTCATATTTATTTGACTAATTGGATACCTTGAGTGGGTTTCCAACCTGGTACTAGTTTCTAAACCCACCAGGGGCTTCAGAATATACACAAATTTCAAAGACTTGAACAAAGCATGTTTGAAGGATGATTTCCCTCTTCCTAATATCAACATCATTGTTGATTTAAAAACTGGTCATGAAATGCTATCACTCATGGATGGATTCTCTGAATATAACCAAATCATGATCGCCAATGAGGATCAACACAAAACTGCGTTCACTTGTCCATGGGGAACATATTATTAGAACATGATTCTATTTGGGCTGAAGAATGCAGGAGCAGCCTATCAAAGAGAAATGACCCTCATCTTTCATGACATGATCCACACAACAACTGAAGACTATGTGGATGATATTTTGGCCATGTCAAAGAAAATAAGTGAGCACATAGAGGTATTGGGACCTATCTTCGATAGGCTTGAAGAACATAAGGTATGACTAAACCCAAAAAAGTGTGTCTTTGGGGTTACATTGGGAAAGCTTCTTGGCTACATCATGTCACAAAGAGGGATATAGACTAATCTAGAAAAAGTAAAGGAAATATTAGACATGGAACCTCCACAAACATTGAAACAAATGAGAGGGTTACAAGGAAGGTTGCAATCCATTAGAAGGTTCATAGCATAATTATCAGATATAATCCACCCTTTATCACATCTTCTCCGTAAAGGAATAACATACAAGTGGGATGAGAAGTGTGATTAAAACTTCCAATAGATCAAGGACTATATATTGACACCTCCAGTGCTCATGCCACCAATACCAAACAATCCATTGATCCTATATATCTCAGCAACATCGGCAACACTAGGTGGTCTTTTAGCACAACATGATGAAAACGAAAAAGAAAGAGCCATCTATTACATTAGTAGGACCTTGGTAGGCTATGAAATGAATTATGCTTAGTAGTGGTCTTCGCCTCCCAAAAGTTCAGATATTACATGCTATCACATCAAATCAAACTTATTGCAAAGATTGACCCCTTGAAATATTTGTTATCTAAAGAAAATCTCACTGGGTGGATGGCCAAATGGGTGATGATATTGAATGAATTTTACATAGAGTTTGTGGAGCGCAAGGAAATAAAGAGACAAGTGATCACAGATAAATTGGCAGATGCACCTATATATGTAGAAAATCCTTTGATATCTAAATTTCCTGAAGAATCAGTATTCCTTGTCAAATTAGCAAATCAGTGGAGAATGTACTTTGATGGATCATTTACCCAACATGGATCAGGGGTGAGTATTCCTTTTATCACCCCTCAAGGTGATTGCATTACAAAGTCATACCATCTAGCATTTCCATGTACTAATAACATTGCTGAGTATGAAGCTTTAATCACGGGTATAAGGATAGCGGTCCAATGGAAAATACAAGAGTTGAAAGTCTATGGGGACTCATAGCTGGTTATCAACCAAGTCAATGACGACTACCAAACTAAGGATGATAAACTCACTCCTTACAAGAAAATGGTAGAAAGTGTCAAGGACCTTTTTATTGATATAACTTTTGAGCAGATTGCTCACATGAACAATCAAGCAGTAGATGCTATGACAACAATTGGATCATTGTTATAAATGACACACAATGTCCTTCAATGTGAATTCTTGGTGGAACAACTTCTCGTACCAGATTTAAAATCCTGAAATCTAAATTTACGTGTATCATCATTGGTCCTGGTTCCCTGTGATATCATGATATATTTACCTACCCTCCCATCTAATATCACTTCCAATCTTAAAAATACCTTTGTTAAAAGGCATCTCGATTCATGATCCTAGGTGATACCTTATACCGCCAAAGCATCAAGGGACATTACTACAATGTCTCAACCAAGAGGAATCCTTGACCACCTTAACAAAAGTACATAATGGCATATGCAGTTCCCATTCTAGTGGCATGAATTTAGCTAAGAAAATTTTGAGGATGGGGTATTACCGGCCAACCATGGAAAGAGAAGCCCATCAGTACGTGGCAAAGTGTGTCTAGTGTCAACAGCATGGAGATCTTATTCATGCTCCAACTCAAGAGTTACAACCAATGGTCACACCTTGGCATTTCTCGTAGCGGGGGCTTCACCTCATCTAATGGCCATAAATTCATCATAACGACCATTGAGTACTTTACCAAGTGGGTAGAAGCCATTCCTATGACCTACATAATGGGAAAGAAAATTCCAAATTTATCCTGAATTACCTTATCTTCCATTATGGTGTTTCGCAAACCTTTATTTCTGATAACAAAACACTCTTCAAGAATCAGGATCTAGAAGAGCTATGCCAACAAGTTAACATCTGACATCGATTCTCTACCCTATATGAGGCTACAAATAAGACCATTCTAAAAATCCTAAAGAAAATAGTCAATGAAGCTAGTCGTGATTGGCATATGTAGTTAAATCCCGCCCTATGGGCTTATCAAACCAATATCCACACACCTATAGGACCAACCCCGTTCTCTTTGTTCTATGGATCAAAAGTCATCCTACCTATCACAGTCAAGCTTTCTTTCACTATGAGTGTCACTACAAAACCTAATCGCTGATGAAGAGTATAGAGTATCTTGGCTAAATGAGCTAGAATTCCCAGATGAGCGTCGTCTTGATGCCCTTAATCATTTACAAGAATAAAAAAATAGACTAAAATGGAGCTATAACAAGAAGATCAAGAGTCGATATTTCTAGGTAGGGGATCTTGTCCTAAAGAAGAATAAAAAAAATCTTCCAAATCGGGATGGTAAAGGAAAATTTGAGGCTAACTGGTTAGGTCCATTTGTCGTCATAACAATCTATGGATCAAGAGCATACAAATTATCAATCCCTGAAGGTGAACCCTTACAGGAATCGACCATTATTTTGTATCTTAAAAAATTTTATGCCTAGGCTTGAAGGGTGTAAATCTGAAAATACAAAAAATAATTATTATTTTTGGATGCAAAGAAAAGGAGTGAGCACATAGAGGTATTGGGACCCATCTTCAATAGGATCAAAGAATATAAGGTATGACTAAACCCAAAAAAGTGTTTCTTTGGGGTTACATCAGGGAAGCTTCTTGGCTACATCATGTCACAAAGAGGGATAGAGATTGATCTAGAAAAATTAAAGGTAATCTTAGACATGGAACCTCCACAAAAAATGAAATAGATGAGAGGGTTACAAGGAAGGTTGCAATCTATTAGAAGGTTCATAGCACAATTATCAGACTAAATCAACCCTTTCTCACATCTTCTCCATAAAGGAATAATGTAGAAGTGGGATGAGAAGTGCGATAAAGCTTTCCAGTAGATCAAGGACTATCTATTGAAACCTTAAGTGCACATGCCAGTGATACCAAACAATCCATTGATCTTATATATCTCAGCAACATCAGCAACACTAGGTTCTCTTTTAGCATAGCATGATGAAAAAAGAAAGAAAGAGCCATCTATTATATCAGTAGGACCTTGGTAGGCTATGAAATGAATTATTCATCCATTGAGAAAGCATGCTTAGCAGTGGTCTTTACCTCTCAAAAGTTCATAAATTACATGTTGTTACATCAAATCAAACGTATTGCAAAGATTGACCCCTTGAAATGTATGTTATCTAAAGCAACTCTCACTGGGTGAATGGCCAAATGGGTGATGATCTTGACTGAATTTGACATAGATTTTGTGGAGTGCAAGGCAATCAAGGGACAAGTGATCACAGATCAATTGGAAAATGCACCTATATATGCAGAAAATCCTTTGATATCTAAATTTCCTGATGAATCAGTGTTCCTTGTCAAATTAGCAGATCAGTGGAAAATGTACTTTGATGGATCATTTACCCAACATGGATCAGGGGTGGGTACTCTTTTTATCACCCCTCAATATGATTGCATTCCAAAGTCATACCATCTATTCTTTCCATGTACTAATAAAATTGTTGAGTATGAAGCTTTAATCATGAGTCTAAGGATAGTGGTCCAATGGAAAATACAAGAGTTGAAAGTTTATGGGGACTCACAGTTGGTTATCAACCAAGTCAATGATGAATACCAAACTAAGGATGATAAAATCACTCCTTACAAGAAAATGGTAGAAAGTCTCAAGGACCTTTTTATTGATATAAATTTTGAGTAGATTCCTCGCATGAACAATTGGGTAGTAGATTCTATGGAAACAATTGGATCATTCTTAGGCATGCCACACAACATCCTTCAATATGAATTCTTGGTGAACAACTTCTCGTACCAGCTTTTGAAATCCCAAAATTTGAATTTGTGTGTGTCATCATTGGTCCTAGTTCCTCATGGTATCATGATATATTCACCTACCTTAATAGAGGAACCCTCCCATCTGATATCACTTCCAATCTTCAAAAGACCTTTGTTAAAAAATCATCTCGATTTGTGATCCTAGGTGATACCTTATACCGCCCAAGGTTCAAGGGGACATTACTAAGATGTCTCAACCAAGAGGAAACCTTGACCACCTTAACAGAACTACATAATGGAATATGTATTTCCCATTCTAGTGGTATGACTTTAGCTAAGAAACTCTTGAGGACAGGGTATTACTGGCCAACCATGGAAAGAGAATCCCATTAGTACATGCAAAAGTGTTTCTAGTTTCAATAGCATGGAGATCTTATTCATGCTCCAGCACAGGAGTTACATCCAATGGTCACACCTTGGCCTTTCTCATAGTGGGGCTTGACCTCATAGGAAAAAATACTCCCACCTCATCTACTTACCATAAATTCATCATAAGGGTCACTGGTACTTTACCAAATGGGTAGAAGCCATTCCTATGACTTACATAATGGGAAAACAAATTGCAAAATTTATCCTGAATTACCTTATCTTCCATTATGGTGTTCTGTAAGCCCTTATTTCTAATAACATAATGCCCTTCAAGAATCAGGATGTGAAAGAGCTATACCAAAAATTTAACATCCAACATCAATTCTCTACCCTATATCACCCCTAGGGGAATGATCAAGCTGAGGCTACAAAAAAGACCATTCTAAAAATCCTAAAGAAAATGGTCAATGAAGCTGGCTGTGACTGACATCTGCAGTTAAATCTTTCCTTATGGGCTTATCAAACTAGTATCCACACACCTACAGGAGCAACCCCGTTCTCCTTGGTCTATGGATTAGAAGCCATCCTACCTATCAAGTTCGAGCTTCCTTCACTATGAGTGTCACTGCAAAACCTAATCACTAATGAAGAGTATAGAGTATCTCAGCTAAATGAGCTAGAATTCCTAAATGAGTGTCATCTTGACGCCCTTAATCATTTGCAAGTATATCAAAACCGACTGAAATGAAGCTATATCAAAATGATCAAGAATCAGTCATTCTAGGTAGGGGATCTTGTCCTAAAGAAGAATAAAAAAAATCTTGCAAATCAGGACAATAAAGGAAAGATTGAGCCTAACTGGTTAGGTCCATTTGTCACTATAACAAGCTATGGATCAGGTGCATACTGATTATCAATGCTTGAAGGTGAACCCTTCTAGGAACCGACCAATAGTCTACATCTTAAAAAGTTTCATGCCTAGGCTTGAAGGGTGTAAATCTGAAAAATACAAAAAAAAAGAAAAAAAATGATCAAAAATAAAAAAATAAGCAAAAGAATTGAAAAAGTAAAGAAAAAAAAATCGTCCTCTAGTGAAAACTATTTTGGTGGAACTTTGGGCAAGTACCTTGGTGAAAACCTAGCAAACAGGCGCCTTGCATAAATAAAGAACCTCCATCTATTCTTTGGCTCTTTGTCCCATCATTCTTTGCATCACATCCATCCATCATATCATTCATCCTATTTATTCCATCACCCATCCGCGTCTGAGTCATAGCTTGATATTGTGAAGTATCATATCCCCTTTAGTACTAATTGGCATATTCCTAAGGTTAGCTTGTCCTACTATATCAAAGTAGTCTATTGCATCACACTAGGGGAAATTTGTTATGGATCAGGTTGGGATCTTGTATATCTTAAGGTTATTTAAAATCTCGTCAAAAATCCAAAAACATTCAAAATCCTGTACAGCTAAAATCCAAAAACATTCAAAAATTATAAAGTCAAAAATCCCAAAAACATCCAAAAAACATCAAAATCCCTAAAAAGGTCAAAACACCAAAAATCCAAAAATATAACCTTGTCGAACTACGTTGTCTCTGAGCTTGAACATAGGCAATTCCATCACTAATGTGCCCCCAAGACACTTTAGGTTAGGATTCTATCATAATAAACTGACAATCCATCAACTGTTCATTCTTCATCAACAATAAGTCAAGTCAGTCGAACTACGTGGTCTATGCATGTATAGTGTAGGCAAGGCTGATCTTTGATAATCCCCCGAGGCTCCTAGGATAGTCCTTTAGGTTAGGTTCTTGGTCAGAAATCTTAGAAAATCCAAAACATTTGAAAACTTAGAAAAATCCAAAAACATTTAAAAATTGAAAACCCAAAACATTGAAAAACTTTGGAAAGCCCTAAACATCCACATAAACTTTCAAAAAGACCAAAAAAAGCCTCAAAGCATTTTAAAAAACATAAAAACATTGAAATATTCCATAAATCCAAAACCATCCATCTAATTTCATTTTCACCCGCAGTAAACTTTCACCCATAATAAATCAAATCATCATCTTCAAACTTTGGTAAAACAAATAGAAAACAAGTGTCACATGTTGAAAAGTGAGAACTAAGTGTCAAAGTCTAAAGTATAGATCATAGGTAAATGAGTTAGTAAAGTTTGTATCAACAAATTATCACACACCTAGTCCTACTCAAAACATCTGATAAACTATCCTAGGATGCATCCTTCCAACAATGGGCACTAACATTAGAAATCACCTTAGCTATATTACATTGGCAAGAGATATAGATAACATTGATAGTTTTTCGTAGATATTTTCTTATGATTTATCTTATTGACCCATTTCGAGGACCTATCAATGATTTCTAAACAATTTAGAGAGAAAGGAGTAGGGCATCGATCATTATCTTTCGTTTGTTGTGGTTGTGGGTATTCTTGTAAAATAATCTTGGCGCATACTTGCTTAGCTGTGTAGGGAGGTTGTTTGGGGTAGATTGTTGACTATTGCATATGCTTTGGTCTAATATATTTTGAACTACTAAACTACATTCTAATGAGGTTTTCTTATGTCATGGTGTGAACAAGAATTATCCTATCTGTTTGCAGATTCAAAGTCCATTACACTACATACAATGTCATCCTGGTCTTCAATACCATGATGCATCATGTCTATGTGTTCTATCAAACGTAAGAAATGACGAAAAATCCCAATCCCAAATATGAGAAAAATCACTTATCTCATCACCATATCTAATAAAGTCTCAGTGGATCATGTAATTGTTGGACTTTTTGAATCAATTTCAAAATCAATGGTCAAATCATTTTATTCTTCTATCTTCTTTCCATGCTAACCTGGATCATGGCATTCAACAAAAACACCATCATGCATCCATCCTGCATCCACAATATTGCCAACACACATACATCTTGCATCATTATAGCATATCATAAAACATAATCCACTACATCATCATTATCATTTAAGTTGTTTTGAATAATATAGATTTTTTATTTTAAACATCGTAATACATTGCATAAACATTCATAACATCCATATTATAAGCATGAACATATGCATCATCCATACATACCTATAAATACATACATCATGGCATCATAGATCGCATGAGAAAAGTACACAAAAATAAATGCATCCATCCATACATCCTACATAAGGATGTGATATCATCTGCATAACATAACATATCATACAAAGATATTGAAAAAGAAGGTAACACATCCATTGCATTGCATCTATATCATAAACATCACATATCATACATTACATCATAGATCATCTCATATCACATATCACATAAATAAAAGAAGTGAATCCATCACATTGCATCCATACATAATCATAACAAATAAATATAACATCGCATGAACATATGTATCCATACATCAATCAAACATGAAATAAAAGCACATCACATCATGGGTCTGAACCATATCATATATATATATCAAAAAATGACTATCATGATACAATATATGAATCAGTGTGTATCAATATCAATCAAAAGTACAATATACATGAGGCTATCAAAAATGATCTTGTGAATGTGTATCTGTATAAATAATTACGAAAGTAATAAAAAAAGTGTCTATATGAAGGCTAGCCTTGGTGGTTGCTCGACTCCCCAGGCTATCTAACTGATGGTTGATTCTCAACCCTAGGAGGTGCCCCACTCCTCTAGGAATAGTCAAGTTGTTGCATCTCTCTAGGAACATCTCGATGATAATGCATCTTGTAATATGTAGCCTCTGTGACTGCCTCTTTGTACATGCAAGCAGACACCGTCTGTCCCTAAGATGCTACTATCACAACCTCGAGCTACTACCTCTGTCCAATCTCTTGGGACAATTGTAGGTCTAGTTGCTTCCATAACTGAGCCTCTCTATCTCTCTCTGTGGTCACAACTTGCAGTTGTTGATGCAACTAATCTCTCTCGGCTATGAGAGCCTATATCTGAGCATGTAACTATTGATCCGACTGTTGAGGTGGTGGAGGAGCTAGTGGTGACCCTGGAACCTGTCGATCCTAGTGGCCATTCTGTTGGCCATCCTGCTAATGTCCTAGGTCTTGGTGACCCTGATCCTACCTGGGATGCTCTCCATCCCCTGAAACATGTTCCCTATCTTGCTCTAGTTGTTGTTGCTCTCTCTACCCCCATCTCAGCCTTTGCCTCTACCTCTGCCTCTGCCTCTGCCTCTGGGGTATCCCCCCATTGGTTCTATCAAGCACATAGGTGGCATGACCCATGCACTGTATCCTATCATAGTTCCTGCATCTGGTAATCCCTGATCTTAGGCCCAAGGTTGTAGAACTAGCTATCGAAAATCATTGACCACCACTACAGGGTCAATCTACACTCCCCACTGGACCTCTCTCTGAGATCTCACAAAGAATGATGTGTAATCATCCAGAGGTACATCCTATAGCTCCCTGAACTACCAAGCAACATAGTCTAGAAGGTTCTATTCTATCATAGTGTGCTCTTTCCCCTACATGTAGTGAGTCTATTGGGAAAAGTACAACTATTGTTGATCGTCGTGCCACGCTGAAACCTACAACCATGACCTTCATCTAAATCTGGTCATGTCATCAATGACACAATGCCAATAGGGTAGACCTATCGAGCTAGTGTGTTGTAATTTCATCAAGACCCTATAGCTAAATACAATGGGCTCATCCTTGTGAATATCTGCCAAAACAACCAATGGCCTCAAAATGGCTATGTGCTCATAAGCCCATATATGAAGCAGTGTAACACCTGCCCCAATGCTGTTGTCCTCATAGTAAACTACTTGGTGCATATCATGGTATAAAGAAGCAAGTAGAACTAGACCCCATGCATATAGAGTGGACCTCTTGATCATGCCATGCCATGTTACCCCCCAGCCTGGACTAAAGCCTCTACCTCGTCGGTCAAGGGAAATCATGCTAGAAATGAGTGTTGTGATGAACAATCTAAATATTGGTACACGGGCCCCGTACAAATCCAAGCCATTTGGGTTGAAGAATGTAGGAGTGACATCAAAGGGGGAAAATCCTCCTGCACACATTACACACAGCATCAATTTATCTAAAATTCAGAAAACTGATCAAAATCAGAAGGTCTGCATCCCAAAACATCAATTACGTTGCTAAAATCAATAACATCGCTATTTTAAAAGTGCATTGTTGTATGAATTTTCAGGGTGCATCACTAATTTGGCGATGCATGTTGCAATACTCAATTGCAAATTGACATTTGCATGTGTCGCTATGGTTAAAAAAATCATGACGTGTCACTATTTGACAAGTGCATCTCCCATCACAAGTGAGTGGCACTAAATTAAAAAATCTTATGCATTGCTATTTTAAATCACAACCCACTAATCAATTGCATCACTAGAATGAAAAACCCCTATGTGCCACTATACAACAAGTGTGTCGCTAAAAAATAATAGTGACGCTTTCGACGCCTTTTGTGCAGACCGCTATATAGCGACACTCCTAAAATCCTAGTTTTGGCACGCTAATAAATGCACCAAAATACAAAAATTGAGACAAGTTTCAAATCACATACCTGTGGTCTTGTATCTGCTTAGCGCTGGTACTCTCGAACCCACTCAAAAAGGTGAAGTGGAAGCGCACGATGAGCCATCTTGTCAAAGTGTCAAAGCTCCAAATGCAAAAAATTGCTAGAGTGTGAATGCACAAATGAATTGGAAGTGCAACCTTTTCACCTATTTAAGCCAAAAAATTAGGGTTGTTTGCCCTAATTTGAGCCAAAAGATAGGGTTTTAACCTATTTTACCTATTTTTGTGCTTTGCGACCTATTTTGAGCCATTTTCTTGCATTTCTAAGGCCTTTTTCTGCATCATGGGGCATGTTTTGGCACCTAAACCTATATTTTACCTTTGTTAAGAAATCAACCCAAAATTCAAAATTTTAGCCCAATTTCTTGAGGGGGTAGGGAACCAGCTTATTCCTTTCGCTGGGGAAATAGTGGGGCATCCAAAAAAATAGATTTTTTTTGATTTCTTGATCTAAGTAGCAGTTTTAATCTGAAAAGCGTCAATCTTTGAACCAATGTAACAGGTACCAAGCTTCAAAGAGGGGAAAAATGTAGACACTTAAAAATGTCTTGAATGATACTATATACCTTAATCTAATATATTAACATCATTTCATCTTGAAATCCATCTTCTTTTTGCTTGTTTGATTAAATTAGCCTAGCTATTTGATTAAATGTCTCATTTTCATCTATTAATCTAATTGACCTAATTGGGTTAATTAACCCCCCTCTTGTACTAACATTTCACCTTGTCTAATCGAATAATGCAATTATTTAATTAGCCTTCTTATGTCTTCTTATTTAATTAAATAAATCCTAGTTATACCAGATATTTAATTAAATATCCTAATCTCACCCCTTTCATTAAATAAATAAATTATTTAACATTTGATAAATCCTAAATTCCTCTAAAAGTGAATATCCTCATGGAATATTCCTTTCCCTTTGCGCATTAAAATTTTGTTTTAATTAAATAAATGCTAATTATCCTCACATTCCCACTTGCAAGGGAATATTCCTTGAGAATACTCCTTTACACATTCCTCCAAAAAGGGAATATTCTCATGGAATATTCTTTCCCTCTTCACTCATTTGAAAAAAGGAATATTCTTCCTTACAACAAACTTTCAACAAACTTCTTGAGAAAGTTTTGAAAGTGTGCTTCTTTGCATGATTATGATCCCTTGATTAAATATCAACTTGCATTCTCAACCCTTGATGGAAATCCATGATCCATGCCCCCATCTTCCTTCCATCTTGACCATTGATTGATTCTTTCAATCTTGACCATTAGTTTCTTTTTTCCAATTTCATAAATAGACCTTGCATTTATTGAATAGGCATCCACCTTTCCAAAGTAAGCTTATGTTGTTAAAAATAACTCCCATTTGTATCCATGTTTTATGTTTAAAGGCATTTTAGGTTAATTTTCATGGATTAGTAGCTTAAAACATACATTAATGGCTTTCATGGTAACTTAGTTGCATCCATTTAGCATATTTTGGAATTAGGACTTGCATCTTTAAATATTGCATACATTTAGAATAGATTTGAATATACTTACAACATACATCTTAGCGTTCATCATGTTAATTTAGCTTTCATCATGTTTCACATATATCTCTCATCGGTTTCATCAGTTTTCTTCAATAAAACTTATTGAAACAAGCTCATTATCTAAGGGATTGGGAAAGGGTCGCCATTCCAAATCAATGTGACACCACTCCCCCAATAGGATAAGTTTCAATGTCTTAGATTAGATGTTTTTCAAGCTTTCATATTTTTAGCATGTTAGATTAGTGGCTTCTTCGTCTTTATTTACATTGAATATCTTATTGGGAATGATGCTTAGTGGATTAAATATACTTTGAATCCTCATGGATCAAGTGTAGTTAACCTATACTATGTCATTGGTCACAACTACTATGAGATTTGAGTATCCAGGACACTTGACTAAATTTATAGCAAAGGGTATTGAAGCTTGTAGGATTCTTCTTTGCTATTTTTCTACATCAACATTTAGATTTTTGAGAGAGACGTCTTCTTGAAAAATGATAGCTTCTTCTCACTTGTTCTAAAATATTATCTTCACAAGTTTTATACCAAGGTGACACTTCTTTTTTCATTTAAATTCCTCTCTCTGTTTTTGGTTCTTCAAAATTCTATTTAATATTAATGATTATAACATATTCCTTTTATGTTGCCAACATGTCTATTTTTTTTGGTTGAGTTGTGAATATTTGGATATTTTGAGCTTTTATATTGATTTTTCCACTTTCAAACTCTATATCCATTTCATTTAGCATTCCATTTCCATACAAATTAGGATAGTGTCAAGTATAGTTATAGTTATTCTAATATTTTATATTTTATTTTCCAAGCATTATTCATATTTATAGAGACACATAGGGATAAGTGCAAGAAGTTGGGTTCACTTTTTGATCAAAAAAGGAAGTGTTATTTTTTTAATTCAAAATTTTTCATACTTGGAGTAAAAATTTGAACCACTTACACATATAACTTTAAGAAAGTCAAGTAATATGAATTGTATTATTTTGAGTCTAGTTTTCAAATATATAATTTATTTTAATACCCAGATGACACAAGTTAATTTTGTATAGGATGTACAAAATTTACTTTTTAAAAGTCACTTATTTAGGGCCATAACATGCATGTGTATGACCAACATAATTTGACCTAAACAAAATATTTTTTCTAATTCCTTTGGGAAACGATGTGTATTATAGGGAAGTTTAACAAAGATATTTTTTATAATTTTTTTCCAAATATATTTTTTAATTGGCCCCTAATTATTATTTTAAAAAACTCCTCATGTATAGAAAACATAATTTGAGATAAACTAATCATAAAAAAATTTCTTTCATTATGCAAAGAATGATGTCTAAATTTATGACATATTTTTTGAGAAAAACTTTAAAAATTAAAAGTTATTATAAAAATACTAATACTAGACATTTCAAGTTTATGGACCAATTTCCTCATAAATTAATTAATAACTAAAAATACGTCCAATTATTAAAAAAATTACATATTTTAAAACTAGACATCATCATCTATAATGAATTTAAATTTCTTTAAAAAATCTATAAAAAAATTGTTAGCCATATTACTAAAATCAAATTTTCTCTTGCTATTTTTATGTCATTATACTTGTAGGTCCAAGGCTAAGGGTTGGGTTTATAAGCCTAAAACAAAAGGAAATCCATGGGTTTCAAATTTAAAATTTAATGAAACACGTACCCACTCTAAAATGCATATATGTTCTAAAAACATGAAAGAATATGATGTAATTAAAAACCAATACCCATTTTAAGATGAAACAGGTACTCATTTTAAAAATCAAAATGGGTACCCATTTCATATAGGTATAGATTTAGGTTTGGGAGCTCGATCCTAAATGAGCACCCATTTTTTTGTATTAATAATAGTTTAAACACAAATATACATTCAAAATTTTGTCCAAAAGATGCAACTATGCATCATATCGTTGTCCTCAAAACTGCTGTTGTACTCACTTAAAGCATAATACTCCTTTGTACATGTAACTTAATACAATTCAGCTTTCTAAAGCATATACAATACTACAATTTTATTTTCTATGCAACTTTATCTATTGTTGTTGTACATATTATCCAAAAAAAGAAAAACCTATAACATTCAAGATTATTAGTTCCTTCTTTCGCTATATGCATCAAAATATTTCCACCCTAATGGTGACTTAAAGCTCCTCATTGGACTTGACTACTTCAATTATAGAGTTAACTCCATCATTTGCATTAAACTGAGCACCATGGGCTTCCTTGGTTTTCTTTGGTTTTCTAATTGCCACTTCATTGGATGTCCTTTAGAATTCTCCGAGTTCCTTCAAAGAGGTCACATAATCAAAATGATTATAGTGCCAAGTATATCCATTTTTAACTTCTTTATTTACTACATTGTTGTCTCGTTACCCAACAACTTCATGAGCTTGAACATTGATATCTTCGTGGTTACATTTACCTACACAACAACATTAAATATTGTGTCTTTTTGAAGACTTGGTAAGCGTCCTCCTACACCCTTTAAATTTTTTCTCATTCCTTGCCTTCCAAATTTACCAAAGAATTTTAGTTGACAAGAAAAACCAAAATAAATTATGTTCTTTCTCTATTTTTTTACCATTCCCAATTAGGATATCTTTCCAATTAACTTCCCCATTTCCCCCCCATATCATTTTCTCATTACAAAAAAATTTCCATATTTCCTTTTCATAAAAAAAATCAAAGAAAATATGCTTAATTGATTCAGGTATTCTACATGTATATTACAAATATAAATATTTGTATGATTAAGATTGTAGGGTACCCTTTGCAACAAAATTAACCATCTAAAACAAGCCTTCTTTGGTTCCATCAAATTAGACTAGATAGATTTAAACATAGTTTGCATTATTTATCTTTTAAACTAGCCTCCCAGTTTTTGTTAAGATATTTAGTAAGAGACACATAGTTAGTTAATGATTTATATATCATCTTGGTTTTAACATCCAACAAAGGGGTGCCATCCTACAATTTATAGTCCTTGTGTTGTTCATTATTTTGTATAAAATTTGTGGGAAATTGAAAGCCTTTATAGGCTTCCTTTAGAATTGAATATGTTCTCCAATTTGACAGAGGTATACTATATTCACAACTTAGGGAATCCAAATCCTTCAATTTCCCATTATTTAGGATATTTTTGAAAGATTGGATTCCTTTTTGGGCCCACCTTTTAGAAGAACAACCTTGTAGAAGGGTGAGGTGTCTACCGTTGTGTTCCAAATTCTACCAGATGGATCTATTGACATGCATTAGTGTTATTTTTTTCATTAATATAATAATTCCTTACTTTTTTCTTGATTAGTTCCCAGGACTTCCATAGGATTTTAAAGACTAGTGAGCCTACAAGATTTATTAGGTATTTTCTAATTAGAATATCACCGAAAGGTAGCACCTTCCAGGACTTCGCTTTCTTGGGGACAAGTTGAATATTTTTTCTCACCAAGAATTTCCAAGGTTCACCCCCTTCTAAGGCCTTGATGATCCACTTGGTAGCTAGTTTGATTCCATGTGTTTTTAGATCCTTTAGGCGTACCCCCCCTTGAACCTTATCTAGACAACACCACTCCCACTTGATAGAATGTTTCTTTCTCTTTCCCTCTCCATTTGACCATAGGAAACTTTTATTTTCTTTTGAATCTCATTGACTTGATACCAAATAGAGGAAAAGTATATACTATAAGAAGATAAAATCTTTTGACAATTTTGGATCCTTTTAGCAAGAGACATGTATTATTTATTCTAGCCATCAATTTTTTTTCTCAATTTTTCTTTTAATCCACAACCACATCTCTTTTAGATTAGGGTTAATTGCAAAGGGTATCCCTAAGTATATGACTTGCTTGTGGGGACCTCCCAACTGAAATCCATACTCTTTAAGCCATTCAGAAGGGGAGTCCGCCCATCCAAGCAAGATAGATTTTGTATTGGAGATCTTTGCACTAGAAGCTTTACAAAAGAAGTTTATCTTTTGCATCAAGCTATCTATATTTCTTTCCTCCATTTCCACAAATATTATAGTGTCATCTAAAAATTGGATATTCAACAATTCATTATGGTCAGGGAGTGTCAAGTCCCTAATCCTAGGAGAGAGAAAGGATTATCTCTGTAAGTAATGTACTACATCTAAGACAATTACAAAGAGAGTCAGGGCAAGGGGCAATCCTTCCTGATGGATCTTTCTAGTGTAAACTCCTCATAGAAGGAGTCATTTACTCCCACTTGAGCAACTGTACCACTTAAGAGAGTATTAACAATGTTATAAAAGATGTTAGGGAAACCAAAGGCTTCAAGGGTTATTCTTAAAAATGACCACTCAACCCTGACATAAGCCTTTTCAAAATCTAATAGAAGCATGTCAAAGTTCTACTTTGAATACCTTTCCCATTCCATGACATCATAACTTGTAATAAGGTTTTCTAAGATATATCTCGCCTTGATTAAACCAATTTTGGTATTGTTTATAAATTTGGGTAGGATAATAACCAATCTTATAGCTATTATTTTAGCTAAAATCTTATAAGACACATTCAATAGGGAAATTGGTCTCCAATTCTTTTTTATGGTTTTGTCCCCATCTTTGGGCAGTAATTTAATGATACCTTTATTGATGTTATTTCCCAATAAGTCTCTACTACATTACACCAAGTACATTTGGTGTAATAATCACATATCCAATCTATAAAAGTTTTATAAAATTCAATAGGTAATCCATCACCCTCAAGGGACTTATCATTATTCATAGATTTGATGGATTTCCTAATTTCCTCTTTGGAAATTCCTTCTCATAACCTAGCTGCATCCTCCTCAAAAATTCTTATGGGGATAATTTTCTTGATGTAACCCCTAGAATTGTTACAATCCCTATTGTGCCCTTCAAATATAAAAATATTCTTATAGAATAGGGAGAATTGGTTTAAAGTATCTTCTTGATTTGTGTGGAGGGACCCCTCATGCCAAATTTGGTCAATTTGCTTCTTGATGCCTTTCTCTTTGATGTATCTAAAGAAGAACTTGGTAACTTTATCACCATTATTCAACCAATTTAATTTGGATCACACTTATAAACCTTGAACTCTATTTACTTGTAGTATTCTTAGGGAAATCTTGGCTAAGTTGAGCTCTTCACATAGTTTCACATTCAATGGATTATCCAGAATGCTAGATTCAACTCTTAGAATTTTTTCTTGGAGGTCATTCTCCTCCTTTCTTCTATCTATGGCTCATTTTTACCAATGGTCTGGAATAATATTTTCCATCCATTCAATTTTTGTTCCCATCTCTCAGTAGCATTCAGGTTCTTTAGCATCCAATTGTAAATTTCCCTGAGGGTAGTAATGGTCCCTTACAGTCTTTATCAATTAGAAGGTTTGTGTTAGGGATGAAGTAACCCTTATTCTTATTTTTCTTTATATTTCCATTACTCAAAACTTATCCTGGCCCTTATCAGATGATGATGAGAAAGTGTATAAGGATATACACTCACTTTACATCCTTCACTATTGGAGTCAAAGTTGAAGAAGTCCTAGTTGGCATAGAATCTATCCAACCTACGGTAAATCCTCCTTCCTCATTTTTGGGAATTGCACCACATATACCAGATGCTATTGTTTTCTTTCTTCATACCTTCCATAAATTCAAAGATGTTGAGTTTAGATTTCATTCTTTACCAAAAATGTTTCTCACTACCTTTCCAATCCATTCAAGACCCCCTTTTTGTCCTTGCTATACTCAATCATATTGAAATCCCCCCTAGAATCTATGGTATATCGAGTAGGTTGAAAATCCACATCCATAACTCTATCCTTTCCTTGTATTCATTAGATCCATAAATGGAGCAGATGCCAAATGTGGAGTCTCCTTTTTGAATTGAGACCCAGACTGCTATGTTGCATAGATAAATACCAGAGCTTAATACATGTTGGTCCCAATCTTTGGAAATGAGGATAACAATTCCCCCTTTCTCTTTCATGTTTGTTGGTATGTGACAACTAATCATGCTATACTCTACACTCTTCATGTATCCTTGCCAGGGTTCAGGGCCGGGCTGGGCCCCTGGCAGGGGTTCGAGGGCGGTAGCCTCTAAGATTTTTTTTCCTACTTTTTTGCATCGCCACCAAAAAAGGAAAAATCACCAAAAATGGGAAAAACCCGACTTTGTAGAACCCTAATATGGAAACTTCTACTCTTGTTATAAGGGGTTGGGATGGGAGTTATAGTATATGAGAAAAAGGCGATTATTTGTGAGATTGTAATAAATTTTACATTGGATAATAAAATCATTGGATGATTGCATTTTTTGTAGATGTAGCCCGGATTGGGTGAACCACATTAAATTCTTTGTGTTAATTTTTTGTGTGTGTTTTATTGATTAAATTTGCATTTAACTTGTTAGATATCCACATTCTATCTCTAACAAGTGGTATCAAAGTGGGGTTGTGTTTAGTTATCCTTTGTAGAAAGGTCTCACGGTTGAGTGAGAGAAATGGCAGACGAGGGAAGGTTGAAGGTTGAAAAGTTTAATGGTAGAACTATTAGTTATGGAAGATGAAAATGGAGGACTACCTCTTTCAAAAGGATTTATGGTGGCCATTGGAAGGTAAAACCAAGAAACCCTCAACAATGTCTGATAAGGATTGGGATATTTTAGACATAAAGATACTTGGCAGTATTCATTTATGTCTGGCACAATCAGTGGCATTCAATATTACAAGAACAAAGACAACTCAAGATTTGATGGAAACCCTGGCGAAGTTATATGAAAATCCTTTCGCTTTGAATAAGGTATTTCTTATGAAGCATTTCTTTAATATGAAAATGGTAGAAGGTGGGTCAATTGCTGATCATTTGAATGAGTTTAATACCGTTACTAGTCAATTAACTTCTATAAATGTAAAATTTGATGAAGAATTTAGGGCTCTTTTGATTCTGTGTTCTTTTCCTAAAAGATGGAATATCTTGGTAATGGCTGTTAGCAATTCTATTTCTGGTTTGAATACATTGAAATTTGATGATATTGGTGTTATTTTGAGCGAGGAAATTCATAGGAAAAGCTCAGGTGGAACATCCACATCAAGAAATGTTTTGAATGCAAATAGCAGGGGAAGAACAAAGGAGAGAGGAAACAATTTTGGAAGTCGTGGGAAGTCACAAGGAAAATCATTGGACAAAAGGTCTCAAAGTAGAGACAAGAGGGATTGTTGGTACGATGGTAAGCCGGGTCATTTAAAGAAAGATTGTTGGTCTCAAAAAAATAAAGGAGACAAAAAGGAACGAAGTAAATAGGAAAATATGGTAAGTAATAAATCTGATGAGGATGCTTACATTATTTCCCTTGATAATGTTGATGATTCTTGGGTGTTAGATTCAAGGGCTTCATTTCATGCTATGCCCCATGTTATTTTCTTGATTATGTCCAAGGGGATTTTGGGTTGGTTTATTTGGGAGATAAAGAACCCTATCAGATTGTTGGAAAGGGAAGAATCGAGATTAAGTTATAGAATGAGAATCATTGGCTACTACATGAGGTAAGGCATGTTCCAAAGTTAAAGAGAAATTTAATTTCAGTAGGGAAACTAGATGATGAAGGTTGTGTTGTTACATTTAGTGATAAAAATTGGAAGGTTACAAAAGGTGCCTTAATGGTAGAAAAAGGTGTGAAAGTATGCACCTTATATCTTTGTACAAGTCATACTGTTTCTTCTACTTTAGCTATTGTAGATAAAAATCAATGTTCAGGAACAATTGTTGTAGTTAAGTAGGCAAAAAATCAAATAGTTATTGTGGATTATGAATCAGCACTATGGAATAATAGACTTGGCCATATGAGTGCAAAAGGTATGAAAGTACTTCATGCAAAGAATGTTTTACCAGGTCTAAAATGTGTTAATATGGATTTATGTGAAAGTTGTGTGTATGAAAAAAAGAGAGAGAGAGTAAGTTTTCTCAAGGATGGGAAGCAAAAGAAAGATGATAAATTGGAGCTTGTGCATACGGATGTATGGGGACCAACTCAGGTATCTTATCTTGGTGGCTCTCAGTATTATCTTACATTCATTAATGATGCAACTAGGTATGGATTTATTTACTTAGGTAGAAATCTGATGTATTTCAAACTTTTAAAAAATGGAGAAGCTTGGTTGAGAATGAGACAGGTAAAAAGTTAAAATGTCTCAGATCTGATAATGGTGGTGAGTATTGCAGCAAAGAGTTTGAATATTATTGTTCCTCTAATGGTATTCATAGGTATAAAAAGATTCCAAGGACTCCACAAGAAAATGGAGTGGCTGAGCGCATGAATAGAACAATAATTGAGCATGCACGAACTATGAGATTGCATGTTGGGTTGCCTTTAAACATGTGGGCAGAGGATATAAACATTGTTGTTTATTTAATTAACAGAGGTCCCTCTAATACTTTAGGTTGTGGTATTCCAGAGGAAGCATGGACAGGTAAGAAGGTGAGTTATTCTTTTCTCAAAACCTTTGGTTGTGAAGCATTTGCACATGTAGATTCTAAAAATAGAGACAAGCTTGATGCAACATCAAAGAAATTTATATTTGTTGGATATGGAATTAATGAATTTGATTATAGGCTTTGGGATTTTGAAAATCAGATAATTGTAAGAACCAGGGATGTCATTTTCAATGAGAAAGTGTTGTACAAAGATCTGTTGCAAGAGAATGAGAAGAAAGAAAATGATTATGCAGTGTTGGATGATACTCCAAACAATGATGTTCCAATGGTTCATCATACTCCACAACAACAACAACAACAAAAACAACAACAAATACCACAAACTCTAGTGAATATTAGATGATCTTCAAGGATAAGTAGACCTCTGGAAATATTTTCTCCCTCTTTATATTCTATTTTATTAACTGATGTTGGTGAACTGAAATGTTATGATGAAGCTATGTACGTGGATACCAAGGTTCAATGGGAGCATGGAATGGAAGAAGAAATGGAATCCTTGCTGAAAAATTAGACTTGGGAATTATGCAAGTTGCCTACAAGTAAAAAGGCTTTACCAAATAAATGGGTTTATAGGCTAAAAGAGGAGGATGGAGGTAAGAAAATATTTAAAGCCAGGTTAGTTTTAAAAGGATTTGCATAGAAAAAGGGTATTGATTTTGATGAGATTTTTTATTCAGTTGTTAAAATGACTTCTATACGCACTGTTTTAAGTATTGTGGCTACTAAATATTTTCATTTGGAACAGGTAGATGTTAAAACAACCTTTCTCCATGGTGATTTGGAAGAGGAAATATATATGGAATAGCCACAAGGTTTTGAGGTCAAAGGTAAGGAGAAACCTGTGTGCAGATTGAAGAAAAGTTTATATGGCTTGAAGCAAGCACCTTGGCAATGGTATATCAAATTTGATAGTTTTATGGCTGAGCAAGGCTACAAACAGTGTAATTCATACCATTGTGTTTATTTTAAGGGGTTAGATGATGATAGCTACATTATTTTATGTTTATATGTTGATGATATGCTTGTAGTGGGGTCTAACATGAATCACATAAAGTATTTAAAATAACAGTTAGCAAATTCATTTGCTATGAAGGATTTGGGGGCAGCATAGCAAATCCTTGGTATGAAGATTACAAGAGATAGGAAAAATAGAAAATTATTTTTATCTCAGGCTAATTATGTTGAAAAGGTGTTGTAGAGATTTCATATGGAGAATGCAAAAGTTGTCAGCACACCTTTGCCTAGTCATGTTAAATTGACTAAGGATATGTGTCCAAAGACACAAGAAGAGGAAGAAAAAATATCCAAGGTACCATATGCTTCAACTGTAGGTAGTTTAATGTACGCCATGGTATGCACAAGACCAGATATTGCACATGTTATAGGAGTTGTTAGCAGGTATATGAGTCATCCTAGTGTTGAGCATTGGAATACGATAAAATGGATTCTTAGGTATTTGAGAGGTGCATCCAATAAATGTTTATGTTTTGGGAGCTCTAATACTACTTTAAAAGGCTATGTTGACTCAGATTTGGTAGGGGATGTAGATACCAAGCAGAGTACCACAAGTCATGTATTTACGATTGGTGGGACAATAGTGAGTTGGATCTCTTGGTTGCAAAAGGTGGTTGCTTTATCCACTGTGGAGGAAAAGTATGTTGTTGCAATAGAGGTGGAAAAGGAGATGATATGGCTGCAAATTTTCATGGAAGAGTTGAGAAAACAACAGGCTGGAAATTACTTGTTTACAGATAGCCAAAGTGCTATACATCTTGCAAATGATTCTTCCTTGCACTCTAAAACCAAACACATACAGTTGAGATATCATTTCATTCAGTTAGTGTTGGAGGATGGATAGGTAAAGCTAGAAAAGATACATACAGATGCCAATCCAATGGATATGTTTACGAAGGTGGTGACAAGGGAGAAGTTGATCTCCTCTTCAACTTTGGTTGGCCTTCAAGGTTGAATTCAAGTATAATAGAGCAGCAGGGTCCAAGGTGCTTATTTCTAGTGGGAGCTATAAGTGCAACAGTGTTTTCTAGGATCAGTCTCCAAGTGGGAGATTGTTTAGTGTGGAGCCTGATCAATCTCCAAGTAGGAGATTGTTTGGTGTGGACCTTGATCAATCTCCAAGTGGGAGATTGTTGGTATGTGGTGACTGATCATGCTATAATATACACTCTTCATGTATTCTCACTAGGATTTGAGGATGGGCTAGGGCCCAAGCGAGAGTTCAGGGGCGGCAGCCCCCGAGAAATTTTTTTTCCTACTTTTTCGCATCATCACCGAAAAAGGAAAAATCACCGAAAATGGGAAAAATTTGACTTTGCAGAACCCTAATCTAGAAGCTTCTAAGCTTGTTATAAGGGTTTGGGATGAGAGTTACAATATGTGAGAAAAAGGTGATTATTCACGAGATTGTAATAAGTTTTGCATTGGATAATAAAATCATTTGATGGTTGCGGTTTTGTGGATGTAGCCTAGATAGGGTGAACCACGTTAAATTCTTTGTGTTAAATTTTTTGTGTGTTTTATTTCTCTGTTTTATTGATTAAATCTACATTTAACTTGTTAGATATCTACCTTCTATCCCTAATAATGTTCATTGGTAAAGTGGGAGGAGTTGGTCCAAATGAGCCTCAAGTTGGTTTCTAGGGTAAAACTAGTCTTTTTAATTTCCTAAAGAAGAACAATATCTTTTTTTTTTCTAGGTTGAGGAATTTTCTAACATTCCAAGATAAGCAGTTAAGATTCATTACAATCATATTTTGGGGGAGCTTCCTTCTCATTCCTAAAGTTATCAAAGCATTTAGGAATCTTTTAATTTCATGTCTTTTAGAGGCGGGCATTGTGATTACCACACTTGTTTTCTTTCTTTTATACTTGGTGATACTTGTTAGGATAGGTGGCATTATAATTGTTATCCTAAGTTAATTTAGGTGTCTCTATGTTCTTTTGAAAGTGTCCTTGAGGACATGGGAGGTAAAATATTTCTTATTTATTTTCCTAGATGACAAATTGTAATTGAATTCATAGAGGTGGACACACTATGGTGATGATTACTGAGCATCCTGAGAGCATATTCCTTTTAGGTGTCCACTTTCTGGGTGGGGACCACCCAAAAATGCATGCCCTTTCATCTTATTTACATGTTATCTTGGGTTGGGCACCCAAGCTTGCATGTTCTAGATTTGAGCCATCAAATCCATTAGAGTTATGGAGAACTTGGTATTGACCAATTTTGATTAGCTATGGGTTAGGCACCCATGTAAAGGCCATGTGATCTTTTAATTATTTTCACCATGTTTTTGGGTTGTCCACTAAGGGGGGTGTGGGTTTTTCTAGGTGGTTTTACTTGTTGTTTTGGGATACCATATGTGGTATTATCTTGGGCCACAAACTTCTATATATTGCAGCATTGAGATGGTGGTTTCATGAGTTTTTTTACAAGTTGTCAGAGTACTGAAGTGCTACTGAAATTCAAAGAGAATTGTTGTATTGATGTAATTCATTAAATATTAATACAAATATTGCACCTCTTTGGGTTGGGAGTTTTTTCCTACAAGGGTTTCTCCACGTATATCTTGTGTCACTTGTGATTCTCCACTTGTGGTATTGTTGTTTCATTTTCATTGTTAGAATTTTTAATCACATATCTTAATATTCGTAATCTTGAATACATAATTTCAAAATTTTAACCACATATTTAAGTTCATATTGTTGAAAGTTTCACCTTGATTTCCAATATTTGGTATCAGATCTAATGGTTCTGTTGAGAGAGGGACACCTTTCTTTTAAGTGTTGAAGGTTTTTTGGTTGCAGTGGGAACTTTTTATTTCTATGTTTTAAAGGTTTGTGAAGAATATTGAAAACCATGACTTCTACCTTTCATCTAGATATTGAGAAATTCAATAGCACTAGTTACAAAGATGTGGAATTTGAAGCTGGAGGATCTCCTTGAAGAGAGAGATCAATGGTTGGAAGTTTCAAATGAAAAGAAACCATCCAGTGTGTCTGATGAAGATTGAAAAAAAATGGACAAGAAGGAAAGAGGAACCTACAATGCCCCACCAAGGAACCCCAGAGGATGACACAAACATAGCACAATAATGGAACATTTTTATTTTTTTAATAAGAAATAACAGTGAACTGCATAACTTAACATAACATATAAACTAAACTAAGTCCTCTAAGGTTCCATGATTACATTCTAACTTATATCTTAATCAAGAACTGGACTTACTTCGTTAAATAATTTGTTAACATGATTCATTTAACAATCAAGTTCATTTTAAACCATCACAATAAATTATTCTACAATATGAATTTCTATAATATGTTATTCGTTAAACAACATGAAAGATCATTTATTAGTAAATAACAAGTATAAATATAGATCACATTACATGAGAGTACATCATAATTGTTACATCATTACACTATTTGCAATAAGGCTTCCCCAAATACAATTGGAAAGATTACATCAATATTACATTGAATAACACATGATATACAGGTCCATAACATAAATATAAAGATTGTCTCCTCGAACTGGATCAAGAACCAAAATCTACTACACAAGGTATACAACCTCCACTCACATGAACAAGCAACAAGGAAGACCCAATGGAGGAAAAAGCACCCTCCTGACCATGTGGAACCCTAAGATCAATCCCCTGTGCTAGGAGATAACATAAGGTCCCACTACTAACAAACAATCAAGAAGACAGAAGGCTAACATGACAAGGCTATACATGGATTTGACACAACACAATAATAACAATAACATCATGCAAGACGAATACATTACTTCCAGAGGCATTCACACAACAGAAAAGGATACATAACTAGGGAATGCTAGAATACAATAGGGAAGAGTGTGATAGCATGGTACTGGCATGGGTTACCCTGGAAGTCTCTCACCAGACATCAGCCCCCATCTATGGTTACCTTGGTAGTCTCTCACTAGATGTCGTCTCCATAGGGTGATACATGTGAAACCAAAATTCCTTTCATGAGGAAAAGGAAGTTGATCTTGCCAACTAGGCCTTCTCAACTCATTCTTAGCATAAACGAGCACTACAGGCCTAGGTGAGGCATCCAATTATCTTGATTAATGTGAAATCTACCCAACCCACTAATTCATTAATTAGGTTATCAATGAATTAAGAAACTCCCAAATGGGTTACCCTAGACACCACTTTGGGTTCTATCCCCCATTGAGAGCCACTCCCCCTACTTGCAACTAGTAGACCCTACACAACAAGCATGGTAAAAACCATCTTGCACACTTAACAAGTTCATATGAATCCCACACACCGAGCAAGGCATAGACCATCTCGCTTACAATCACAATCACAAGAATGAGTAAATATTGCAAAGTATAGACCCTCTTGCACACATCTCAAGCACATTCCAACCACTTCAAAATGAAACCATCATAAAAATCAACATACAAGATACTCCCCTTAAGCCTCTGGAAGACTACCATTAACCACTTTACACAAAAGACTTCTACTTTGAATAGTAACCATAATTACCCCAATTTCCCATAACCAAACACTTAACTTCAAACA
Source organism: Sequoia sempervirens (assembly GCA_007258455.2). Lineage (NCBI taxonomy): Eukaryota > Viridiplantae > Streptophyta > Pinopsida > Cupressales > Cupressaceae > Sequoia > Sequoia sempervirens. The sequence continues at coordinate 152,392,681 of VDFB02000013.1, read as the reverse complement.
TGCAACCAAATGCAATCATGAATTACATGGTGGATTTACTATTCAACTATTAAGTAACTATAAGAGAAAGCGGTTTTCATAATTAATAAGGAAAATAATCTAATTTTCTCATTTATCAAATCTTTTAAATAACTAAATATAAATAAATCATTTTTTTCCTATTTAATCTTCCATTTCACTTTTCTACATAAACAATTATTCCCAAGACAATAATATTCCTTCTAAGGTATTCTTCTTTTCCTAATATAGAACTCAATCATCCAAAATATTTATGATCCAAGAATACCCCATCCATAACTAACATTAATAGATAAAATGTAAGATACTTCATGACGATTAACTATCTCTTGAAAATAAATTAAGGACTTAGCTCATTCATGGGAATACTTATTACATGTTTATATAAATGAAACTTAGGGTACTTAGCATTATGAAATTTCACAATGTTAATTTAAGGTGTACCTTACCACTACATTTAGTAATACTCTATTTATTTTGCATTGATCACTAAATCAACTAACTACTAATAGGTTATATTAACCAATAGATAAATATCAAGCTATTAAAGGAAAAGATATTACCATCTCAAACTCTATCTTTATCACTAATTTCCTTTATAAAATAAATCACAATTAGAGGAATATAATATTTACTTAACACAATTTCAATTTCTAACTATTCCACTAATTCCTCTAAATTCCTCTAGGAAAATAATCATCAAATAAAATAGTAGAATATGTACATCAAAATTCATTTAACCTCCATTTACAATTTCATCATACCACAAAAGAGTACCACAAAAGAGGTAGAGTAGATTTGGTTCGGATCATTAACAACAAATCATTTTTGTTTTGGACTTAATTATGCCATTTATATTGTAAAGTTCATCAACTCCAAGCCTACAAATGCAGTAAATAAATAGAATCGCCAACCCCAAACTAATTCACTATATTCAATAAATTTATATTATTCACAATCGCATACCAACAAGACAAGTGTTGCACAACAATGACTAAGGCATAGCAGGGTAAGGCGCTCAATAGGGAGTACACTTTAAGATTTGTATAAAGGGCTTTAGAACTTTCAAGCAAATGCAACATCAAATGTCATTAATAAAATTTATTTCCATTGAATACCAAGAATCGAATACTGAGCATGATGAAAGCCTCTCCATCGAATAACAAACATATTGAGTGCCCATCGATTATCTAGCATATTGAAAAAGAAAAATGTATACAAAAGAAAGTTGTTTGAAAATCATGCATGAGCCTCCCCTCAAGCAGCTAATTGAAAAAGAAAAATGTATACAAAAGAAATTTTTCTTTCTTTAGAAAATAACTAATTTTTAATAACTGTTTGTGGTTGCATGTTGTTGCATGCAAAACCTTTCCATTTATTAGCATTAAATTTATAACCCGAAATAGTATTGTATTCATTCACTAATTTATTATCATTTATTTACTATAACATTGCATTATGATATATTATTATATTATTATCTATTTATTTTATTTTAATATTTCATTACACTTTTAATTTATTACAATTATGATTATTAATAAATACATTTATATTTATTTGTCACAACACCTTTTTAATTAATAATTTATTATAATGCATTAAATAACCCAAAACAATATTTATCAAACATCTAATAAACAACAATAAAGGTCATTTCTAAATAGCTAACACACTAAACAAGTGTCATTATAAAATGTTCTAACCACAAGAAAAGAGTACCTGAGACATAAAATGAATCCACAAGCATTAGACATATACATCATGAAAGGGTGAATCATGGAGGGGCACTACATCCTCCCCCACTAAGATTCAACTTACTCCTAGAAGTCGCAAGGTTATAATAAAACATACACACATTAGTTCAAAAATTTGTTAAATAATACCATGTTCACCTTTCCTTTCACATAACTACAAGCAACATCAAATAATCAAGAAAACCAAATTTCAAACAATTACCTAAACCTTAACCTAGATCGAGAAGCAGGACCAACTGACCATAGACATCAAATGACACTAACGAGGTTACGAACCAGATACTCATCCTCTTCAAGTATGATGGCTAGGGTAGGGGACCAAGTGCTATCTCTGATCAACTGTTCCATTGGGTTTAAGGCACACTCAAACCTACTAATCTAGGTGAATTTTATGCCTAGTACTTGTAACCTACAACACACCAAACGGTCGTGCACACATATCCATATAAATAGTCACACTGTGAAAGGAAATCGTAGCATAGCAGGGTACTCAAACTGAGTAATGTGACACTGTTCCTTTCACCCAATCACATCCGAAGACAACACTCAGTAATCAAATCAATTCGTAAACCATCCGCTACATAGCAATCAAAATGATAATCGCATAATGGCCATGATAGAATAATCACATATTGATCATAACAATGCATCTAACATCATGTAATACATCAAGCTAATTTGTTACATCATATTTCTACACTTCCATAAAATGCAGCATAATTTTACACACAAAGCACACATTTTCTATTAAATATCCATCATTTACAGACAAGGCATTCCACTATATTCATTATTCAACACTAAATCTCATAACATATGTGACACAAGATCATGAATTTACCCCCTTTTTCAGAAGCATGAAAACATAACTTATCATTTCATACGCACTATATTCATGATTTAACATGCATTCTTCACATACACACACAAATTCACATCATTGGGAGTCACATCACAAGGCTACACAAGGGTCCATAATGCATTCCCTGATAGAAAGAATATTGATGCATTGCACACTACACCGAGGGTCCTATTCTTTCCATCAATTTTTTGCACCATTGTACAAACACCACCAAAGGACAATTCATAGGTTATTAAGCGAGGATGAAAAAAAGGGGAAACATAATCTCATGAGTCTAAACAACTAGGCAAACATAATGGGATCATATGAAACCAGAGGGACCAGTGTTAGAACTTGGGCTCTTATACTAGGTGTAACGCCCTACCAAGGAACCCCAGAGGATGACACAACCATAGCACAATAATGGAACAATTTTTTTTATATAAGAAATAACAGTGAATTGCATAACTTAACATAACATATAAACTAAACTAAGTCCTCTAAGGTTCCACGACTACGTTCTAACATATCTATTAATCAAGAACTAGACTTACTTCAATAATTAATGTGTTAACATGATTCATCTAACAATCGAGTTCATTTTAAACCATCACATTAAATGATTCTACAATATGAATTTCCATAACATGTTATCTGTTCAACAACATGAAAGATCATTTATCAATAAATAACAAGTATAAATACAAATCACATTACATGAGAGTACATCATAATTGTTACATCATTACACTATTTACAATAAGGCTTCCTCAAACACAATTGGGAAGATTACATCAATACTACATTGAATAGCACATCTGATATACAGGTCCATAGCATAAATATAAAGACTGTCTCCTTGAACTGGATCAAGAACTAGAATCCTTTACACAAGGTACAACCTCCATGCACATGAAAAAGAAACAAGGAAGACCCAATGGAGGAAAAAGCACCAACATTTCTACCATGTGAAACCCTAAGGTTCACTCCCCATGTTAGGAGATAACATAAGGTCCCACTACTAACAAACAATCAAGAATACAAAAGACTAACATGACAAAGCTATACATGACTTCAACACAACACAATAATAACATTAACATCATGCAGGACACATACATTGCTTCCAGAGGCATTCACATAACAGAAAAGGATACATAACTAGGGAATGCTAGACTGCAATAGGGAAGAGTGTCATCACATGGTCCTAGCATAGGTTACCCTGGCAGTCTCTCACCAGACGCCAACCCTCATCTATGGTTATCATGGCAATCTCTCACTAGACCCCGGCCCCATAGGGTGACACATGCAAAAACAACATTCCTTTCGTGAGGATAAGGAAGTTGATCTTGCCAACCAAGCGTTCTCAACCAATTCTTAGTCTAAACAAGCATTATAGGCATGGGTGAGGCATCCAATTATCTTGATTAATGTGAAATCTACCCAACCCCCTAATTCATTAATTAGGTTATCAATGAATTAAGAAACTCCCAAATGGGTTACCTTGGACACCACTTTGGGTTCCGGCCCCCATTGAGAGCCACTCCCCCTACTTGCAACTAGTAGACTCTATACAACAAGCAAGGTAAAAACCATCTTGCACACTTAACAAGTTCACATGAATCCCACACACCGATCAAGGCATAGACCATCTTGCTCACAATCACAATCACAAGAATGAGTAAATAGTGCAAGGCATAGAACCTCTTGCACACATCTCAAGCACATTCCAACCACTTCAAAATGAAACCATCATAAAACTCAACATACAAGATACTCCCCTTAAGCATCTGGAAGACTACCATTAACCACTTTACACAAAAGACTTCTACTTTGAACAATAACCACAATTACCCAAATGTCCCATAACAAAACACTTAACTTCAAACATGCAACCAAATACAATCATGAAGTACATGGTGGATTTACTATTCAACTATTAAGTAACTATAGGAGAAAGCAGCTTTCATAATCAACAAGGAAAATAATCTAATTTTCTCATCTATCAAATCTTTTAAATAATTAAATATAAATAAATCAATTTTTTTCCTATTTAATCTTCCATTTCACTTTTCTACATAAACAATTATTCCCAAGACAACAATATTACTTCTAAGGTATTCTTCTTTTCCTAATATAGAACTCATTCATCCAAAATATTTATGATCCAAGAATACCCCACCCATAACTAACATTAATAGATAAAATGAAAGATACTTGATGACGATTAACTATCTCTTGAAAATAAATTAAGGACTTAGCTCATTCATGGACATACTTATTCCACATAACTTATATAAATGAAACTTAGGGTACTTAGCATTTAGAAATTTCACAATGTTAATTTATGGTGTACCTTACCACTACATTTAGTAATGCTCTATTTATTTTGCAATGATCACTAAATCAACTAACTATTAATAGGTTATATTAACCAATAGATAAATATCAGGCTATTAAAGACAAAGATATTACCATCTCAAACTCTATCTTTATCACTAATTTCCTTTATAAAATAAATCACAATTAGAAGAATATAATATTTACTTAACACAATTTCAATTTCTAACTATTCCACTAATTCCTCTAAATTCCTCTAGGAAAATAATCATAAAAAAAAAATAGTAGAATATGTACATCAAAATTCATTTAACCTCCATTTACAATTCCATCATACCACAAAAGAGGTAGAGTAGATTTGGTTCGAATCATTGACAACAAATCATTTTCATTTTGGACTTAATTATGCCATTTATATTGTAAAGTTCATCAACTCCAAGACTGCAAATGCAGTAAATAAACAAAATTGCCTACCCCAAATTGATTCACTATATTCAATACATTTATATTATGCAAAATCGCATACCAACAAGAGAAGTACTGCACAACAGTGACTAAGGCGCATCAGGGTAAGGTGCTTGATAGGGAGTACACTTTAAGATTTGTTTAAAGGGATTTAGAACTTTCAAACAAATGCAACATTAAATGTAACTAATAAAATTTATTTCCATTGAATACCAAGAATCAAATACTGAGCGTGATGAAAGCCTCTACATCGAATAACAAACATATTGAGTGCCCATCGATTATATAGCGGATTGAATTTCTAATGTAATATGCACCCAAGAGTCGCCTTACACAACGTTAGATATATGTTTAATGTAGAATGAAGGTCGCTACCTACAACTTTGAAAGCCCAACATGTCTAGCATACTAAGAATAGCCAACATTTATGGAAAACACAATACTATGAAAGAAACACAAAATCACCATCAAAAGGAAGTCGAATAAAAGACAATATGTTGAGAGTTGACAAATCAACATTAAAAGTAAGGTTGTACTTCCTTTAACTGCAGGAACCATTGACAAAAAGGCAGGCCTCCAACAACACTAAATTCACCTTGGGGATTCTTTATTCCATGTATAAAGGAAATAATGTATCCCTTCAAGAATCCCCACTCCAAGTCCACATTTAGCATTAACTTAACAATAAGAGTACTATTAAGGGAATACTACTGCATTTGACAACAATTCTCCTTTTCCCGAATCATAATGAGACCCTTGAATCAATGCATGCATGTGCTTGCAGAAACATAAATAGGATACAAAAAACCTAACAAAAACATACCTCTTAGATATGCGGTCACATGGTTCGCATACATGCATGCTGACATAGACAAGTCAGAAGAAGCTTGGCAGAATGGCGAAACAAAAACATTGTTTTGAGATACTTAAATTATATAACTAAAATGAATTATAGTCCTGTAATGATTTGCTACTTGGCTCTACGAAAGGGTCGGTTGGCACACATGTGGTTTTCACAGATTATAGAGGAGGGGAAACAAATAACGGAAATAGAGACACAGAGCTTGAGGCATTAGGTGGAAGAAGACCCCTATTTGGGATTGATCAATATTCCAGATAGCCAGTATTTGACAATTGACATTACTGATCGAAAATGAGTCAATGAGAACAATATTTAATATAAACAAGCTTAATCTAATGCCTCTTAGAATGGCATCTTACAGTATTTACCAGATCACTATTGGTAAAGGTGACTCAGATAATCTTAGGCGAAAGATAGGAAAGACTATAATTCATTTAAGACTCATATTATGATACTTTAAAAATAATATTCTAAAATCCTCCTAAAATGCTCGAGTCTGCACTAAGACAAGTTTATTTACGTCATATATTGTATGGATTCAAACTATGGAAATATATAGATAGATATGTGACTATTAAGAAGGAGGCTAAAATAAATAGGAAGATTGAATGTAGAACAAAACTCAGGCTACGCATGTTGTATGTGGAATCATAGGCAAGTGGCACCATTATGAGTGTCATCGTTGCTTATACCTATGGAAACAATAACAATGTTTAATAATAGAATCCTATGAAAAGGCTCAAGAACATCTACCCAATCGACATGAAACTGATCATCAAATCAACACAAAATATGGTGTCCAACAAGTCTACGTATCAACATACTGTCACTTCAAAATTTTATTAAGATTGTTGATAGAAAAATTCCACAATGACTAGGTCATGTCAAAACATGGACTCATCTTTAACCCTATATTTTGATACAACGTAAGTGTCAAGTTCAACATCTCGAAGGTCACAATGTTCTGAGTTTTATGATTCTAGACGAATGTGCTCTGAAAGAAGCATAGGGTATAGATCCAATATCATACGTGATCAACGAGTTGCAATAGAGAATGGAAGAAATTCACTAGAAGGCTCACTCGCTGAAGCTAGGACCGAGGAAACGAGTCAATCCCTTCCTCCTCCTCCTGTCCTAGTCACCCTCCAAAAAGAAAAATGTATACAAAATAAAGTTGTTTGAAAATCATGAAGATTCCCTACCAAATTTTTCTTTCTTTAGAAAATAACTAATTTTTAATAAATGTTTGTGGTTGCATGTTGTTGCATGCAAAACCTTTACATTTATTAGCATTAAATTTATAATCTGAAATAGTAGTGTTCATTCACTAATTTATTATCATTTATTTACTATAACATTGCATTATGATATATTATTATATTATTATCTATTTATTTTATTTTAATATTTCATTACACTTTTAATTTATTACAATTATGATTATTAATAAATACATTTATATTTATTTGTCACAACACCTTTTTAATTAATAATTTATTCTAATGCATTAAATAACCCAAAACAACATTTATCAAACATCTGATAAACAACAATAAAGGTCATTTCTAAATAGCTAACATACTAAACAAATGTCATTATAAAATATTCTAACCACAAGCAAAGAGTACCTAAGACATAAAATGAATCCACAAGCATTAGAAATATACATCATGAAAGGGTGAATCATGGGGGGCACTATAGAACCATTCATTTGTGTCTTGTGGATTCGATCCTTTTGAATGTTTTAGAAGAATCTACCACATACAAGCTGTGGAAGAGGATAGGTGATATTTACCAAACTAAAAGTCTAAATAATAAATTGTATCTCAAAAGATGTTTATATTATTTGAAAATGAAGGATGGTGATTGTGTTGTAGAACATTCAAATACTTTTAATATGGTTATAAGTCAGCTTGCATCTATAGATGTTAAGATAGAAGAAGAAGATAAATGCATATCATTTTTTTGTTCTTTACCTAGATCCTAGGAAAATCTATTTTTTTCCAAAAGTGGTGGTGGTGTAGAGATAAAGATGGATAATCTCATTGCTACACTTCTTTCAAAATAAATGAGAAGAAAATCCATGAATGCAGGCTCCCAAGATGTCTTGCATGTGCAAGGAAGTTCCAAAGAAAAAGGTGGGCCTAAAGGGGACAAAAAGAGAGACAAGTCTAAAGGACATTCTAAAACCCCAGGGAAGAGTAGAGTAAATTGTTGGAATTGTGGTAAGAGAGTGCATGTGAAGGAGTGTAGAAACAAGAAAAAGAGTTCAGATACCTCCATAAAAAAATTCATCAGAAGATGATGATTTTGATGCTTTATTTATTTCAGCTAACACTATTAGTAATGATGTTTGGCTTATTGATTCAAGTTTCTTCTACCATATGACTCCTCACAAGGAGTGGTTTGCTTTATATTAAACTTATGATGGGGGGGGATTTTTCCTTGGTGATAACATCACCGAGAAGATTGTTGGTAAGGGAAAGGTAAAGTTGTGCTTCATTGATGGAAGAGTTAAAACCCTTGATGATGTTTTACATATTACAGGGCTTGTAAGAAATTTGCTTTCAATATCCAAGTTCGATGATTCTAGAATGCATGTGACATTTGACAAGTATGGTTGGAAGTTGATAAGAGGGAGTTTGGTGATTGCTAAAGGATCTCAAATAGGGACTTTGTTTAGGCTTAATGCCTCCACTTTTTGTAACTCTTCCAATGTAACTAGCATTGAAAACTTATGTATGTTGTGGCATCATAGATTGGGTTACATAAGTGAAAAGGGTCTTAAGACCATTTTGAATAAAAATTCAATTGATGGTATTTCTAATTATTCTGTTGGCAAAGATGATTTTTGTGAGAATTGTGTGTTTAGTAAATAGAATAGATCATCATTTCCTAATGTGACTAATAAATCTAAGAGATTATGACGAGGGAGCAAACCCGAGACACAGAAATAATGCACACAACTTACCAAACTTTATTATTTCAATAATGAAAATCTTACATGCAAAGGATCCCAAATCCTCGAGCTCTACAATACATGCAAGCTACAGAAGTTTTAGAAAAATTACAGAAATTACAGAAATTATAGAAAATCCCCTTTTCGCAGGATGCGAACTCTTTTCCCCAAAAAGCTACCCAAAAATCAGAAACTAGCGCATAAATAACCCCTTTTTGGTTTGGATCCAAAAACAACATTCGAGATATGAGTTTTGGCGGTTTGGCACCAAAAATTACAATTTGAAATTCAAATTTAAATTCACATTAGAAAATTAGCACATTTCTAAAATATGCACCAACTTCTGGAAGCCATAACTTTTAATCCGACCGTCAGATTTTCAATGATAATACCTTTTCAGAAAGTTCTTGAAAAGACGATGTGGCAAAATGTGGGGTTTCCGCAAATTTTCGGGCCCATCCGGAACCGTTTAGTGCCTCAAACTGGACTTGGAAGGTTTTTTAGGGAAAAAAGCAGAAACTAGAACTTGAATAACTTTCAAACCGTGAATGATCTTGACCTGATTCTTTCACCAAAGTTCTTATTTTTTTGTCCTGAACCTTCCCATAAATTTATGTCTTCCAACGCCTTCAAATTTACACCTACTAAAAAATAGCAATTGAGCAGAAAAACCAGAAAAGCAATTCTAAAAGTTGGAAACTCTAATTCGACAAAAAGGGTATCCATAAATGCAAAAACATCTACAAAAAGAAAACAACAGGAACATAAATGGAAAGCATATTTTTGGGTGATGCAAGATTTCCCTCACACCATTGGATGCTCCTGCATCAGATTATTAGAGATCATTCATTAAGATGTGTTTGGACCAGTGGATGTTGACTCTTTTGGAAAATCTCATTATTATGTTACTTTCATTGATGATGTCTCAAGATACACCTAGATTTATTTTATGCATGTAAAATCTAAAGTTTTTACTAAGTTTAAGGAAATTAAAGCCTTAGTTGAGAAGCAAATGGATTATAAGATAAGGGTGTTGAAATCTGACAATGGGGATGAATATTGTTCTAGAGAATCTGATGAGTTCTATAAACATGTAGGTATTGTTCGAAAAAATACTACTCCTTATACACCCCAACAAAATGGAGTAGTAGAAAGAATGAACCAAACCTTGATGGAAAGAGATAGGAGCATGTTGAGTGATGCTAAGATTGATAGATGCTTTTGGACAGAAGTTGTAAGTGTTGCATGTTATCTGATTAATAGATCTCATTGTTCAACTCTTTTTGATAAAAATCCTTATGAAGTGTGGATAGGTAGAAATCCTTTTGTTTCACATTTAAGGGTCTTTGGTTGTGAGGCTTATGTTCATGTGCCTCAAGAGAAGCGATCTAAATTGGATCCAAAAGCACATAAATGCATCTTTATTGGATATAGTGATAATAAAAAAGGTTATAAGATTTGGAATCCACGAACCCATAAAATGGTTTTCTCTAGAGATATGACTTTCAGGGAGTTTAGAGCTTACTGAGTTGAAAAAAAACAAACAAGAAAGATAATACAAAAATAGTGCACTTCAACACAAATATAGAAAATTAGGAAGATACACGTGTGGAAGAACAATCAAATGGATCTAAGGATGGAGAAAAAGAAGAGGGTTTAGATAGTTCAGAGGATGTGCAGGATGAGAACATAGTATAGGAAGAATAGGTAGATCCCATTACTCCTACCTTGAGGAGGTCCACAAGGCAAGAAATCTAGTTGAAAGGTATGGCCCATTAGATTGCCATTGTGTATTTTCTTTGTTGAGTATTGATGATGAATCTAGATCTTTCAGGGAGGCTCTCTCTTTGGAGGAAAGTGAGTCTAGGATTGAGGTCATGCATGAGGATATGATAGATTTGGATAGTTGTGATACCTGGGATCTCAAGTCAGTTTTCCTAAAGGAAGAAATACAATTAGATGCAAGTGGGTATTTAAAAATAAATTTAGTGCAGATGGTCGATCAGAGCGGTACAAGGCCAGATTGGTGGCCAAGGGCTTCTCCTAGAGAGAGGGAGTTGATTTCGGTAAAATTTTCCCTCTTGTTGCTAAGTTAACTTCTATTAGATTCCTATTATCTATTTTTTCTGCTTATGATTTTGAAATAGAGAAATGGATGTTAAAACTACTTTCTTGCATGGGGACCTTTAGGAGGAATTTCATATGTGATAGCCTAATGATTTTGTTGTGAAAGGAAAAGAGCACTTGGTTTGCAGATTAAAAAGATTTTTATATGATTTGAAAGAGTCACCCAAGATATGGTACTAGAATTTTGATGATTTTTCATTGAAGTTGAGTTTTCTTAGGAGTGAGGAGGATCATTGTGTTTACATTAAGGTTATAGATGATCAAATATTAATTATTGTCTTGTACGTTGATGACATGTTGTTTATGGTTAACAACAAGGTGGTGATTAAGGAGCTTAAGACTCAGCTTTCTGGCACATTTGATATGAAGGATTTGGGGGCTACAAAATATATCCTTGGGATGGAGATCAGTAGGGATCAAGTTCACAAAAATATTTGGTTAAGTCAAAGGAAGTATGTTGATACCATTTTGTAGAGGTTTAGTATGCGAGTATGTGTAGGATCATGATGGGCCAAAAAGTGGCGATATGATGGGTATGTGTAGGGTATGTGGTTGACGATTTTTTTTTTACCCAAATTTGATAAAACAAAAATGGTTTTTAAAAGAAATTCTAAGCTTTCCACCAATATAAATTATGCTTTACTTTGAATTTAATAAATAATTATTATTCATTTTCTATTTCAATTACGACTAAAGTCTTGATTGATAGGTTGATTGAAAAAAATCTATAGCTTTCAAACAATATTACATTGGTTGAATCTAAAACATGTGTCACATTCTATGTGTTGCATATTCTAAGATTAAAAAAAAAAAGAATTGAATTTCATGAAGTTTTGACCAAGTTAAGGTGGTCAGACATACGAGTTTTTATATTTTTTAAAAGTTGTAATAAAAAAATCATAATTAATTATTTACTTGGAAAAAATTACAAAAAAATATGCATCATATCCGGACATGAGTCCTCTACTTATATCTAAAATATTATAAAAAATATTATCATTTTATTGTGGTTAGGGTCCGACAGACTACTTCTTATTTTTTCCCTGAAATTTAAGTACTATTGCATTGAAATTTCAAATTTTCACCAAATAGATTTTTTTTTTAAATAAACCTAGTAGTTTAGAAACTACATTCAATTTTCTACAGATTGTATTCTTACATATTTTTGAAATAATATATATAACTTATTCAAATTTTTACGTCAAGTTTCCTAACTCTGATTTTTTTGAATTTTTTGCCACTTAAGGGCCTGTTTTTTCCATGATGATCCTGCACATACCCATGCATGAATGTAAACTAGTAAATATTCCATTTACAGTTGGTAATAAGTTGAGTTTAGATATGTGTCCTAATTTTGATGATGATTTTGAATATATTTCTAACATTCCTTATGCTAGCATTGTTGGTGTTTTGATGTATGCAATGGTTTGTACTAGACCAGATATAGCCCAAGTAGTGGGAGTTTTGAGTAGGTTTATGTCTAACCCTAGAAGAGAGAATTAAATTTTGTAAAGAGGATGTTTATATATTTGCATGGTAATTCTAATTACTATTTTGTTTATCATGGTACTAATGATGTGGTTAATTCATTGGATATACAAGGTTTTGTTGATGCATATTGGGAAGGTGACATGGATAGTCGAAGGTCCACTATTGGCTATGTTTTAACTTTGTTTGGAGGTGCAGTAATTGGATGAGTAAATGATAACCTATAGTTGCATTATCCACCACCGAAGTAGAGTATATGGCTACTACACATGCCTCTAAGGAGGTGGTTTGGTTATAGATACTTGGTAAAGGTATTGGTTTTGATTGCAGGATAATGAGGATTCGATGTGATAGTCAAAGTGCCATATGTTTAGCCAAAAATCTTATATATCATGCTCGTACTAAGACTGCTAATTTTCAGTATCACTTTGTGTGAGAGATGGTTGAGAATGGTAAGGTATTGATTGAAAAGGTTGACACTTTGGATAATGATGCAAATTCTCTCACAAAACTAGTGACTACAGATAAGTTCTCTTGGTGTAGGAAGGCCATGGGCCTTGATCATTGTACTTGATTATAATTTTTATTTGTCTCATGGATGTAATTGCAATGTACAATATCAAGTGGGAGAATGTTAGGATAGGTGAGATTATAATTTCTATCCTAATTTTATTGAGGTGTCTCCATGTTCTTTGAAAAGTGTCCTTGAGGACATGAGAGGAAAAATATTTATTATTTATTTTCCTATGACAAATTATAATTGCATTCATAGAGGTGGAACCACTACGATGATAGTTACAAAGCATCCTGAGAGAATATTCCTTTTGGGCATCCACTTTTTGGGTGAGGACCACCAAAAAATACATGTTCTTGCATGTTATTTGCATGTTATCGTGGGTTGGGTGCCTAAGCTTGCATGTTTTGGGTTTGATCCATCAAAGTTGTGGAAGATTTATGAAGCACTCAGTATTGACCAATTTTGATTGGCTATGGGTTAGGTTCCCATGTGAAGGTCATGTGATCATTTAATTATTTTCACCATGTTTCTAGGCTACCCACTAAGGGGGACATGGGTTTTTCCAGGTGGTTTTACTTGTTGTTTCAAGATACCATATGTGGTATTCTCTCACATGAAATTCTATATATTGGAGCATTGAGATGTTGGTTTCATGAGTTTTTTTGCAGGTTGTCAAAGTAACAAAGTGCTACCAAAATTTAGAGAGGAGGATTGATGTATTGATGTACTCCATTGAATATTAATACAAACATTGCATTTCTTTGGGTTTAGAGTTTTTTTCCACAAGGGTTTCTCCACGTATATCTTGTGTCACTTGTGATTCTCAACTTGCTGTATTGTTGATTTTCTTTCATTATTGGAATTGTTATCACATATCTTAATATTGATAAATATTGAATACATAATTTTATATTTGCATATTTAAGTTCACATTGTTGTAAGTTTCACCTTGATTTCCAACAATACTTAGACTACCTCTGTTGATTGGTATAATTTTCCCTTTCTTCCTTGGCCTTTCCGGGCCAAGGGGAGATCTAAGACTAGGAGAATGTTTCTTTTTTGTAGTATTCTCATTATCCATGGATCCACTAACTTTTGTAGGTTTTTGGGTGGTATTAGGTTTTACCCTATCCCCCTTTTCACTCTCAATATTATCTTGTTCAGCCTTAGCATTACAATAATTTCTACTCTTTTCTATCCTATTTTATAAGTCTATGCCCACACTTGGGACATTCTTGCCACCATGGTTAGGTATAGCCATATATAAGTTAAGAAGGTAATGCTCTCTATTTTCATTGTACAAATCCATGATGCTTTTGTTAAATCTTACACTCTTTTTAGATACTTCCTCCATACTAGTGTCCATCCTCGGGATTTCAATGATATTGTGGAAGGGTCTTGGCATAGAGCAGTCACTTGAAGTGAAATTATTGTTTTCATCACTCAGCTTATTAGTAATTCTCAAGGTATTAGTAGAGTCATGGTCCACTATCCCCAGAGGTTTGTATAACAAGATTTTCTCATTTTCCTTGTCAGGGCTAGAGAGGTCCAACCTCTTACTAATACCTTGTGAGTTGCTTACACCCTAATTTTTATACTCTATTTCGGAGATGATGTTTTTCACCAAGGAAGGTACACTATTGATACCCTTCTCAATAGTATCATTTACTCTACCCAGGATCAAGTTAATTCCTCTGTTACAAACATCAAAAATTTTACTTGTTACACAAATAGTTGATTCTTTGAAATCCATTAGGACTATTATTTCAGTCATTTTTTATTTGCTTATTCACCTCAATATTTTTCCTAATATTTTCTATAACAATATTTTGTGTGTGTTTTCCATTACAGTATCAACTTATTTTATAAGTTGGGAGCAATGAGTAGTAGGAGATTTTGAAATTATCACTAGGGTTTTTATTGTCACCTTTCTTGAAGCCTTAAAATTAATTTTAGAACTCTCTACTTCCTCTGCAAGGAGATTAAATGAGTTTGTCACACTAACCTTAGCAGGGTTTCCAAGGAATACAATTGATGTTCTTTTGTAGTTCCCTCATAGTTGTGTCTGTTCTAATAACACGTTTAACAAGGGAGATGTTTTCTACTCCCTCATTGTCATTGTAGTACTCACTTTACACCAGGTCGGGGTTGGGATCCCATTAGTTTCATTAGGGAAGGATACTCTTTTATCTATAATCAAAATATTATCATTTATTTCCATAAGAACCTTCTTGTCACTTTCTTGGTCAGGATTTTTGTTCACCCCATCTGTTAGGTTTGCTGCAAATAATATGGAAATTTTTGTTTAATGTGCCCTTCCTTCCTACATAGATTTAATGCCCCCAATATTTCTAAATAACAAATATGTGGAGAGTTTTCAATATTAATTTCCAATATTTCCAAGATTTCCACCCTAGGAACCAAGGAGACCAAAGCCTGAGCATCCATGTGAGGGAGAGGGGTTTTTGCTTTATCTATCCTAATTAAAGTTCTAATTATCTAGCCAACACTTGAGGAATGAAAGACCAAAGTTTAGGGGGACATTTTTGAATGCTACCCACCTAGGGCATGAGTGCCAAAATTTCCTTGCTAATGGCATCAAGTGACCATGCAAGGGCATGAAAGATACAATTCCTTATATTATAGTAGGGTTTCTTTAAAACAACCTCCTATGTTTTGTGCTCTTTCAGACAAATTAGAAATAATCCTCATTGGATCATCCTATAGAAGGATATGTGGATGCCATGATTTTTTCCCAAACATTTGCAAACCACTCATCTAAGTATTTCCTAGTTGTTCGAGGTATTTACTATCGCCATTAAGACAAGAACCTCTAGTTAACCTATTTCTTTCATGAAAAATTACATCATTCATTTCAATATTAGGTGAAATGACCAGTTTATTAGGGTTTTTGAAGGAACACTTACTTTTTCCTATGTCATTAGAGTCGAATTTGAAGCCCTCATTATTAGAAAACACCAAAAACTTTACATCTGATGAAAATACAAAGTTCTCCTCTGCCACAATATCTTTGAAAGACCTATTGTGATCACTAGCGCCTTTCACACCATTCGATCCTTTTACAAGGGTTTTGGGGGTACTTTTACCCCCATACATAAATTTCCAAGAGACTCAAAAATTAAAACCTAATATTAGAGAATAAATGTAGAAGAAAACCAAATCAATTCAATCATGTGAAGCACAGATCCTATCATAGACATGCAAAAGGAAATAAATGAGTTTAGAAAGTTAAAGAGTGTACGAGGACACCCACAACTTAATGTAAACCTCCATGGAGGGGGTATTTACCTCCCCCACCACTACCACTTGCAGTAACCCTAGTTGTCCTTTACACCCACTCCCCTTGGAAGCAATATTCCCAAAACAATCAATAACTACATAATTTGAGTACCTATGTTTTATGATATAGGTACTCGTTACTGAGATTTTTTTCAAGACCAAAACTTACCCTAAAAGTGAACCCAACTTCATGTATTTACCCATAGGAAAGGAGCTAACAAATATCTTGAATCTATTCTTTATTTGACTACTTGCAGAGGTTGATACACCATAATAAGAGCTTGACCATTTTACCAAGATCCTTGATAGTCACATATGTTCTCTTTATTTCAACCATAATTATTTTGGTGATTTTCTCACATGGAGGTTTTATATTTTCCCTCTTAGTAGATGCAAATCATTTAAACATGTTTATTTTCATGTATCATTTCCTTTATTTTATAGAGTCTAGATTATGTTTTCCAATTTTTTGTATTATTATTGTCTCTTATTTTTAGTTGTGTGGAGGTTATTTCTATTTTGTAATATTTACTTTATTCTCTATGTAGACTATACATTTTTTATGTATGAAGGACCACAATGCAATTAGACACTATCACATTTGTGTTGTCATTTGGAAAGCATGTTGTTTGGTTTACAGTCTTTGCTAGATCATTGCTCTTGATCCCAATTTTGTTTGGATTCTCATTTCTTGGGTTATTTATCAAGTTCTCTCAATGTATTCTTTATTTTCCCAAATTATCTTGTTTCAAAATTAAAATCAAACTATTTTCATATAGAGAAGAAAAATATAGTTTACATATAGGTGAAAAACACTTTGATAGGATCAAGTGCATTACTGATATATCTTACATTCAAATTATGTTATATTATATATTGATCTTATCTAGAAATTTAGTTAGTTGAAACATAAAGAAATTTAGTTAGTTTGAATTTCTTGTCCCTGATAAATTTTTCATGCCACTTGATCCTCTGATTCTACACTACTTTTGTATGATACAAGGCTGCTCTTCTTATTTCATCCAAAGCATTTAGTTGCATGATTCTTTCTATGCCTCAGAAATATCAATCCCAAAATCTATTGCAGTTTGTAGAGTCTTATGTTCAAATTCAATTGGCATCATAGTTGTCTTTCCATACAGCAACTCAAATGGGGTGAAGCCTGTAGTTGTTTTCCAGGTTTTCCTATAGGCCCCAATAGCTTCTAGTAATCTGTTGGCCCAATCCTTTCTATGGACAACTACTGTTTTAGTTAGAATGGCTTCAATCTCTTTGTTGGTCACCTCAACTTGGCCATTAGCTTGTCAACTTGGCCATTAGCCTGGGGGTGATAAGGAGTATACTTTTTGTGCCTTATATTGTACTTATTTACTAGTGTTGCAACAAGAGTTGATGTGAATTGAGCTTCTTGATCAACCACTATTTCTCTTGGGACTCCATATCTTGTGAAAATCTCTTCATAAAGAAATTCTACAACCTTGTTATCCCTTGCATGTTTCATAGCCTTAACTTCTACCCATTTTGTCACATAATAAATGCATATTAGTATATAAGACTTACCATTTGATGGAGGGTCAATTGGTCCCACAAAATCCAATCCCCACTTGACAAAGGGTGTGATTACTACCTAAGGAAAAAGTGGCATTTCATCAAATCTAGTTGGTCTACCCATCCTTTGACATCTATCACATTTTTTGGTATACCTTCCTGCATCCTTGTGGAGTGTTGGCCAGTAATACCCTATGTTCAAAATCTTCATTGTTGTCCTTTTGGATGTAAAGTTTCCTCCACATGGTTCATTATGACATGCATGCAAGATTTCATGTGTCTCATCTTCTCTCACACATCTCCTCATGACATGGTCAGGCCCAATATAAAACAAACATCCAACAATCCAAGAGAAAGGAAAAGATTTTTCAATAAGTGTCATTTTCTCTTTTGGGGAGAAGTGAGAAGGAACTCTACATGTGACTAAGTAATTGGCTATGTCAGCATACCAGGGTGTTTGTACATTGAGGGAGAATAGATGCTCATTAGGAAAAGATTCATTTATGGGATAATTGTTTTTTGATGTGGTTAACCTTGAAAGAAAAACTACAACAACATTGGCCTTCCTTGGCTTATCCACAATGGTTATATCAAACTCCTGCATCAATAATAACCATCTTGCTAATCTTCCTATGATAAAAGGTTTATTCATGAGATATCTAATGGTTGCATGATCAGTGTGCACAAAGATTTGGTAGCCTGTTATGTAATGTATGAATTTATTCAATGCATAGATTATTGTCAGCATCTCTTTCTTTGTCATTGTATAATTGAATTCAGCTCCTTGTAAATTTTTGCTAACAAAGTAAATAGCATTTTCAACAGCTCCCTCTTTCTTTCCTAATACCGCTCCTATGGCATAATCTGATGCATCGGTGTGGATGTGGAAAGGAAGCTCCCAATTAGGTCCCTTAAGTACAGGAGCATGAGTCAAAGTTGCCTTCAAGTCAGAAAATGCCTAATCACAAGCTTCAATCCACTGAAATTCAACATCCTTAGTGAGAAGGGTATACAATGGTGTTGCTACCTTGCTGAAATATTTAATAAAATGCCTATAATATCCTACATGACCCAAGAAACTCCTAACATTCTTCTATTTTGTAGGTGTAGGAAAATTTGTGATTACCTCAATTTTTGTAGGATCTACTTGAATTCCTTTATGGGAAATGTAGTGGCCAAGAACTACACCCTATTGCATCATCATCATGAAACACTTTTCACTATTTAAGGAAAAGTTTTGATCCTCACATATCTGTAGGACTCTCCTGATATTTTCCAATGCCTGATCAAAATCAACACCATAAGTGGTGAAGTCGTCCATATAGATTTCCATGCAATCATGAGAAATGTCTAAGAATATGCTAATGAATGCCCAAAGTTGCAGGTGCATTGCACAAGCCAAATGGGAGTACTGAATAGGCATAGGTCCCCCATGGATAGGTGAATGTGGTCTTCTCCTAGTATTCTAGTGTAATTTGGATCTGGTTGTAGCTGTTGAATCCATCTAGAAAAGAGAAGTATTGCTTTCCTACAAGTATGTCCAAAACTTGATCAATGAAGGGTAAAGGAAAGCAATCCTTCTTGGTGGCAGCATTAAGTTCCCTATAGTCAACACAAACTTGCCATTTCCCTCCTTTTTTGTGCACAATCACTAATGGAGACACCCACTGACTATCTAAAATGAGGTAGATAAATCCTGCATCTAGTAATTTTTGCAATTCTCCTTTCACAATCTCTCTTAGTGCAGGGTTAATTCTTCTTTGTGGTTGTCTTACTAGAGTGCAATCATCTCTAATATAAATTTTGTGTGTACAAATTTTAGGATCCAGTCCCTCCATATCATGATAATCCCATGCAAATGCATGTTAATGGGCCCTTAATAGGTTCACTAATAACAATTTATGTTCTTCATTCAATTTACTATTAACATTCAGATATCTTCCCTCTGACACCTAGACTTGTGTAGTTAACTCTATCATGGCTGCTTCATTAATACATGGTACCTTTAGTTCATACAACAATAATATATGGAACATACATGTTGCTGCAAGAAGTCTGTCTACAGGAACAGTGGCTGTAGGAAGATCGTTCACAGGAACAGTGGCTGCGGGAAGAGCAGGAAGAAATGTCTTGATCGAAGTAGAAGATAATGCTTCCTCCACTTCATAATGGTTTTGAATGACGTTAGCCAACACTTCATCCTCATCTTGGAGTTGTATGAAAGATCTACCTAGCATTATAAGTTGTGCCACAGAATAAACTTCTTCGGCCTCTTCACCAACTTGTGGCCATACGAGGTTATCTTCATCATGAGATGGTTGATCAGGTGGATAAAGAACAAACTTCTTAGTGATCCTCCCATCTGAAATGGTCATGTCACCTAACTGATATCCAATGTATGCATCCACAGTTGCTAACCAAGGCCTTCCAAGAATGATGGGATACCCACCTAGTGTAGCCTTAGGAGAAAGAATCATAAAATTTGTTGGGTATTCCCAAGAGTCTAGAACTACCAAAAGATCTTGCACTACACCATCAGGCTTAACAGTAGAGCTATTAGCAAGCTACAGAACAGTAGGAGTAGATCTCATACTTGCAATATTTAGTTGTTGCAGGATGTCTTTGGTCATTACATTGATTGTTTCCCCTAAATCAATCAGAGCATTCTTCACTTGGATCCCGTTTATGACAATTGTTACCACAGGAGTACTTGGGTCATTATATTTGGGAATAGTCACTTTTCCCAGCATGATATCAGCTAGCTAGCCCACCACATGAACTGTAGTTGGGTCTTTCTTTTTCCTACCTGGCTTCTTGAGACAAGCTTCTTTGATTGCTTTTTCATAGATTAGAACATCCTTTATGGCCTGAAATAGGGGTATCTGAACACATATATGCTTCAGTTGATCCAAGCTATCAAAGGTAGTATCCTCCTTTTCTTCTTTCTTAGTGGCAACTTCCAATCTCTGAGGAAATGGTGGTTCTTTCTTGGTCTACTTGGAATGGACTAGTTCAGGATTTTTAGGTACATTTGGTTGAATAGGATCATTCAGAGGCTCCTCCTCCTCTTCCATAGGAAGCTCAGTAATAATGGGATTGGAAGGTGTTGGTAGAGTGGTTTTTGAATGTAGGTGGATGTCAGCTACACTCATAGCATATGCAAGGAATTGATTTGAATCAACAAAATATGTAGGCTGTTGTTGTGATTTGTTATTTGGATCGGGTGTGAGATAAGCTAGTAGCTGAGTGGGTTTTGGTGCATTTGACCTTGGATTAGCAGGTGGAGGCATTATAGCAGGTTGTTGGGGCTAATAAGGTGTATGCATGTAACTGGTTGTCTGAGTAGGCCATTTTTGTCCTCTCCATTGATTTGTTTCTTGTCGATTTCCTGGAGGTGGTTGTTAGTGCCCTTGAAATTGCTGCCAATTCCCCTAAGGTTACTGCCACTGGGGTGGAGAACTTTGATGAATGGGCCGAGCATTTTGAGGGTTGCTCCAAGGCTATGGTGGATATCCTCCATAACTAGGTGGTTATGGGGGTTGTCATTGGTTACCAGATGAATAGGAGTTAATATATGGTCCAACATAGGATAGTGGATCTGGTGGCATACCTTGTCTTAGAGCTCAAGGCTTCCTTTATGCAACATAGTAGACTTTGTCACCTTCTTCAATCTGAATTAGATTGAATTCAGGTGAAACTTGCTTGCTTTCAAGATTAGCTACCATCTTATATTTGCAATCCTTCTTCTTTTGTCTGTAGTGGGGGCAATACTCTGTCAACATTGCCTCTGCCTCCTCTTGATTCTTCTTGGCCTAAAGTGTATCTAGTTGAGTAGCTAGATTGTTGATAATGTCTTGCTTGAAGTCTATCATCAAATGAGTGATCTCCATTCTTGAAACTCCACCAATAGTTGACTTACTCATGGAAGATTGATAAGCTCTCCCTTTCTTTGAAGCTTCCCTAGAGTAATTTTTGCATATTTTCTTGTTATCCTCCCAAGGAGCTTGAGAGATATCTCCTCCTTCCATGAGGTCCAAGGCATCAATATAGTTGTCATTGATTCCTCTCAGGAAAATAAACTTATGTGAGTCCTCATTAAGTGCATGGTGTGGGGACTTTTGCAAGAAAAATAGGAACCTTGCAATGTAATCTTCCAAGATCTCATCTTCTTTTTCCTGCATCCTGAAAATGTCACCTCCTCTCATGTCATTTCCCCTACAATATTCCTTGTATTTCTCAAGGAATTTTGTCTTCATGTCTTCCTTAAGTTTCCACAATATCTCTACCTAGGCTCATGAACCATCTTAATGCAGCCTCTTTTAGAGTGGTAGGAAATAGCTTAAGCCTATGGACATTAGTAGTATAATCATAACTCATGTAGAGTATTTCAAACTCAAATAAGAAGGTATCAGGATCTTCTATGACAAGTCCATAAAAATTTGGGAGTGTTGAGGCAATAATGTTCTTGATGTTGTCAACTTCATTCTGATGGGAAATGGGGAAAGGAAAATTTGGTTGGTTAGGTTTGTTCCTATTTGCATCACCCATGCCTGCTTGATTGTGTTCCAAAGCAAAAGGGTTCTCAAGCTGATTTTGATCTTTAGAGGAGACTTCAGAATTAGTTAGAACAGGATATGCATCAACAAAGGGTCATGGATCTTCTTCTTCTTCTGGTAGATTTTGATCTTCAACTAGCTGGAGTGGATTAATATTGTTAGGAAGGAATCTCCCATAAGCATCTCTTCTCCTTCTTCTATGCATGTGGTATCACTCACTATCAGTCAGTTCACACAAAAAATTGGTAAAGAATAGGGGGTTCATTACTTCCTAAATGAGGACATACAAAGAACAACTTCCAGAAACACTACAACAAGGAAAACTACCAATGAATCTAAAAGAATCCCTATCTTGACACCATCCCCAAAAACAACACCAAAAATGTTGGCCTCCTACAATGATTTTAATAACTAAGCCTTCACAACCATGACTCAGAGATTGGACATCTAACCTGAATAGCTATCTCAATCATCATGAAGGTGCATTTAACTTGTCAACCCAGGGAGGTGAACTTGAAATGGATCAACACAGTATGTGCACTAGGAACTCAAAGTATCCATTGTATTCTATAGCTAAGAAACATAATACTGAAAGTAAATTGCTTGAAAGGGAAAGAGACAAATGTTGAATATCAATCAACGACTATGCTAACCTAAAATGCATAACAGGAATAAAAATCTGAGCAACAAAGATGACACTACTCTATCTGCTTTGGCTACAGGAACAGTCACATAATGGAATTCTAGTGGTTGCAGGAACAATCAATGCCATATTTCCAACTAAGTACTAAACAACAAGTAATACTAAACTAATGCTAAATGAATAAGATGGATTACTCACCAAGTGGGACCCCTTGGATAAGTATCCTCTAAACCAATAATAACTCAAGTGCTTGAACTCAAAACTTTATTTTATTCATTGTAAATCATGCATACAAGAGAGTAATGTATTTGTATCATTGAAACTAGAGAATAAGAGTACAATATCAAATCGTGAAACCCCTGAAGAAGGAGCATCAAATCATTATTTATACTATAGCAAAACAAGGTAGTCAACTCCACAACTGTGAGGACGCCATTTAGGGAAAACAAGGGAAAGTGGAGCGATGGCGGTTACACATGCATGGAATCTAGTCAGACATGCAAGTCTAGACACTGATCCAACACAACAGTAATGCCCATGCATTCTAAATCATTAAGGTTTGCTACAAGGCGGTTACATTCAATTGCATGAAGAATCTTTTTTCGTCGACTGCCTTTGACTTGGAGTGATTCCTTAGCTGGACATTATGGTGTATGCCCAGCTGGCGGTGTCTTCCTCAACTTGGCATATTAAATTTGCATGGCAAGGTCAATACACATAATAACTACACATCTATAACCACTCTAAGAATCATTCATTAATCACATGAAAAATCAATATTGTTAACCCACATAATATGCCAAATGTCATTAAAGCTTGCAGAGATAGGATAATGTCAAATGTCAATGGTTTGAGGGAAACATTATGCAAATACCAAAATTTAATCATCAAAGTTCATGACATCAGCCAACAAATAGACTATAGATTCTACCCAAAACTAGACCAAAAACTAGGCTCATCAGGAGGATCATTAGGATCTTGATTAGCATTGTCTTCACTTAGATCCAAGGTATTTTTTTGATCTTCTATGTGTGCTTGGGTGACATATGTCTCATCAAGGGAAGTGGATGTTGATGGATCATGGATAGGGTTAGGTAGGGGGTGGATAGGAGCAATGGAGGTTCCTTGCTCATGGATAGGTGAAGTGATAGGATCTTGACCATGGAATGCATAAAGTTAGCTAAGAGGATCATCATGGCCTTCTTGATCATAGGTAAGATCATAGAGGGGAGATTTATCATAAATAGGACCAAGTATGTTATGATTCGGATCATTAGATGGGCCTCGATATTGATTAGAGTGAGAGGTTAATGTTTCCTCATGCTTAGGATAATGCTCTTGACATAACTCTTGGCTTGCTTGAATGGAAGTGGAAGGGAGTGACTCTTGAATGGGACCAAGATGTTCTAGATGGTTAACAACATGGAGACATGATGGAGGTTGACTTAGGCTCAATGGGGAAGACTCTTGAATAGGCTCAAGGGGGAGATTACATGATGGGGTTGGAGAAATAGGCATGGAATTCAAAGGTTCTTTGGTAAGCTCATTAATGGGTTCTTGACATGGGGATGGTTTATTCTGTAATAGTATCCATTGGATCACATCCTTTGCAAGTGTATGGGTAGATGGATAATATAGTGGATGGAAAATGATATTGGATGGTGTTATAGGCTTAGGATTAGGACTAGGCCATGGTGGCTTAGGGATAGGCATTTTATTGGATGGTGGTATGATAAATTTATAAGGTGCATAAAGTAAATTGGTGTTCCCCTTGTCAAATGGAACATGAGAATTGAAAGGCTCTTGATTTTGTTGCCAAGGTGGACTTAGGATCCTATGTTCTTGTTGTGATATGGGTGGATATGTTGATGTGGCATTGACATGATAGGTAGGTGGGTTTGGTTGGCATGATGATGAAGGTGACACAGGATTGTGGTTGAATGTGTTGAGGTTGTAATGGTGTTTGGACTTGTTGTGGCATGATTTGTTGTTGTGATAATGATGGAGGGGTTGCATAGGATAATGTTTCTTGAGAGGTGGATTGATATGGATAAGGGTTGACATTAGAAGAGGTTTGATAGGTTGATGAAGGGGAAACATGATATGTGGATGGATGAGGTTGATATGATGATATATGTGACACATAGGATTGAGATGAAATTTGTTGATGTGGTGATTGGACTTGATGTTGTGCTTGTTGAATTTGACAAGTGGCCATGAGGTATTGGGCTTGTGCTATGATTTGTTGCATTTGAGGTGATTGGTTTGTTTGAAGTTGAAATCATTGGATGAGGCCTTGGAGCCCTGTATAATTTTTTGTTCTAAGAGTTTTGGTGCTTGATAAAGTGATTAGAGGAGGTTTTGGAATTGGGGTACTAGGTCTTCTAATGTTGGCATGGTGTAAAAAGACGTTGATTGGATTAAAGAGATGATGATTAGGATATGATGTGGAATGACAAGATTTGATGATTTGGATGATGTGTCAAGTGTTTATTGGAAGTTTGACTTGGGCAATATCAAACACAAGATTTAACATGTAAATGCATGAAAACACACACCAAACACAATGATAAATTTTTATTTCAAGATTAAATGTTATAATTAAGTAAACACTTGAATACACAAGAAGTATAATTCTAGTCAAGTGGGTATGGCCAATTAGGTCTTAAGCTAGGGTGCACAAGGTTGACTAGGGATGATTTGAAAGCAAAATCATGTCACACAGCCTAAGAGAAAGGGGTAACCCACCCTTCACCTTCACTTCCCAAAGGTATAAAGTTCTTTGGGGATTAGCCAAGAGTGATAAGATTTCAACTCCCAAAGAGGCGTGTCTTTGGATTCACACCTTGATTGAGGTTGTCCCTTGGAGGGGTGTGTGCTACAAGTAGGCCTCCAAAGAAGGGTATGACAAGAGAGAACCAAGTGAGTTGTTTTGGAGGACACACACACTTGATTCACACTTGCAGTTTTTAATTTCACTTTAGAAAATTGAAATGTGTGTAAGAAAACAATGGAAGCACTTTTTCTTTTTAACCTAAAGCCAAAATGTGTGATGGAAGACAATGGTTCATTTTAAGCCTAATTTCAAAGTGTGGTTGCAAACAAGATGCTTGTTTTAAGCCCCAAATCCAAATGTGTGACAAACAAGATTAAGAGATGAAAGATGAAATGTGTGCACCTAAACTTTCTCTAGCTCCAAATTTTTGTCCACTTGATCCAATTTGTCATGTGAAATGTTTATTTTTTTTGCACATTCACAAAACAAACAACAAATCCAAAACTCTAACAAGATAATTGATCACTAATATTAGAGGGTTAGCTAGTCAAGAAAAATCTGATTTTTGGAAATGTTTTTTGCATCAAAACTAAAAACATGGAAAACAGACCCTTACTAAAATTTCCAGAGCTTTCCAAAAATGTAAAGAAATCCGACAAAATTGTTGTATTGCACCCAAAATTAAATTTTTATGAAAAATCATTAAAAAATGATAACAAAATCAAAACGGGTCCAAAAATTATGATTTTTGGATTGAAGGTTCCTTACATCATCCCAAATGTGAAAAAAACTTTTTGTGAAAAGATTTGCAACCATTTGTGAGATATAAACAAATCTTTGTAAAACCCTAATTTTCAAAGATTTGTTTTTGTCTAATTATTTTTTATCCAAATTAAAAACATAAAGAAAAAACCCCTACTAGAATTAAGAGATCTTTCCATAAATATAAAAAATATCCAAAAAATTCACTAATTTTCTCTCAAAATTGATTTTTCATGAAAAATAACAAAAAAATTATAATTTTTTTTAAAAAGCTCAAAAAATTTTGAGTTTTGGAGTGGAAGCTCTTGATATTGTCCCCAACATATAGAAATGTTTTTTGTGAAAATATCTATAGTAATTTGAGAGATATGGTCAAATCTTTGAAAACTAGGGTTTTGTCCCAAAATGATGCAAAACCTGCAACAAAAACGATCCAACTCCAAAATTCCTCAAAATTTGTCAAAATATTGAGCTAAAAATCAGTTAGGGGGTTCACATCAAGTTCACCAAAATGTATATAAAAAATTTGGATAAATAAAAATGATAAAACAATAACACGCATTACCTAATCCAAATCTTCAATACCTCAAATAGATGCAATGATGGATTAATTATTCGATTGATGTAATATGTTGGTTGCTCAATTTAGCAGCATAACATTGGGATGGAGATGATAGATGAATAATGATAGATAGAAATGGATGAATGATTCAAGAATGATTTTGGCAGCATAAGGATACTTGAAGAATCAGTCCCCCAAATGTCTTATGAGAGGGTTGATTTATAGGCAAGGTCTGATTTGGATTGATGGTTGAGATTGGATGTCAATAAGATGTCTTAATCAATGGCCAAGATTGAAAGTTGTAGTATGAAATAGGGTTAGGCCAAAATTAGGGCAATGATAATGATTAATGGCCAAGATTGAATTATAAGATAATTTAATCAAGGGTGGAAAATTAATGAGACAAGAGAAGATAAGAATGACACGGATAATGAGGTTGGCATAGAAAAAGAGGTTGTTGGAGAAAATTAAATAATTATACAATTATTTAATTTGGGAGGGAAGGTGAATAATTAAATAATAAAAGCATTATTTAATTATAAAAGACATGCAACATGTTGAATATTAAATCAAATAATAATTTAATTTAAAAGTGGATGAAAATGACAAATTAGTAAATAATTAAATAAATAAAATTTATTTAATTATAGAAGAGGATAACAAATAATTAAATAATTAAAATAATTATGTAATTATAGTAGAAAAATGACAATAATTAAATAAATAAGCATTTATTTAATTATAGAAAGGAAGCGGCTAATTAGTGACGTAATTAAATAAACAAAATTTATTTAATTAATAGAGGAATATGACCTTAAAAGATAATTAAATATTTAAAATTATTTAATTATGCAAGAAGAAGGAGGAATTGATATGAAAAGGTGAGTTCATAGGCGAAGGACAATTTTCAGTGTCTACACAAGTCAACTAGACTATTTCAAGTCTAGAGTCTCCATTACCTAAGAATTTAGCCATTCCAAGACATCAGAGTCAAGCTAAGATAGACCTATTAGGTCAATTTAAGGATATAAGTATTAAAATTACCCTCATTCAAGCTATCAAGGATATCCCAATTTACACCAAGATAGTAAGAGACCTTTGTTTTAAAAAAGCTAGGGATAAATAGGAAGGACCCTCAGATAGTTCATGTCCTAGGGAGCCTTGTTGACATTATGCTAGGGAATATAACTATCCCTAAATATACAAACCCTAGAAGTCCAGTAGTGGATGTTAAGATAAATGGAACCCTTATCAAGAAAACCTTAATTGATTTAGGGGTAGTCATTAATGTCATGACTAAATAGACAATGTGGCTACTAGAACTAGTAAACCTTAGACCTACACCCACTATTTTATAGTTGGAAACTAGGGAAAGAGTGAAACCTAAGGGAATCATTGAGGACTTGGTCATAGCATTATATTCATGGGAGTATCTTGTAGATTTCATAGTCTTGCAGCCAAAGACCAACCTTGCAAGATATCCACTTATTTTAGGTAGACCATGGTTAGCAAAAACTAATGCATTGGTTTTTGCTACATTTTTGTAGGTCTAGGAACATGACTATATAAAATGGAACTGTGACCAAGAAGTTGGTCCTCTATCCACCGACCCAACCTTATGAAGATCTAGGACAAACCATTTGGCCTACCTTGGATGAAGAAGACTATTATTCTTTGTAGACTCTCATGACTATAAACACAACCCTTTGTTGAGTAATCAAGATGAGTGGCTTAATTGCTCACATAATATAGAATGACTGCAATAGGAACTTGTAACAATAGGACTGTCTTTCATGTCTGCAAGATCCACTATAGAATATTATACACACAAATTCATCAAAAGAAGTCTCCCGACTTTTTCATTCTCTATTGCCACAACAATGTGTCCCCAACATTATTGGACTTGACCTTTCATATATACAACCAACATATAAGACATTAGAAATCATGTCAAATAAAATTTTGAATGTTCACAATGGACTAACTAAACAACAACAAAATTCTTTAAGCATTGTGTTGCGGGCTCATGCAACAGTCTTTGCATGGGACTACCATGACATGAAGGGGATTGATTCAAATGTATGCATGCATAGGATCTATATAAATGATGGTTTCAATCCAATTAGACAACCCCAAAGGATAATGAACCCTTCCTTAAGAGAAATAGTTAAAACTAAACTTCAAAAATTACTTGATGTAGGATTCATTTACCCTAATTTTGATATTCAGTGGGTGTCACCTCTAGTTATTGTCCCCAAGAAAGGATGGAAATGGAGAGTATGTGTAGACTATAGAGAGATAAACACAACCACTAGGAAGGATCACTTTCCACTACCTTTCATTGACCAAGTACTTGATTCCATACTAGGTAAAAAGTACTCCTTCCTAGATGGATTTAGTGGCTATAACCAGATAAAGATTGCTCGAAAGGACTAGGATAAAACCGCATTTGCGTGCCCTTGGGGAACATATTCCTATTATGTTCTTTCCTTTGGACTATGTAATACCCCATCCACTTTCTAGAGGGAAGTGCTAAGTATCTTCCAAGATTATGCTCATGACTCCATGGAAATCTACATGGATGACTTCACCACCTATGGAGAAACATATGAAGAAGCACTCAACAATATAGAAAAGGTTTTGAAAAGATGCCAAGAACATAATCAATTCGTGAGTCATGGGAAATGTTTCATGATGATAACTCAAGGAATTTTTCTAAGGAATTTTATATCAAGTGGGTCCCAATAAGATTGATATAATCTCCACACTTCCTATGCCATAGAAATAAAGATATGTAAGGATTTTTCTAGGACATGTAGGCTATTATAGAATATTCATTCAAGACTTCAAAAAAATTGCAACACCTTTATTTGTTCTACTCACAAACTTAGATATAGAATTTGACTGGACCATGGAATGTCAGCACTCTTTTGAAACACTTAAGACAACCCTTGCAAAGGCACCTATCTTGAGAGGGCCAAACGAGACATTGTATTTCCATACACACTAATGCTTCTAACTTTTCCATAGGAGTAGTATTGGGACAAAAGGAAGGTAATAAGGAATATGATATTTAATACATCAAAAAAAACTTACAAGGATTAGAACTTAACTATACACTCATAGAGAAAGAGATGTTGGTAGTTGCCTATGCAATCAACAAGTTTAGAAACTATATCATAGGTTACCTAATCTCTATCCACACAAATCACACTGCAATCATATATTTAATGACCAAACCTGTAGTTGGAGGTAGACTAGTAAAATGGTTGCTCTTACTACAAGAATTTGTATAACCATAGTGGATAAGCCTAGGAAAGCTACTGTGGTGGCAGATTTTCTATATAGATTGACCACACAGCTAGAAGAAGGTGTTGTGGATGATTCTTTTCCAAATTAGCATTTCTTTACTCTCAATGTACATACACCATGGTTTGCTAATATTACAAATTACTTAGTGGCAAGGCAGATACCATCACATTTTTCTCCTTGACAAAAGAGATAGTTGGTGCATAAAAGATTTCCATACTCTTGGGTAGTTGGTTATCTATTTTATGCAGGTCCAAATAATATTATGAGATGTATAAGAGAGGATGAAGTCTTTGATATCCTAAAAGCTTGCCATGATGAGCCCTATGGGGGTCACTTTGTAGGAAAAAAGGCAACATTTAAGATCTTAAAAACTAGTTACTATTGGCCAACTCTCCATAAGAATACAATAAATTAAACAAGGAGTTGTGATAGATGTCATAGAATGGGAAAGCCAACAAGGACATATGAGATGCCTTTGCAACCACGATTGGAACTAGCACCATTTGATAAATGGGGGCTAGACTTCATTGGCCCCATTTTACCAATATCTAATAATAAAGAGTATATTTTAGTTTGCAAAGATTATTTGAACAAGTAGGTTGAATTCAAGGCATTACAATTTGCTAGAGATGGAATGTAGCTAAATTACTATATGTAGACATCTTTACTAGGTGTGGAGTTCCTAAAGAAATTGTGATTGATCAAGGTTCCCAGTTCACTTCATAACTTATTAATCAATTGGTTAAGGAATATGAAATTAGGTATAGAAAATCAACACCTTATCATCCCCAATCCAATGGATAGGTGAAGGTTACAAACAGGGTGATTGAGAATATTCTGACCAAAATAGTGCAGATCCATAAAAAAGACTGGGCAGCCAGGTTACTTGAGGCATTATGGGCCTATAGGACCACATGGAAAACAACCACGGGCTTCACACCTTATGAACTAGTGTATGGTGTAGTGCCCTTCATGTTTTGGGTTTTTTAGTTTAAGTTTTGGTATTCCATCCTTGAATGTTGTTCTTTGAATCATTGACGTGAAATTAAAATTGACTAAGTTGCAAAATTCTTGAAGTGAAAATAATTATAAAATTAAATTTCTATATTGACATTAAATAAAAGATTTAGAAAGAAGTTACACTCATTGATAGAAAATATAGTGGAAAAGATGGGTTTAAAGTTAAGTATTGAATATAAATACAAAGTGAGCAGGTTTGATAAATAAAAATTATAAGTGGATAGTTACATCTAATATTGGAAATTAATTATTTTCTTAAAAAAGAAGTCTGTGAATGGAATCTTGAACATGCATTTGGGGAATGCATGCATTGGATATTTTTCGGGAAACCAATGGCAAGGAAGGGGGGAAACTAGAGGGGACGGTTCTGCATACAAGGGAGACTACATGTATTTCCTTCGGGGGAGAATGTAGGGGTTCGATCGGGGAGGGGATGATAAGTCTTGTTATGGAAAGCGAAAGGGTTTCCGATTCTGATCATTCGATTCATGCTTGCGTTAGATGAAAATGAAAGTTATAAAAAAGGGGAGGATAGTGCCTGCTACAGGTAGGATTGCGTACCATACTTCATCTTCTTCAATATGAATAGCGTTTATAAGAATACCTGTCTGCGTATCTTTTAACTTCACAGACGTCTTATCTTAGAGGCAATTACTAAATGATTTACATAAATTCTCTATGAATCGTTGGGTTATTGTCTTCACAGTATATTCAGGCTTGTATCTAGTGCATTTATAATACTTTTGCATACGTATATGCTGGGAATCTAATTATTACCATTGTAATAGTCAATCGATGCTCATGCCTTGCGTTCTACCCTACGTTTTGCATCCGGATACTATGTATTGTGAATAACTACAATGAACATTTTGTAGAAATACAAGATAGAGGATGTAATTGCATTTATGACACCAACATTTATACTCAGACCTGATAGAATGGAATACTCATAAATGCATGTATTTTAGTTTTGTCCTATTAGTGTATTCACAGGCCGCCACCCATAGTCTTCATCGATATGTCTAAGCTATGTATATGTATGGAACTAGACGCTACCTTCCATAGTCATTATCTGGGTGTTATCCAGTCTAGACGTCTTCCCAAGAGTGCTTCAGTCATCAAAATCCTTTCTTTACCTTCACTAGTGTGCCTTCTCTCTCCCTATGTCATCGTTGTTTGCAGCTATTATGTAGGTTTTGAACCCTATTAGATAATATTGTATAGAGGAATATCAACCATCCCTAAAATTTGACCTCATAGAATAGGCTATGATTGAATGTCAAAGGCACAAGTATTGGGGTCCTTGTTGAGTTCAATTAAGCAATGAATAATAGTTCTAATGATCCTCTTAAATAATCGCTAAGTAAACAGCCTATTAATATCAACTCGACTTTAGATGGAGTTTCAATTCAGTGGAATAGATATTTAATCTATGAATTGATTCTTTTATGTTTTCTTCCATTGTGTTGAGTGTTATAGATTTAGAATGGAGTTATTTCCCAGCGAGTGCTCTATTCTGGTTAGATTAATCTAGTCTAATAGCATATTCCCCTTATTTCATTTCAACCACAAAGCTTGGCCGCCAGTATTCTTTTGCAGATTGGGATCTTATGTCTTTGTAATCCGGTTTATCACCTATAGTCGGCCTTCACCCTATATCAAGGATTTTTTTTAGGGTCATACCTGATATTTCTTTAGGGTAATCATCCACTTGTTTCCAAATCTCTATCTCATTCGTCCTCTAAACATTTATATTTCCTTTGATGATACTCCATCCCTAAGATCTATAAATGGAAAATACGTCATTGTTAAATCAGTCTAAGACAAATCTCATTAGAAGTGATCAGTGTCACCTTCGTTGGAGTCTTCTATCAATAAAATTTCCTTGCTTAATTTATTTTTATTGCTATTTATATCGGTAAGTAGCTGCTAGGATATCACATTAAAGGATCTAGGTGAATATCTGCAAGTTCCTTGGTTGCAAGCATGTTTTGCTTAACCGAGTCAAGTTGAGCATGAGTATATCCTCTTGGCGCTTGTTTTGGTTAGTAGAAGTCTATTGTCGTTTCTTTCTATTGCTTTAATGTAATATTATAACATCATATTATGTTGCATATGCACAAAAAGTTTCTACAACAAACCCTGTTTTGATGGATGTCTATGCGCCGACCCAAAGCCCCAATCTTGTGTGGAAGCTGAATATGTATTTCTTTCAAGAGTCGCTAATCCAGTTTGTGCATATCCCACAATTTAACTGCAGCATGGCAATTTAAATACCTCTTGCTTGAAAAGATTGTCCCTTATATAATAAATTTGGGTCTTCTATTTTAATAATAGTGTTGCGAATGGGAACTTACCTTGGCTTACCTTTAGATTGAATGCTTTGTGTAGAGGTCGCTGAAAACCTTTCAACAAATCTCTTGTGCCTTTACATACTGCTATCATTTCCTTGATTGAGAAGCAATCTCTCAAGCAATATCTCTTGTGTAGTGTTCCTCGCTTCCATGGTTTATGGAAAC
Source organism: Sequoia sempervirens (assembly GCA_007258455.2). NCBI lineage: Eukaryota > Viridiplantae > Streptophyta > Pinopsida > Cupressales > Cupressaceae > Sequoia > Sequoia sempervirens. The sequence goes on along the minus strand of VDFB02000013.1, from coordinate 152,358,309 downwards.
GCTTGAAATGCTAATTTGTTTTGTGAAACTTACTGTCTTACTTCTTCCCTTATTGTTAATTGAATCAAGTGAATGATTTGGATATTCACTAGATTCTTTCTCTCATTTTTTTTATTTCTAACTTGTGTTTGATATTTTATGCTAAATAATTGATGTTTGATGTTTCATGCCATAGGTTGAAGTATATATATATATATGTTGATCCTATTATAATTTTAAAGTTGCATTAAACTGAATACTCATTATGTGTTTATATATGTTACATATTTATATATGTATATGCATATGTAAATGTTATTGTTTTAATAAAGAATAAAAGATTTAAGCATTCTTTAACTAAAAGACCCAATTGATAGCCTAAGGTAATTATATTATAAGGGGATAGTTGGAATTGAAATTGTGATTATTAAATATTTAATTTCTCTAATTGTGTTCTATTTGATAAAATAAATTAGTGATTAAGATACAATTTGAGATAGTAATATCATTGCCCGTTAATAACTGGATACTTAACTATTGGTTGTATAACTTATTGATGGATAGTTGAACTAGTGATCATTGCAAGGTAGTTAGAGTATTACCAAGTGTAGCAGTAGGGTACACCGTATATGATCTTGTGAACTTCACTTTCGCATGACACTTATAGTATTATTGTATAGTGAATCTTTAATACTAGGGTTTTGGGATAATTGCTTCATAGGTGATAGAGTTTTCTTGAAATATTGATATATAATCTTTTAGTTTGATAACTTACTTTAATGTTGATCTCATTTGCAATGTTTAGTTTGGGACCATGGTGAAAATGTTATTGTGGTTGATTTTGCGTGAAGTTGATAATATTATAAAGTGTTTGTTAATATGGTTGTTGTAGTGGTTGAATTGGATTAAGTTCATTATGAGCCAAATGATTGTTTGTTAGGGTATCGTGTGCAGAGAAATTTGAGGTCTCCCTTAGATGCCATATTGGCTAACTTATTATTGGTAACTGTAGTTGGTTATGTTAGCTTGAAGTGAGGAAGAGGATCTCATTATGATGTTGCCTCCTTTACTTTGCACTTGTCATTTTGTGTTATGAAAGTTATATAGTTACTTTGTGGTTCCATGATGTTAGTCTTCATTTTGTGTTAATTCTAATTGAGGAGACTTCATGCAATGGCTTTCTTGTAGTCATATTTTGTGATGGATGGGAACCCGTAGTGTTTGGGTTGTCCTCAGTCTGGTAGTTATGGGAAGTTGGTTTTAGGCTTCTAGAGGCAATGGAGGACTTGGTTTATGTTGATTTTCCATGGTTGGACCTTCATGATTCATTTAACTAATTTTTGAATTTGAGCTTTGTGGGTGTTACCTTGTACCTTTGTTTTGATTTTTGTTATGAATTTTGGGCGAGATGGTTCATGCCTCGCATATGCATTGGTTTCTGTGGTTATAGTGCTTTATGTGTTTTTGGTACACCCCTTGTTGATGTATATTTGTGTTTCGTGCTACTAGGGAGAGTGGCTCTTCATGGGGGCTGATGCACAAAGCGGCTACCAGGATAACCCATGGAAGAGTTTCCTTAACAAGTGATAACTTAATAAATTAATTAAGGGGATTGGGTAAATACACATTAAAAATATCAGTAATAGTTGCCTCACTCATGCCTTAGTTCTTCCACAAGCTAAGGATGAGATGAGAAGGTCGTGGTCAGCAAGATCACTACCTAGTCCTCATGATCTAGGTTAGTGATCCCGCATGTGTCACCATATGGGGTCGGCACCTAGTGAGAGGCAGCCGGGCTAACCATAGACAGGGGTCGGCACCTAGTGAGAGGTAGCTAGGATAACCTGTACTAGGGCCATGTGATGACACTCTCCTAGAGTATCCTTATTGCTCTTTTCCTTTGTGTTCCTTTGGAAGTGGTTAGTTGTTATGATTAATATCATTTCTAGTTTGTTGAGTATGTATCCTTTTGCTTGAATATTTTGGTGGTGGGTCCTTCTTGTCATCTCCTAGCATGGGGGGTGTCCCTTAGGGCTCACATGGTCGGGTGGAACGTGCTTAACACCCCATTGGGTTCCCAGTAAGAATTCATGTTGGATGGAGTGCTACCTTTTGTAGAGCTTCTAGAGTTCCTTCAAAGTTGGAGATGCCCTAATGTGTTGTATCATGTACTTCTAGTTGCACGTTATATATTGTACTTGTTGTATCATTTTGATGTATTCTTCCCATGGATTTACAGGAAGCCTGTGGTATCATGTATATCAGTGTACTTGTCTATTCTTGTAATCAGTTTAACTGATGTATAACTTGATGATTTATGGATTTTTTTAGTGTTGTATCTGTGGAAATATGTTATGCTCATGATGTCTATGTGATTGATGATTACTTGATATTTAATGTTTTCTTTCATTGGCATTATGTAATGTTATGGATGCATGTACTTGTGGTTTATCTTTTATCATGGTTAGATATGTTGGCTCTTAGTTGTTTAATCTTCATTATGGATGTGAGAGTTGTTGGATACGTTAGCACGTAATGCAGTCATGTACCTCGAAGGATTAGTAGATGTGTTTTCATATTAATATTATTGCAATGTATGTTATACACATTATACATAGGTTTAGTTACTTGAAAAAAAAAAATCTGTGGATGTTGTTAATCTTTAGTTTTCCTTTGGGGTTGCATGGTGAGGCGTTACATATGGAAAAATAACAGTCTTTCCAATTGAATTTGAATACAAGACACTTAGGACAATAGTAGAACTAGATGTGAACTTGAAAATAGCACAAAAGGAGAGGCTACACAATTTGAATGGGCTAGATGAAATTAGAATGGAGGCCATGCATCACACTAAGATAATTCAAAAATAGAGGACTAAATAGCATGATCAATTTATAAATACTAAAGAATACAATGTGGGTGACTAGGATTTATTATATGATTCTAGATATAAATATTATAAGGGGAAGCTACAATCTATATGGTTGGGGCCATATGGAATGTACATCAGGTATTCCCAAATGGAGGAGTCAAATTGCATATTGTAGATGCAATTACATTTTCACAATTAGTTAATGGCCACAAACTAAAGATATAAAAGAAGCCAGAATAGAAAGATGATTTCCTTCTTTCTCTAATGCATCAATATGGTCCAATCACTAATTCTGATCAGACATACTACCACAAGTTTAGTAGAAAATATGACAAGTTCTTCAAATGACTCAGTAGATGAACTACACAGTTCATCTCCTAAGGTCACTTAGGTATAAATCATTATCCAACTTCACATGAACACACAACACAAGTACCATAATTCACAATATTTTCCAAGTTCACTCCATGTTGTAGTAGGGACCTATAGTTTCATGCATAAAATCTACCATATTTGAGTTCAGGACTTGTTGATGAACTACCCGCAACAATTAACTATTAGAAAATTCAAAAAAATCCACCAACTTAATTACATATTCTCCACATTCATTCCAATTTTTCCATATATGTAGTTGTACACTTGTCATATCACTACATGAAGCTTAACCATTTCATTACATGTTTCCTATCTCAAATTTCATGCATTTGAACTATCGCTTCACATTCCATCAACCGTACATCCTGTAGCCTTCTAATTCATACGCACCAACCTCTCATTTCCACCATCACCAATTTCAATTACTCACTGTCAAATCACAATCATGTCGTGGACACTTTTAGCATAGCTTCACATGTGCGGATTTTGCTAAACATCATGTGATAGGTACACATACTTTAATCTTCCATAATTAAGCATGGATTGAAATTGTTTTCAATATGTTCTTGCATTTAATTTTGCATGCTTTACATTTATTAATCTTATTTCCATAATTGATAATCATACCCTTTTCCTAGTCACATGCATTGAAGTGAGGTCACTTCAAGATTTTAGTTGGGGGAGATAGTATATATTCCAAAAAAAATAATTTTTTCCACCAAAAGAAAAATATACAAAAAACACACAAATCCTTTTTGATTTCCTACCTTTCTGCATCGACAACCTTTTTGTTGTTTTTTCCCTAAATTCTAAGCCAATTCAAGTTTATTCAACCTAAAACAGAGGAGAAAGAGGGTATAGAAATTGAGATTGTAATTGAGAAGTGGAAGTGTTGCAGACATCAAGGGTTGGCGAATTTGAATTGTGAGCTGAAATTTCTAGAGTTTGAGCAGAAAAAAGTAAGGTTATCCCATCATGGGAGGTGATGTTGTCAAGCGGGAACCATCTACACACCAACAGGTATTGGAGGATAGATTAGTCTTGCCGATTTTCACAAGATCGGGATGGTTAGATTACTTTTGAAGTTAATTGAATACAATGAAGACATGACAAGGCAGTTTGTAGCATCACTCCAACATGGTGAAGCCACCATCAGAGGATTGAGGGTGGATGCTTCAGAGACTGTAATTATAGTTGTATCTAGTCTACTAAGAAATGGAGCTAAATTTCCTATTAGAGAAAATGTAGTAGCTGCTAGGGATGAATTCAGGGAGCATGGAGAAAATCTTAATTCATCATCTCAAGGCACCAAGAGGTTGTCACTTCCATGGGTATGGGCTTCTTGTGCCTCTTACATTATTAAATATATCACTTGTGATGGTAGGAAATCCCTTTTGTATACAATGCATTTTAACCTTTTGACTCACTTTTGTCATAACAGACTAGTCAATGTACCTAATTACCTCTATAATTTGTTAAAGAGAATGGGGTTTGAGTATCAAAGGAAACTAAAAGATTCAACACTGTCACATTATTGTTTGTTTACCCTATTATTGAAGAGGAGCCTTAGGGTTCAATACCCATAGGTGCCTTGGGAAATATTTTTGATTTGTGAAAATATTAACAATATTTTTGAGGAACCAATTGTTCCAAAAACCTAGTCACATGTTGCATCTTTAAGGTAAATGCCCCTTGTTTCACCTACTACTTCACCTACCTGTAGCAAGGGAGAACTAGAGGAGAAAAGTGTACAAAGATCACCACATGCAACATCTGATCAACTTGTAGCAAAAGAGGTACATGAAACCCCAACTTCTTCTAAAATTCCAAAAACTATAAAGAAGAGAGGTAGTTCTTCTTCTACACCTTCAAAGATGCAGAAAAAGAAGCCCACTCAACCAAGGCATTCACACTGCCTAAAAAGGAAAGGTTCCATGAGGAGTAGTGTTAAGAAACCAAAAGAAGAAGACATTATGATAGTAGGGACTGATTCAGAATAAAAGGACAATATTTCTGAAAATGTGGTTGCTCCCACAAAAAGAAAATGATACATATCCACCACCTCTGAATTAGATTCAGAGGACATTTTTTTTGCCAAAAAAACCAAGAAAAGAACCCCAACTAGCCCTGATAGTGAGGGTTATGAGTACAATAGGGGTGGTGATAAAAAAAATTTGGAGAAGGATGAGGATCTATTTTTAGAAGAAAGAAATGTAAGGAAATAATTACAAGTAGCATTGGAGATGATTAAACAATTAAAAGAACTAGTAAAAACTTATGAACAAAGGGACAAGGAAATGAAAGGAAGCCAAGTGAGAAAAAACTTCTTCCTACACTAATCTAAGTAGGGGAGAGCTACAAAATTTTGTTTTAAAACCTTTAAACAATTACAACAAGAGAAGCACATAGAGAATAAATGAATAGAACAACAACACATATATCAACGACACCAAATATACGTGGGAAAAACCCTTTTGTGTAAAAAACCACACCCTACAAAAGCACAATACTATTGTATTACTTCAAATGAAATTACAATACAACCCCAAGTACAAATCCTTCTTCTACAAGTGCTTCAAAACAAACACCTGTTCTAGAGTGATATCAACAGTGCTTTGTTACCTGCAAACAAACTATGCATTCTACAATGCAAGGCTTCAAGAAGCATCTAGAAGGAGAGGGGTGTTCAAAACCACAAGGCACAATATCCCACACCATAGACATGCATTTGGACACATGTAACATATCCCCTTACACCCCTTTATAATTTTCAAACATGCAAATATTCCTTCCTCAAGCTTGGGAACCTAGAACATACTAAAAATATCTTATGACAAATGCCTTACAATTATTACAACTATCATAGAATGTGTCATAGCTAGCAACACTTACAACTGTAAGAGAATCTATCATAATTGACCAAGAATATCAGATTCTCTTACAACTTGTCATAACCTAAATTGGGTGCCAACTTTCTCCATGCAACAAAATGCCTTATGGCATGCCATAGAATCTGTCATAAGTCAAATATTCCAAAGTGGGATGCCTATTTCCACTTGGGATGATTATGTGTCATCCAGTCACTTCCAACAAATATGCCACCCAGGCAGTGGGTCCCAATTTGTGACATGACACCATAGGAAATTAAATAATACAAATTAATACAATAATACATTGATTAAATCAATATTAGGACTCTAAGGTTGAGACACCTTAATCCCAACAAGAAAGAGAATTAAAAATTCAGGAGTTGGAGGATAAATTGCATACTTATGGGAATGGATCTAAATTAGTCTTTCTTGCAAAACTTGCAATGGTAAAAGTAGGAAACAAGGTGCTTGCAACTGAGAATAGAAGACCCTTGTTGTAAAAACTCCAATCTATCATATAACCATGTCTCTAGGTTTCTAGCTATGGAAAGTCACTCAAGAATTTTCTTAGCAGAAGGAGAATTAGAAGAAAGAAAAAGAAATAATGGTTTTAGAGCACACCAAAGTTTTGGAAAGTAAATAAATTGAGTTGAAAAAGTTAATAGTCAAACTTGAAGAATTAGTAGACAAGGTTGCTCAGATTGTTAGGTGCAGACCTCCTGCTAGGACATATGCTTTATTCTTATAGGAAAAATTCTTGAGTTATCAATTAAGTAGATTGATTATTAATTTTCCAATTGCAATGACTAGGAAATTTGATTTTTTCAATATTTGTTGACACCACACTTGATGAACAAGACCAATTATGTGAATTTTGTTTACATAATTATGTAGTGTCAGATGATACAGATTGGAACCCATTAATGTTTGTGGGTGATCTACAAAGTAGGTCACTAGCATGATACTTTAGGAATGAAAGACAAAGGGGAGAAATGATGCAATAATATGTTGAAAGGGAGAATTCAATTGGCCTTCCAATTAGAAAGGAATCCAAAAATCCTCATGTGATCATAGAGGAATGGAAAGCACTCCTATATTATAAAGGTGTGGGCAGAAAAATCATGAATTTGAGGATTAGGGACTATGACAAAATGTAGAGACTAACTGTAGGACTCATGCATCATTGTTATCCATTTGTGTTGGAAAGGTGGGACAACTTAACCCCTAAGTTACAAAGGAAAGATCCCCATTATATTTATAATTTCATATGCATGCTTCAGAGAACACACAAGTACATGGATATTGCCAAAGAAAAAGCACTTAAATGGGTATAACCACTCACTTTCCAGCCACCAATGCTTCTCTACCCAATACCACATTAGACAAGGCAAAAGAATGGGGAATGAGAGGAACCTGAGGATACTAGGATAGCCAGACTTGCATGCTATAGAGGATTTTATTTGAAATAGATCAGTGGAGTGAATACTATTACAAATCTTAGGGAGACTACTTTGCATTATAACCTCCAGCCCCGGTTGATTTGCTTGAGGACAAGCAAATGGGTAGTTGGGGGGGTGATGAGTTTCATTATTAGTTAGTTTTTTAATGTTTTTGTGCATGCTCATAAACATTATCAAACACTTATCTTATACATATTCCTACACTATACTATCTTTTATGCTCATTATGCAAACCTCAATGTGATTTGAAGTATATGGAAATATGGTTACGATGTCATGGTTATTACATAATTAATGTGCGAATATGTATGAATTGTAATGGATATTTGTGCTTAGTTAGTGTTGTTAGTATTGTGTATATGGTCTATGAACTAACTCTTCGTATCCAAGGAGCCATAGGAGGTAGATTTTAGCTTACAACAACTACGAGGCACAACTTGCAACCAAAGGAGTTTCTAGACACTAGAGTAGGGGAGGTTCTAAAATAAGTTGATCACAACAATTACAGCATGGAGGAACTTATTGAGGATGATTGTGAATCATCAAAAATTTTAATAAAGATGCTAAAGGAGAAGAACCCTATTACAGTTAGGACTCTAACATGTTTGATTAGCAGTCCACATTCCAGTTCTTGTTGCAGCAGAGTCACGGTTCTATTTGGACTCTTCTTCCTTTTTTAGTTATAGTTTAGATTGCTTAGTCTTTATCACACTCTAATATATATGGAGTAGTGATTTATGATATCATTTTAGATTCATGTTTTAATAAACTCCCCCATGCCTATATGTATGGCTTGAAGGTTGAGGCATTGAGTTAGTTAGTTAATTGTTCAATAGCAGATATAGCTATTAGATATTTTTAGTTAGTTGTTGTTCTTACACAGAAAATGTTTATTACTCAATCATGATTTCATGAATAAGATATTCCAACAAAATCTTATGTGATATTTTGAGTTATGGAATTAATGGTTTTAAGTTATTATGATTTTTTTAATCTAAGGAGCTAGATTTGAGTTAGACCAGTGGAGACAGTCATTTGAGCAAGGGCCACTCAAGGTAACTATCCCTCACTTCATTTTCTATATAATTACTTTTTTTATAGCAGTTATTTCATAAATGCATGTTGTGTTAATTAGATTCCTTGTGTTACAATTGTAAATGAAGTCATGAACACTTCTTGTTTCACATTCATGTTTTAATTTTCTTCAATCTGTTATACTCCAAAGTGTAGATTTAGTTAACAATTTTGTTGAATTCGAGCATTCATTCCTTAACAATGAACTAGTCACGGTCTTATGTTGTAGGAACCCGTAGCAATAGTGTCAATATTACTTCTTTTATTGTTATGCATTTTTGTGCTTTTTTAGCATGTATAAACACCTTTGCTAGGATGACATAGATAGTCTTGAGTCTCTAAAAGCACATACAATACCAGTACCATCACAATCTTACTAGCCTTGGTTGATAATTCAATGAAGTTCTTCCCAAAGGTTCAAGTGCACTATTCAGCTAGGTTTCCCCTTTGAATTGTGTGATTAACACCAAGTTTACTAGACACTAGTAGGGACTCTACAATCTACATTATCCATTCTAAACATTTTTCTTACATACAAATTTCTTCAAGAAAATGTATCTTAATTTCATGGGAATGTGCACAAAATAGCTTAAAAAATGTTAAAAGACAATAAATTATTTCAACTAAA
>VDFB02000013.1:152271003-152348951 GCA_007258455.2 Sequoia sempervirens | reverse complement strand
CCCTTGAACCTTGGGCGGTATAAGGTATCACCTAGGATCACAAATCGAGATGATTTTTTAACAAAGGTCTTTTGAAGATTGGAAGTGATATCAGATGGGAGGGTTCCTCTATTAAGGTAGGTGAATATATCATGATACCATGAGGAACTAGGACCAATGATGACACACACAAATTCAAATTTTGGGATTTCAAAAGCTGGTACGAGAAGTTGTTCACCAAGAATTCACATTAAGGACGTTGTGTGGCATGCCTAAGAATGATCCAATTGTTTCCATAGAATCTACTGCCCAATTGTTCATGTGAGGAATCTACTCAAAAGTTATATCAATAAAAAGGTCCTTGAGACTTTCTACCATTTTCTTGTAAGGAGTGATTTTATCATCCTTAGTTTGGTATTCATCATTGACTTGGTTGATAACCAACTGTGAGTCCCCATAAACTTTCAACTCTTGTATTTTCCATTGGACCACTATCCTTAGACTCGTGATTAAAGCTTCATACTCAACAATTTTATTAGTACATGGAAAGAATAGATGGTATGAATTTGGAATGAAATCATATTGAGGGGGGATAAAAAGAATACCCACCCCTGATCCATGTTGGGTAAATGATCCATCAAAGTGCATTTTCCACTGATCTGCTAATTTGACAAGGAACACTGATTCATTAGGAAATTCAAATATCAAAGGATTTTCTGCATATATAGGTGCATTTTCCAATTGATCTGTAATCACTTGTCCCTTGATTGCCTTGCACTCCACAAAATCTATGTCAAATTTAGTCAAGATCATCACCCATTTGGCCATTCACCCAGTGAGAGTTGCTTTAGATAACATACATTTCAAGGGGTCAATCTTTGCAATACGTTTGATTTGATGCAACAACATGTAATTTATGAACTTTTGAGAGGTAAAGACCACTGCTAAGCATGCTTTCTCAATGGATGAATAATTCATTTAATAGCCTACCAAGGTCCTACTGATATAATAGATGGCCCTTTCTTTCTTTTTTCATCATGCTATGCTAAAAGAGAACCTAGTGTTGCTAATGTTGCTGAGATATATAAGATCAATGGATTGTTTGGTATCACTGGCATGAGCACTTAAGGTTTCAATAGATAGTCCTTGATCTATTGGAAAGCTTTATCGCACTTCTCATCCCACTTCTACATTATTCCTTTATGGAGAAGATGTGAGAAAGGGTTGATTTAGTCTGATAATTGTGCTATGAACCTTCTAATAGATTGCAACCTTCCTTGTAACCCTCTCATCTATTTCATTTTTTGTGGAGGTTCCATGTCTAAGATTACCTTTAATTTTTCTAGATCAATCTCTATCCCTCTTTGTGACATGATGTAGCCAAGAAGCTTCCCTGATGTAACCCCAAAGAAACACTTTTTTGGGTTTAGTCATACCTTATATTCTTTGATCCTATTGAAGATGGGTCCCAATACCTCTATGTGCTCACTCCTTTTCTTTGCATCCAAAAATAATAATTATTTTTTGTATTTTCAGATTTACACCCTTCAAGCCTAGGCATAAAATTTTTTAAGATACAAAATAATGGTCGATTCCTGTAAGGGTTCACCTTCAGGGATTGATAATTTGTATGCTCTTGATCCATAGATTGTTATGACGACAAATGGACCTAACCAGTTAGCCTCAAATTTTCCTTTACCATCCCGATTTGGAAGATTTTTTTTATTCTTCTTTAGGACAAGATCCCCTACCTAGAAATATCGACTCTTGATCTTCTTGTTATAGCTCCATTTTAGTCTATTTTTTTATTCTTGTAAATGATTAAGGGCATCAAGACGACGCTCATCTGGGAATTCTAGCTCATTTAGCCAAGATACTCTATACTCTTCATCAGCGATTAGGTTTTGTAGTGACACTCATAGTGAAAGAAAGCTTGACTGTGATAGGTAGGATGACTTTTGATCCATAGAACAAAGAGAACGGGGTTGGTCCTATAGGTGTGTGGATATTGGTTTGATAAGCCCATAGGGCGGGATTTAACTACATATGCCAATCACGACTAGCTTCATTGACTATTTTCTTTAGGATTTTTAGAATGGTCTTATTTGTAGCCTCATATAGGGTAGAGAATCGATGTCAGATGTTAACTTGTTGGCATAGCTCTTCTAGATCCTGATTCTTGAAGAGTGTTTTGTTATCAGAAATAAAGGTTTGCGAAACACCATAATGGAAGATAAGGTAATTCAGGATAAATTTGGAATTTTCTTTCCCATTATGTAGGTCATAGGAATGGCTTCTACCCACTTGGTAAAGTACTCAATGGTCGTTATGATGAATTTATGGCCATTAGATGAGGTGAAGCCCCCGCTACGAGAAATGCCAAGGTGTGACCATTGGTTGTAACTCTTGAGTTGGAGCATGAATAAGATCTCCATGCTGTTGACACTAGACACACTTTGCCACGTACTGATGGGCTTCTCTTTCCATGGTTGGCCGGTAATACCCCATCCTCAAAATTTTCTTAGCTAAATTCATGCCACTAGAATGGGAACTGCATATGCCATTATGTACTTTTGTTAAGGTGGTCAAGGATTCCTCTTGGTTGAGACATTGTAGTAATGTCCCTTGATGCTTTGGCGGTATAAGGTATCACCTAGGATCATGAATCGAGATGCCTTTTAACAAAGGTATTTTTAAGATTGGAAGTGATATTAGATGGGAGGGTAGGTAAATATATCATGATATCACAGGGAACCAGGACCAATGATGATACACGTAAATTTAGATTTCAGGATTTTAAATCTGGTACGAGAAGTTGTTCCACCAAGAATTCACATTGAAGGACATTGTGTGTCATTTATAACAATGATCCAATTGTTGTCATAGCATCTACTGCTTGATTGTTCATGTGAGCAATCTGCTCAAAAGTTATATCAATAAAAAGGTCCTTGACACTTTCTACCATTTTCTTGTAAGGAGTGAGTTTATCATCCTTAGTTTGGTAGTCGTCATTGACTTGGTTGATAACCAGCTATGAGTCCCCATAGACTTTCAACTCTTGTATTTTCCATTGGACCGCTATCCTTATACCCGTGATTAAAGCTTCATACTCAGCAATGTTATTAGTACATGGAAATGCTAGATGGTATGACTTTGTAATGCAATCACCTTGAGGGGTGATAAAAGGAATACTCACCCCTGATCCATGTTGGGTAAATGATCCATCAAAGTACATTCTCCACTGATTTGCTAATTTGACAAGGAATACTGATTCTTCAGGAAATTTAGATATCAAAGGATTTTCTACATATATAGGTGCATCTGCCAATTTATCTGTGATCACTTGTCTCTTTATTTCCTTGCGCTCCACAAACTCTATGTAAAATTCATTCAATATCATCACCCATTTGGCCATCCACCCAGTGAGATTTTCTTTAGATAACAAATATTTCAAGGGGTCAATCTTTGCAATAAGTTTGATTTGATGTGATAGCATGTAATATCTGAACTTTTGGGAGGCGAAGACCACTACTAAGCATAATTCATTTCATAGCCTACCAAGGTCCTACTAATGTAATAGATGGCTCTTTCTTTTTCGTTTTCATCATGTTGTGCTAAAAGACCACCTAGTGTTGCCGATGTTGCTGAGATATATAGGATCAATGGATTGTTTGGTATTGGTGGCATGAGCACTGGAGGTGTCAATATATAGTCCTTGATCTATTGGAAGTTTTAATCACACTTCTCATCCCACTTGTATGTTATTCCTTTACGGAGAAGATGTGATAAAGGGTGGATTATATCTGATAATTATGCTATGAACCTTCTAATGGATTGCAACCTTCCTTGTAACCCTCTCATTTGTTTCAATGTTTGTGGAGGTTCCATGTCTAATATTTCCTTTACTTTTTCTAGATTAGTCTATATCCCTCTTTGTGACATGATGTAGCCAAGAAGCTTTCCCAATGTAACCCCAAAGACACACTTTTTTGGGTTTAGTCATACCTTATGTTCTTCAAGCCTATCGAAGATAGGTCCCAATACCTCTATGTGCTCACTTATTTTCTTTGACATGGCCAAAATATCATCCACATAGTCTTCAGTTGTTGTGTGGATCATGTCATGAAAGATGAGGGTCATTTCTCTTTGATAGGCTGCTCCTGCATTCTTCAGCCCAAATAGAATCATGTTCTAATAATATGTTCCCCATGGACAAGTGAACGCAGTTTTGTGTTGATCCTCATTGGCGATCATGATTTGGTTATATTCAGAGAATCCATCCATGAGTGATAGCATTTCATGACCAGTTTTTAAATCAACAATGATGTTGATATTAGGAAGAGGGAAATCATCCTTCAAACATGCTTTGTTCAAGTCTTTGAAATTTGTGTATATTCTGAAGCCCCTGGTGGGTTTAGAAACTAGTACCAGGTTGGAAACCCACTCAAGGTATCCAATTAGTCAAATAAATATGACGTCAAGAAGCTTTTGTAACTCAATTTTTACCAAGAGTGATATTTGAGGGTGCATCTTTCTCAATTTTTTCTTCATTAGTTTGGCTTCAAGATAGACTGCTAAATGATGCAAAACCTCTTTTGGATCGAGCCCTAGAATATCTATGTATAGCCATGAAAAGTTGGTTCTTTACTCTTTCAAGAATGTTGCTAGGTTTTTTTGTTCTTCATCCAATAAGGATTCAACATAAAAAGTTATCTTTGGTGCCTCTTTTGTTACCACATTCACTGGTGTGGCCTTTTCTATAGCACTATTGACTTTTTTGGATGCATTACACTAAGGGAGAGATTGAATCCCTCATCCTTGGGTTCCTTAAAGAGGTTTTCACCCTCGGATGCATCCTTTCTTTTTACTATTTTAGGATTACAAAGTGTCACAGTGTGGTTTTCACTCAAATATCTACATGTTATTTGTATGTCATCAATTTTGCAACTAAAGGATTCAATCATCTCCCTGTAGTATGCCTATGTGTCTACCTCTCTATCAAAACCAACTTTATGATCTTCCCATGGTAAGTTGTCACAAAGTCCCATGAATTCTGAGATTGCTTCACTGTTTTCGAATAAATCTAGAATCGGTGGTCCTTGTTGGTCCCAGTCGATGAATTATGGGTATACTAGGCTTCTTTTAGTGGTTTGATAATTTGGGGTGAAAGATGTTGTGGATATCATGAAGAGATATTTATTCTCAAATAGGTCAGCAACATCATGGGGGAAGTCATCTAAGGTAGTATCATGCAATGTGGGCAACCAAGAGGAAGCCTCAACCCTTTTCTCAAAAGTACCTTTTCCAATAAGGGTAACTTTGCTAGTAGTACAACCTAGGCCGAGATTCTTTGAATGTTTCTCAAGAGCGATGGGTTCTAGCAAACCAGTCATTTTCACCCAGCTTCTCATTCTTTTTGTACCCCATCCCTTCATTATTTTCAAGCCTTTATTGTCATCTTCTATGGTAAGTACAAGTACATGTTTGTCATCTTGATAGAGTATTTTAGAGACATCCTCCTCATTTACATCCTCTTTGTTCAAGTCTCCCCACTTGGTGAAGGTGGTAGATGCCATTTTTAATGTTTTGTCCACTCTATTGATAGATGTGGATTTCCCATAAGATTTGGGGGAAAGAGGTAGCTCCTCCAACACAAAATTTCCCTTCATTAGTTTGTAATCTCCACAACCATCATCTTGGATCACTGCTTTGATTTCAGGAATGTTTTGCACAATGGGTGTTTATTTTTATTTTTTATTTTTTCTAAAGTAGATGCAAGGGATGATGGGCCAACAAATGAGGAGGAGGGTGTAGGCCCTTCATCATTTTTGGGTATTTTTGGGATCTTGTAGAACTTGTCCTCAAGATTCTTGTAGTAGTAAAAAGGCTCAGGATCGCCATGGATGATAACTTTACACATTGGTGATATGTTGAAGCCATAGCTTTTAGGGAATGAATCCATGGTTGACCAAACAAGATGTTGTAGGGAAGATCAAGATCTAACACTTGGCATGTAGTCTCTGCAGTAAGAGGTCCCACTTGGATGGGTAGCATGATGATTCCTCATGATACCCGTTCTTGATGGTGGTACTTTTTGCTTTCTCAATAACATCTTCTGAATATCCCAAGTTCTTGACCAATTGAAGGGTGCAAATGTTCAAACCAGCACCTCCATCTACTAAGACTCTTTTAATCTTTCTCTTATGAATAATTACCTCAAGGTGTAAAGCATTGTTATCAGATGGTTGCGAGGGTAGGTCTTGTTCTGAGAAGGTGAGAAGATGAGGGATAGTGATATGTCCTACCATAACTTGAAATTTCTTTGTATGCATATCCTTAGGGAAAGATGACACAAATAAATATTTCTCTAAGATTTTCCTATGTGCGGGGGATAGCCTCAATAGTTCCAGAATAGAAATCTAAATGGGGGTCTTCTTGAGCTGATCTAGGAGACTGTATTTTCTAGGGTTTGATGGTGGCAATGGAGGTTGTTCCCTAGGTTGGGATGAAGCTCCCTAGATGGTAATCTTACCACGTTATGTGGTGACTCCACACTCTGTACTAGGCCCTTTGATGGTGATGACTATTACAACATTATCACAAGAGGCGACCACATTGTAGTAGACATACTGCACAATTGTGTAATCCTTCCCTTTTCCATTGTTGTTTCCATTGTCATGATTTGGAAATGGGTTCTTGTATATTTTAAGATCTTTGTTATCTATTGGTACCTCAATAGATATGTCTCCATTATTGATAAGATCTTGGAATCTATTATTCAATCGCATGCAGTTTGTTGTTTTGTATCCTTTGATTTTGTGAAAGTCACACAAATTCTTTTCATTGTATGAAGGTGGTTTATCTTATGGTTCTTGATAGTTTTTGAAATTGGCAAGTGTAATCAAGTTTGACTTTACCAATTTCTTCATGATTGTTTCAATAGGGTCTGCCAATTGTGTGTATTTGTGTTTTGGATAGTTATTCTTGTTGGGGGTTCTTCTTTGTCGCATTTCAATGTTATTGACTTGATTATTCTAAGGTGATGATGCAGTTTGTTGTATAGTTGTTTGAGCATTATTCATTTGATTAGTGTTTGAATTAGGAGCACTTAGGACTACTTTAGCATCCACCATGCCATCATTCATTACATTCTTGTTCTTATCCCAAACACGAGGCTTATCGGTTGAACTGGTTGATGCATGATTGTCTTTGTGTGCTTGGGTATTTCCCTGTGAGATTAGATCTCTCTTGATGTTGAGGGCTCTAGGGGAAATCTCATCATAGGTGGTAATGCACTGCATCTTCAAGTGGAAGGATAGATTTGGGTCGACATTTGCTATGATGACCCCCACTTGTTGTTCTTCAAGAATGGGCCACTTGCTCTTACTAGCCCTTTGCCTCCATTGTTGTAAGAAATTGGTGAAAGATTCTCCTTTGATTTGTTTGAGAGTGTACAACTCTTCTAAGCTAACATCTATGTCAAGGTTGAAGGAGAAGTGATCTATGAATTTATCGGTGATTTCTTAGAAATTTTTGATACTTGGAGGCAACTAAGAAAACTAGTTGATGGCTGGGCCCATCAAGCTTTGTGGAAAGAGATGCATCAAATAAGAATCATTGTAGACCACTTCCATACACATGACATTTAATTCCTTGACATAATCCACAAGATTTCCTCTCCCATTGTATTTATCAAATTTAGGGGCCTCAAAACCAGGGGGAAAGGTACCATTGTGATTTTTTCATCGAATGGATATGGACATAGATTTTGTTGTGTATGGGGCTTCTTCATTTTTCCTATTTGTATGTCTTGCATTTGTTACGATAACATGTTGAGTTGCGATGCTACATCGTCTCGCAAGGTTGGTGGAGGAACATATGTGTCATATTGAGAGATAGTTGATGAATTGTATGTGGGATTTTGATATGTTGGGGTGTTGTATGGTGTGTATGGTGGTGTAGGATATTGTGAAGGGGATGGTGGTGGAGGCGTATATGTTCCTATCGTGTTCAAATTGATGATGTTTTGTTGAGGATTGTAGTATAAACTTTCTTATTGTTTTTGTGCGAGCATTTTTTGGTGTTAGGCATACTGTTAGGATTTTTGTTATTGTGCTTGTTGTTGTTGTTGTGTTGCTAAGGCTGCTTGTTGTGCTTCCAAGGCTGCTTCTTCTTCTTCTTCTTCTTCTTGTGTTTCTAGGGCTATTTGTTGTGCTTGTTGTTGTTGTTGTGCTGCTAGGGCTACTTATTGTTGTGTTGCTAGGGCTGCTTGCTATTGTTGTTGTTGGATGGCTTACTGATATGCCTTTTTTGTTGTTATAAAGCTAGAGCATGTGCTTGCAATGTAGGATTATTTGGTTTTCAGGACATCTATGATGATTTTTTGGTGTTTATGGTTTGAGTTGGTTGCAGGTTGTTGACAAGCGATTGGGGGTTGCCTTGGTTTAACATTCCTTGCAATATGGTGGATTGGGATGGAGGAATGTAAGTTTGAGGCCCCATTTTAGTTTGCATGACATGAGGGATAAAGGGAAAAGATGATGATGGTGCCATTTGGTATTGCAATGGAAATGACATGTTTGGACCTTGAAATTGATCGAAAGGGTTCCCTTGACCAATGGGTAGGGGGTTCCCTTGTTGTATTTGAGGTGGGACCAAGGTATTACCTTGGTTGATGGGGTTTGTGACCAAGGGGTTATTTTGGTTTGGATTGGTGATAGATGAGTTTGATGTCTTTTGTGCAATCGAAGGATTTGATGAACTCATTGGGGGATTAGATGAAGATGTCCCTTGTTGCGTTAAGGGATAATTTTGAGTTAGGGTATTGACTTTCCCTTGTGGGTCTACGGGAGATACTTGGTCCATACTACCTTGCGTGATGTTGGGAACACTTGTGGTACTTGTGGGGATGGATGAAGATGGTTGTGCTAGATATGTTGAGGTGGTTTTGGAGGGATGTATTGTAAGTGGATTATGCGAATGTAGGGGATGTTCAGGAATGAGAGGAGCACCAAAGGTTGGTGTCCAAGTGGTTGTTTGGGGAGGATTGGTGTTAAAAGTACCCACAAGTGTGTTGCTTTTCAAAGGAGGAGTGTGGTTGAAGTATTTAGAAAGACTAGTTGCAAGACTAGGAGTTTGCATTTGACTTAGCGCTAGTGATGGAGTTGATTGAATGGTGGATGAGGTCAAGCCTTGTGTTGAAGTTTGTGTAACAAAATATGTAGGAATTAGAGCCCTTTTTTTTTAGGATTGATGTTCTTGATTGTACTCAAGGATTTCTTCTTTAGTAAGTCCAAATGGGTTTTTCGTGACATCTTCTACCTCATATGGTCTCGATGGAGTATGGGGTTGTTGCGAGGGGGTAGAATGACTTCTTGGATCAAATTCATGGGGATTGATATCACTTGTGGTGAATGTGACTTTGGCTTGTTCCATGATTCTCTTATGTTGTGATCTTGTTGTTACCATAAATTGTTGGTCACCTTTGGGAGAGTTATGTTGAGATTTGTAATGCTTAAACTCTCTAGTTGACTCAAATTTTGGTAAAAGGGATGCTCTAAGTCATTTTGGAGCAATGGTAAAAATGGGAGATGAAAAAAGATGAATGATGTGGGTAGTGATCTTTGCAAAATTTTGGGACAATACTTTTGACTTAAAGGTTTGATGTTTTGATGAAATGTTATAATGAACTTATAAATATTGAAGGTAGACCTGTCATTTTCAAGATATTTTTTTCCAAAAAATGTGATAACCAACTCAACTAAGTGCATGGAAAAGGATCCATTTCACACACAACATAGCTAAGTTAGGGGATTGGTTTGAGGATGCCTAAGTCAAAAAGAATGTTGGTGTGTCCAAAATTTTATAAAGTTTGGTGAAGTGAAGTGTGAAATATGGTAAAGGGTGGATGAAATGTTTGACCCAAAATGTTAGCCTAAAATGAACCTTTGTTTTGTAAGAGCAAGGTAGTGAGAAACATGCTATACCTCTAAAGTGATCAAACCCTAAGGACTCAATGATTTACATGAGAAGCTCTTGTGAAATATGTAGATCTGGTTTGTCTATTAAAGAGTGTAGATAAAATCTCCTTATTGCTCTGTCTTAGTTGTGGTGATTCTTTAATACATGTCTTCTAATAAAATTTGAACTATGATTCATAAGTTTGAAATGATGAAATGTTGACCTTCATTTTTGGATTTTGATTTTGTGAGATATCATTAAGATAAGCATAAGGAAAAGAGGATATCTATTGCCACATAGGAAGTGGTAATATAGGCCTTATGGCCACAATATCGGCTTTTTCCTCTTGTTTGTTTAAGATGTTTGTTTTGTTTCTCCACTGGATTGGTGTTTCCTTTGTTTCAAAAGTGAAGATTCTCAAACTACTGATTATATTTGTTTTTTCTCCTTCAATCAATTCAAAGTTTGGTTGTATGATAGTTGGTGTAAGGTTTGGTTGTTCAACTGGAGTGATTGGATGCCAAATGGTCATGTGTGGGGTTCAATTTCTCAATTTATCTTGCTTAAATGAGTTTCTTTTTACCACAAACACTTGTCTTGCTTAAGTTTCAAACTGAATGTCTATGTAAAAAAAAACATCATTTATTTCACAAGGTCCATTACGTGAAAGTCATGAAGTTAGAGCCATAGTTACCTATGTTAACTTTGTGAAGTATGGATTGTGATATAGACCAAAATATTTAGAAGTCTCTAAGGATAAAAAATACTTAGGACAAGCATCAATATCAAGACTTTTCAAAGGGTATCCATACTTAAGCCAAAGGGTTTGAAATTTAGAGGAAGATTGTTGATGTTTTTTGTAATGTTTTGGAACCAAGCAAGTGTCTAAATAACTCACAAGCATTTACAATCCTAGTTCGAGTGAGTGTGTATTTCTTAGTAGACTTATCATCATCCCCTAAGAGATGATTAATCCATGAAGATGGAATGGACAAATAGGCTATGCCAAGGAAATGTAACGTCTTGACATGCCAAGCAAAAGAGTCCCTTCCCTATTTGCTTTATTGCCTCAACCAAAAATTGGACATGGTAAGTAACTTCTTGGAATGGTGCTATTCCAATGCACTACTTAAAAATACACTCAAAATTGGACTTGGTTAGCCACTACAAACAAGGTTTTTAATGACCATATTCAGGATAATCTGGTGCTGTACAAGCAACGATTCACTCAATTAAGAGGCCTCCCAACCCTTAGAAATATCTAACAGTTTTGACGTATCACATGGATACTAAGGGAGACATTCATCATTATAGGACAACAACACCAGCATGGTTAATGGCTTTAGTCACAAATTATTTATATAGCAGACAAAAATGAAAGTATCGCTTGGGTTGTTCCCTCTCACAAGTTGGGAGGTAGGCCCTCTAAAGGTAACACAAACTGTGAAGCTTAAAATGCTTTTCGTCACCCAAGATTGCCAAAAGGCACAAGGGGAGAGGATAGGTGCTTCCAAGAAGAAAAGTATACTTGTGTTTTTTTCTTCACCCAAGATCGCACGAAGCGCAAGGGGAGAGTATACGCACAACAAGTACACTCAAGCAAATTAGACACACGTTCATTTTAACCTTGACAATCATAGTGAGTTCCTTTTAAACACCAAATTGAAGTGTTGAGATTATTTTGTTCAATTTTAAACCTGATATTGCAAAGTGAGGATATTTGGGTTCAATTTTAACCAACTTTGAACGTTCATTTTAAACCCAAAAGGAGATAAATATTTGGTCCTAAAATGTGAAATAAAGCATCATAAAATGGGTTCTAATTGCCCCATAAGTGTAAAAACACTTGTTACAATATATAATCAAATGACGATATGCTCCTTCACTTCAAATTTTATTTCCCAAGCCTACAAAACTAGTTATCCTTAAAAATAAAAAATAGAAGTCAGTGACATGTTAGCAATCAGATGAAATCAAAAAATTAAAACACATGTCAAAATTAATTTTTTGTATAGTTTACCAGTAAATAGCAACACTGAAATCGATTGTCACTAAATTTCCATTAGATGAATCACTATATCGCAAGTGCGTCATTGTATTAAGAAATTGGATGCATCACTCTATAGTAAACGGTGACATCAATAGTGTCACCAAATCAATAGTATCACTAAATCAAAATTCATGGAGTGATTAAAAATAAGCTTAGCATCACTATTTTAATATGCGGTGACAAAATTTAAAAAAGTGTCTATAAAGATCGAAAGTGTGATGATAAAAATGTGAGTAAATGATAATCAACATAATCAATAAGACATTATATCAAAGATTCAAAAAAAAATTAAACTAATTAAAAGCAAGAATCTATTGAAAGCGTCATATTGCTCTCTATCTCCAAAGATTTATTAAGTCACAAGGCTCTCAGATTTTGTAAGCATTATGACTGTTAAAATGCCAATCTAGAGAATGAGATGCTGCTAAATGCAATAATCTAATTTGATATGATGATGTCTAAATGATAATTATGAAGTTACTGTAATCTAAATTGACATGAAACTTGATGAAAGAAGCTATAGTAAACTATGATGCAGCTAAATGGAAAACCATGATATTGATTCTATTCTAAAATGCTTGCTATTTATATTGCTAAATGATAATTACTATTGCTAAGATTGCTTGATTGCTCAATTGGTATTTTTGCACAAAGTTGGGATCCTTTTCATGTAGACAGAGGTTGTATTTATAGATTCCCAACAACACATTTGCAAAGGGGTAGCAAATCAAAGGTCTGAATTTGATCTGAAGGATTGAATGGTGAAGGATGAAGAAGCCTGAAATGATTATGGAGATTATTCCTCCCCACAAAAACATTTAGCCAGAGGATAGGAAGAATCAATGGAAGAAGATGAAGAAGTTTGGCTGCAAATTTGTCTCCAGATTTTCCTGTGAAGGTTGAGATGAATTAAATTAGACATTTCATATCTAATTTGGTAGATGGATATGATTAATTGTAGAATATATTTCAATTGAATATTTAGATTTATTCAATTTGAGGAAAAGAAGATATTTAATTTAATAAAACAAACTATAGAAGTCTATGTTTATTAAATAAATATGGAAGAAATATGATAATTAAATAAAACAAAGTATTAAATTTTGTTTATTTAATTAAGAGGAAATAATATAATAAAGATAGAAGAATTAAAAGTGAACTATATAAATAAATATTTCTATTTATTTAATAGTAGAGGAATTAAAGGTTAATTAATCAAATAAATTGTATTTAATTAATTAAACTTCCAGACCATTTTTAGGTGTATACATTTTTCCCCTCTTCGAAGTGATGTGTTTACGCATTGCTTCAAAGAAAATTTTGCTACTGTTGTTAGTACCGACGAAAAAAAAAATAGTATGCCTCAAACGTTGAGTTTTAGATGATGATGGATATATGCCCCCTCGGGAGATAAATTGATGATTTTTTATTTTTATTTTTTGGATTTCTTTCAGAATTTTTCAATTTTTTATGATTTTTATGATGATTTAATTATTTGATAAAGATTTGATAAAGTAGCGATTTATCTCCTGAAAAATAATTATGTAAAATGCCCCTATGATGAATTTTGAATTAAGCCTCTTTGAAAAGAAATTAAATAAATCCCACCAAAATCCCTTTAATCACTCTATTAAAAAGCTAAAAAGGTTGATTTTGAATTCATTTGTGCATATTGAGTTTTGAAATTTGAGAGAGTGATTTGGAACCATTTGGAACAAAAATGTCAATCCCCTACCACACTCATTGTTTCGAGCGCGTGCATCGACACAACCACCTGACCACCTATGGACCTCCAGTAAGTACCCGTGAACCTCCTCGTTTTTCACATTTTTGAATTTCGTGTGTTTTACGTTGTTTTGAATATTTTGAATTTCTTTTAGCGCATACGTCGGCCGATGTAGCACATCCCATTGTTTTTTTAGCACATCCCCTAGTTTAGTGCATAGGTAATTTGTTATAGTGCATAGATAGGATGAAATAACGCATCCACAGATTTAGCGCATACGTCAGATATTGTAGCACATCCATAGACTAAAGTAGCACATCCACAAATTTAGCGCATTGACCTCCTGAAATGGAGCTTTGACTTCGTGGAATGGCGCATCTGATGAGTTAGCACATTGACAGATTGTTTTAGCGCATCTACTGATTTAGCACATTAACCACCTATTTTAGTGCATCCAAGCCAAAATGATGAAATTTTTCATTAACTCCTTGGTTTTGATGATTTTCGATCATGTTAGCCTTTGATTTTTTGTTGATTGATGATCCTAATAATTTATATGATGGCCAACCTCATGATAGGTGAGGTTTGATGATTGATTGATAATAATTATCCTCATGATAGATGAATAATTATAGTTGGATTGATAAACCTCATGATAGGCAAGGTTGATTTGATTAATTGACCTCATGATAGGTGAGGTACAATTTTAGATTGATGATTGACCTCATGATAGGAGAGGTTGATTGATAGATTGACCGATAAAACTCATGGTAGGTGAGGTTCATTGATAGATTTGATGATTGACCTCATGATAAGCGAGGTTGATTTGATAGTTGCTGATGAGATTTGATAAAAAATCTCCCCAGAGCTGATTAGATTTGATAGGCTGATTGATATTTGATAAATTGAAAAATATTTTTAACTTCCAGTATTTTGTGATGATAGGAGTCATTGACGAACTTACAGATTCAAGAGCGGTTTCCTAAGACATTTGATTTGATACCTCAGCTAGTGCATCCTGAGACAACAGTCATCACGCATTGTGGTTTGTCCTCCCTCTTAGATATGCCCCATATTAGGATTAATCGGGGTCTTTTGACAGCCTTAGCAGAGAGGTGGCATAGCGAGCATAATACCTTCCACCTTCCTACCAGCGAGATGACAGTCACTCATGAGGATGTATGGTGGATTTTGAGGATACCTATTGTTGGGGAGGTTGTATTTTATGATTCTTCAGAGCAGGGCGGGACCAATGCTCTACGCAGAGTATTTCAGGATGATACGATTTGTGGATACGAGATCCCATGGTGAGAGATGGTGGATGCCTATGCTACCCTGCCATCGGTACTTGTTGGTTTCATTGGAGGGTTCCTTTGTCCTAATTGTAGGTCAAAGGGACTCTTTGTTGGGTGGGGCCGCATTTTGGAGAGTATGATTATTCACGATACAAGATATGCATGGGGCATGTGTATGCTTACTCATCTTTACCATGATTTGCATCAGGTGGTCTACCTCTGAGGTCGCAATTTTTCTTCTAGTGTTACATTGCTTCAGGTCTGGGCTTGGGAGCATATAGTTGTTACGCTTCTAGTGATGGTCAGGGAACAACCTGCCATGAGGTTGTACGTGCATATATACGTAGTTCGACTTACTCAGCCTAAACTGGGTAAGTTGGAGCATTGGAGGAGAGTCTTGTATGATGTAGAGGTTGTTACATGGTGGCCTTATCTAGATTGTGAGCATTGGGATGACGATGATACAAAGATTCCATACCTTTGTCAGTCTATGTTTCTGATTGGTAGGACTCATTTTTTGATCGAGATATTTTTGTTTCGAAGGGTGCTCAAACAATATGGAATCGTACAGGGCATGCCCCAGGGTGTTGCACATTACGCCTGGTGTCAAATTGATTCTAATAAGTGGGCACCTGACCTATCATATGATACTATAATTGAGGAGTACTTTGGTTTACAGCCTTTGGTTTGGGAGATTCATCCTGAGATTACTGAGGCACCTGTCATAGTAGATTATGTAGAGTACCTGGCCCTACATCCTTTTCCACAGATTTATGTTCCTGATGAGCCAATGCCACTACCTAGTGAGGAGGAGGTTGTTGTTGCACACAGTCGTCGATGGAGGAGAGAGGAGGGTGTTGAGGAGGAGCAAGATGTGGAGGAGGAGGATGTGTAGAGCAGTGATGAGGATGAGAGTAGTGATGATGATGAGGGATACTGAGATGGTGGAGACTAGGGTGGAGATGATGGAGGAGATGGTGGTGGAGGAGGTGGATCAGGTGGAGCCAATGGATCAGTTCCAGTATTGGATGTCAGAGACATCATGGTGCCTTGTAAGAGGCGATCACTAATAGCTCTCATAGAGCAACGTGTTCAGATTGGGATACCTTCCTAGCATCAACAGACTTAGATTGTGAGTTTATAGGTGTAGGTACAAACATTACAGGGTTAGCTAGTTCAGGCTCGGGGGTTATTAGTGCAGAAAAAGACTTAGAAGCAGACACAAATACAGGAACATGCACAGGATTTGTCATAGGTACAGGCACAATTTGCAGTTGCACAGGTGCATATAGCCTCATTGACAATGGAGAGAGATGTATCCAGACAGACTACAGATCAGGCACAGTTGATAGCTGAGAGATTGCAGATATTGGTCGATGGTACCTTTGTGGCCGATTACATGAGAGAGGTTCTCTATGTGGGTAGAGAGGCAGAGTATTATAGGGGCTTATATCATGATGCAGTTCCCTACGAGCAGAGAGTCAGTTATGCTCAATCTTGATTAGGTAGGACTCATTCAAGGACTGTTAGTGTCAATGTGACACAACCTCCATGGAGAGATCCAAGAGATCCTAGTACATCTGGTGGAGGAGGTACCAGTCCAGAGATGTCGACACCATCTGGGACTAGCAGTACATAACCTTATGATTTGATTCCATGATATATTTGATACATGTGATTTATACTTCGGTTTTTTTATTCATGGCCATTTTTGATGTTGTATCTCTTTACATTTTAGACATCATCGTATACTTGACATTATGTTTTTTGAGATCTATATGATATGCAGCAGATTAATCGGTCTATATTTGTTCTATATGGTTCTATTATGGATGCATTTAATTATCTATTTCTATATGCTATGTGATGATTTATATTGTGATGTTATGGATGCAATTTATGATCATGATGACATGTTATGATTTACATATGATGTTATATGTGATAATGCTTATATTGATGATATATGGATGCATGATGATAGTTGTATGATAATGGATATATATAAATAATATGGTAATGTTACTATATGCATGATTTTGGGTGTGTTGTTTTAATGATATATGACATAATGATGAAAATGAATATAATGCACTATATTTTTTATTTTTCAAGTGAAAATATATGATGCAATGAATGGATGAATGAATGATCAATATGATGATACCTCTAACATTCGATGTATTATATGATAATGTTAATGAAAATTAAATTATGTAGATGATTTGTTTTTAATATTTTTCTTATATAATTTAGATGATGCGACGATTTGATGCATGAATGAAAAATGTGATACTCGATGAAATGTATGAGTGATTTAAATGATATAATAATGCATTCTAATGTATGCAATGGAAATGATTATGCAATTATGTGATAATGATGATGTTTTTGTTAATGTCAAGTATACTCAATCCATTAATGAGAAAAGATAACATTGTTTTCGAATCTTCACTAGCTTTTGTAACAAAATACTCTACAGGTGCAAAACTAACATGAATGCACTCTAATTTTACCATGCAAATCTATATGCAAGTATTGTCACCTTAACAATCCATTTATCATGATTTTTATCATCATTGAGCTTTTAAAATGTTGAAATTGAGTACAAGCATCAATGGTATAATGTAGACCAATGATGACCTGAGTACTACTTTCATGATTTTTGATATTACAATTTAACACAAGCATCTAGGTATAATTAAACCAAGATGACCTGAGCATTTCTTGCGTAAACAAACAAGAATGAATCATTTTCTTATGCGAATTCCAAATGTCATCAGTGATACCTTGTAGAGCATGTCTCGCGACAATTCACACAATAATAATGACCAATTCACAGACAGTAGACAAATAAAATACCATTCTCTTTCCTAGCTTCTCTAGTTCAATAGATCATCGAGTTGCTCCAAAGAAATGATAACAAAAATCAAAGTACAACATTTGAACATTCAAGCTAAAAGCGATAAAATCATTATTCAAAAGAGTATCATCCATCTACAGTTGTTTGGATTGATGTGATTTTCATTGTTTGATGTGGATGGTTGATTTTCTGATTTTTTTTTTATGTTTGATGTATGTTCAATGTTGAGTTTCCCAATGATCATTGTGTTTGTTGTGTTTTCATATTGTTGTTTTCCTATTTGTTTAAGCTCAAGTTTATTTCCCCCAGTGAGTTTAGGATTTTTCCCCCAACCTAGGGTGTGACACGATCACTTTTTTAGGATATATACACGATGTTCTCTTTTCAAATGATAGGCAAAAAAATGATGGTGAAAGTGAACAACCGATTCATGCATCTAATAGATGGAAAAGTTTTTTAAATCACAAGTAACACCTGTTTCCAGGTTTTCACTACGTGTTTTTATTGCACTTTTTCAGACTATGATTTTGTATTTTTCTCTTTTCTAATTTTTTTTGTATTTTCTTTTCTTTTTCTCTTTTCTGATTATTTTTTTGTATTTTTTGTTTTTCATTTTCTTTTTTGTATTTTTCTATCACCATGACACATGTTTTCCAGGTTTTCATCAAGACAACTATTTTCCCATGCACTAGATGATTCAGGTATAGAATTTCCTAAGATGGATACTGTTGATAGGTTCATCAAACAAATCCCCTTCAGGTGTAGACAACTGATAGACTCCAAATCCATAGACTAATATGATAACAAAGGGACCTACCCAATTAGGTTCAAACTTCCCTTTCTTTTCTCTGTCTTGTTGATTTTAAGGGTTTTCCTTTAGGACCAAGTCACCAACCTGAAATGTTCTAGGTTTTACCCTGTGATTGTAGCTTTTGGACATTCTCTGTTGATATGTCGTCAAATGGTTGACAACTTGTTGACGATGTTCATCTAGCAGTTCTAGCTCTTGAAGTCTAGACACTATAATCCTCATCTAAAATAATTCCCTTCAGTGACACACAAAGTGATGGTATTTCAACCTCAATAGGTAGTATGGCCTCTAATCCATATACCAAGGCATATGGTGTAGCTCCTATAAGTGTTCTGATGCTGGTTTTGTATGCCCAGAGAGAAAGATTTAATTGAACGTGTCAATCATGTCCAACGTCGTTGACAATCTTCTTTAGGATTTCTAGAATAGTTTTGTTTGAGGCCTCTGCTTGGCCATTTCCTTGAGGATAGTATGGTGTTGAAAAATGATGTTGGATATGAAACCTCTCACACAGTTCCTGAACATCCTAATTCTTAAAAGGTCGACCATTGTCTGTGACAATGGATTGAGGAATTTCATACCTACAAATGAGGTAATTCAGTATGAAAGAAGAAATCTATTTTCCAGTGATTGTTGTTAAGGGAACCGCTTCTATCCACTTTGTAAAGTACTTTGTTGCTGTGATTATGAATTTATGTCCATTGGATGAAGACAAATTAATCTTTCCTACTAGGTCTAGTCCCCACTAAACAAAAGGGCCATGTTGAAGTGAACGGTTGCAATTCTTGCGCCAATGCATGGATTAGATTGCCATGTATTTGACATTTTTCGCACTTCTTCACAAACTGAAAGGACTCCTCCATGTTCGGCCAGTAATACCCAAAACGGAGGAGTTTCTTCGCTAAGGTTAGTCCTCTTGAATGAGTTCCAAAAATACCTTCATGAATCTCACGGAAAGCTATCTCAGCCTTGTTATGTTCTAGACACCAAAGAAGAGCATCATCTAGACCTCGACGGTAAAGTATGTCAACAATTAAGGTATGTCATGTAGTTTGGCGAATGAAATTGAATTTCTATTTTCTGGAAAGATCAGGAGGAAGGATATTGTCTTTTAGGTAAGCGTAGGTCTTTCCATAAATTAAGGATTCAATGTCAACTAATTGGCATATGGTTTGAGATTTTGGATTATCATAAGCAAGGTTAGACACTTGCTCCACCATAAACTCATAATGACCTCACTTTTCTAGCAATTGTCAACATAGCATCTATAGCTTTATTTTCTACACTTGGGATCCATTCAAACTTGATATCCTCAAAGTAATTTTTGAGATCATCCACCATTTTCTTATATGGCATCAACTTCTCATCTTTTGTTTAATATTCATCATTTACCTGATAAATGACAAGTTGTGAATCTCCATATACTTGTAGCTCTGTGATTTTCCATTCAACTACCACTTTGATGCCAATAATTAATGCCTTGTATTTAGCTACATTATTTCTACATGGAAACATGAGTCTATAGGACTTTGGGATGGTATGTCCTTGAGGTGTAACAAATATAATTCCCACACCTGACCCATGTTGTGTGTATGACCCATCAAAATAAAGCCTCCATTGTTGTGTGGTCATAGTAAGAATGTCTGCATCAGAAAACTCAATGTTCATCAGATGATTATCTGGTAATGGAGCTTCAACTAACTGATCAGAAATCACTTGACCTTTGATGGCTCTCCTATCCACACACTCGATATCAAATTCACTCAAGATCATGACCCACTTGGCTAGTCTTCCTGTTAAGGCAGCCTTGTTGAGTAAATACTTTAAGGGATCAATCTTTGCTATGAGTCTGACTATGTGGGTTAACATATAATGTCGCAACAGTTGGGTAGAAAATATCACTTCCAAACAAGCTTTTTTGATGAAGGTGTAATTTATCTCATAACCATTCAAAGTCTTGCTGATATAATAGATAGCCTGTTCCCTTCCCTCAAGATCTTCATGTGCTAATAGAGCTCCTAAAGAAATGTTTGTTGTTGCAATGTATAGTAACAATGATCTCTCTTATGTAGGTGGCATCAATATGGGTGGTGACATCAGATATTGCTTTATTTGATTGAAAGTTGTTTCACATCCTTGATCCCATTTGAAAGAGGCATTCTTATGTAGCAAATGATTGAAGGGATGACTTTTATTTGCTAATTGGGAGATAACCTCCTGATTGATTGTAGCCTGCCCTGTAGAGATCGTAGTTGATTGATGTTCTTTGGTGGCAGAATTTCCATTATTTCCTTGACCTTGGCAGGATCCACTTTGATTCCTTTTTATGAAACTATGTAACCTAGAATCTTTGTCGATGTAACACTGAACACACATTTCTTAGGATTTAATCTGACATTGAACTTCTCTAGTCTGGTAATGATTTTTCCCAGAATCTCCAGATGTCCTTCTCTGGTATATAGCTTTTCTAATATATTATCCATGTAATCTTCCATAAAAGTATGCATCATGTCATGGAAAATAGTGGTCATTGCACACTGATATGTTGCACCTGCATTTTTCAACCCAAAGGGCATGACATTCCAATAGAATGTTCCCCATGGACATGTGAATGTTGTTTTCTCCTGATCCTCTGGTGTTATTTTGATTTGGTTATACCCTGAGAATCCATCCATTAATGATAACATAGCATGTCCTGTTGTTAAGTCGACAATAATGTCAATGTTTGGCAAAGGAAAATCGTCCTTTGGACATGCCTTGTTGAGATCCCAGAAGTCGATACATATTCTAATACTATTATTTGGTTTAGAAATAGGTACAATATTAGAAATCCACTCAGCATAATCAATAGATCTGATGAATCCTGCATCTAACAACTTTTTCAGCTCAACCTTTACCATCAAGGCAATATGCAGATGCATTTTCCTTAGTTTTTGTTTCACAGGTTTTATTCCAGATGGTAGAGATAAATGATGCATTAGAAGATTTGGATCTAAACCTGGCATATCAGAGTAAGACCAAGCAAAGTTAATGTGTCTTTCTTCAAAGAACTTGGTAAATTATGGCTTTTCTTGTTCAGTCATAGATGCTGCTAGATGTAAAGTCTTTTCTTTTTCTATTGTGCCAATATTGATAGACTGTGTAGGCTCCACCAAAACTGATGATCTTTCATGATAGTGTTTTGGGAGGGTGTCAAATATCCCATCTTTTGGTGCCTCGAAGAGGTTTTCACCATCAGATGCATTCTTTATTTTTACTTTTTTGAGATCTAATGCTACCATTGAATGGTTTTCACCATTAGATCCATTATTCCTATTTTCAATTTTGCAACTAAAATATTTGACACTCTCCTTCCTCAAAACATCGTTATGAGATTTATGGTTAGAACTTGTGTCAGGTTTGTCACAACAAAGGAAATTTATGATAGCACCATCAATCACGAAGGTAGGAATATTGATAGGTTCAGTTGGTTCCCAATCGATAAGTTCAGGATGTATTAAGGGTAGAAAGTCATCAGATGGGCTAAGGTGAATGACAGTAAGGGTTTTGATAGCAATGTTGTCAAAGTTGTCTGTGGTGATGTCAAGATATATGATATTACTCTCCTCCAAGTCATCTATCTCACTCGATATTTGTCCATCCTCACTTGAGTCATCGATATTTTGTAATCCAAATACAAGGGGTCTAGTCCCTAAGCTTTGTCCCTCCTCACATGTGGGTGCATACTCCTTTATGACATCAATTGGTATGTCCTTGTATGATGCTTTAGATAAATAATCCCACTCATATTCATTGGAATCTATTTCAGAACTATCATGCATTTAAAGGATTCTTTCTACAACTCTATGAGTGTTTTCTTCTTTGGTTTCCCTTGTATAACCCAGTATTGTCTTGTCCTTTGGCTGAAGTGTGAGAGGTTGAATGGGTTCTACAATGCCTTCTTTCCTTTTTCCAGTAGGTCCTTTTCCTTCATATCCTGTTTTCGCCAGTATTACTTTTCCCTTTCCATATTGATCTATTTTTATGCTAATGTTTTTCGATGTAGATGCTTCCTCATCTTTGTAGAGATAATTGAGAATGGCCTTATCTTCATATTCTTCTTCTAAAGTACCTACCTTTACAAATATATCATCCAAAATTGTGGTAGGTGTTGATGATTGTTGCGTTGATGTTGATGGTTGTCCATATGTTCTTGGAGATGGCAACAATTGTGGAAAACATAAACATTGCTCAATGGAATACTCTCCCATTCCATTGTCTTTTAACTAGATCTTTTCTTTGAATTGTTGTGATAGAGAATCATGTTGAGCTTCATTGTTTGATGGAATGGAGTAAGCAACACTTGTCTCTTTTGATTGGTCCTTTTTCTCAACCCATTTAGTTACAATGTTTAGTTGTCTTTCACCATTGGATGAACTAGAAGTGTTTGCTTCCCTATTATGGGGCACAAAAGTGTCTTGAGTTGTTTTAAGCGAACCACAATATTGGGGATTGTTGTAGTCATCTGAAATAGTGATTTCTTGTCCATTGACAGGAAAATTTAAACACTAATGATAAGTTGAAGGTATTGCTTGCATTTCATGAATCTAGGGATGTCCCAACAGTATGTTATAAGTTAGCTCTTTGTCTAATACTTGGAAAACAATATTCTTCACAATTGGTCCCACTTGAATAAGAAACACAATCAACCCCTTGGAGGATCTCTCTTCTTCATCATAAGCTTTTATTGTGATTTTCCTTCTGGAATCAATGGCATTATTAGAATATCCTAGTGCACAGATCAATTTTAAAGTGCAAATGTTTAAACCAACTCCACCATCTATTAGGACACATTTAACCCGGTGTTTGTGGATTAAGACTTCTATATGAAGGGTGACATTGTGTGTATGAGTAAGTGATACATCATCTTGTTTGAAAAATGATAGGCAGTGAGGCGTGGTTAAGTGTCCCACCATAGCCTAGAATTGACAAACATCTAGATTATTGGGTACTGTTGTGGCCACGAGAGCTTGTTCCAAAACCTCCTTATGAGATGGTGAGATTTTGAGTTCCAAAATTGATATTTTTGCTGGTATTTTCTGCAGCTGATCGACTATGTTGTATTGATTTGAAGGGTTAGCAATGGTTTTAGATGAAACTCCTTTCAATATTACCTTGGATTGCCCCATTGTTGTCACGTTGACTGGTTGATAATCTTGGTTTTCCCTAATTTTTATGACATTAATCTGATTGTCGGATGTATCCATGTTTGGGATTAGATCTATGGGTATGATGTCATTGATTTCAATGTTATCAGTTTGATTGTCAGCAACATCATTATTCTCAGCTGTAGAGATACAATGAATAGTGTTTTCATAAATGTAGTTTACATTTTTACCTTTACTGTTTGCAGAAGAAGATTCTCCCTTTTCATAATTTGGTAAAGGATTTTTAAATGCACCATGATCATTGTTCATTTGATGTCCTTCTACAAAGACCTTCATGTTGTCAATCAAATCTTGAACTAGATGTTTCAACTGCATACAATCATTCATTTTATGTCCTTTGTTTTTATGAAAGTCACAATAATTTGCATCATTCCACCATGATGGTTTTACTTTTGGTTCCCAATTTCTTGCTTTAGGTAATGTGATAATTCCATGTGCAAGAAGTTCTCTCATTGTTGATTCTAGTGTTTTCCTCAATAGTGTGAATCTTCTTCGATTTGATGGTTTTTGATATGATTGTGGCTTAAATTCTCCATTGTTCAGATTATTGTTTTGATTGATGTTTTGGTCATTGTTTTGATTGGTCTTCGTAGTTGTTTCCGTCAAGTTAAATACTGGTTTTGCATTTTTTGTTTCATTTGTAGCATCATTGTTACCAATATTTCTATTCTTTTTCCAGAACTTGGGTTTATCATTGTTGTTGTAGTAATTTGAGGAGTTTGTATTGTTTGATCCTTCATTGTAATGTTTTATTACCCCTCTTTTGACCAAGGCTTCTTTGATCTTGAGCCCATTTTCAATGACTTTCTCAAATGTTGGTGGACATTGTAGATCAAGTCTATAGCTCATTTCATCAGTTAGATTGTCAATGAATAGTTCCATCTTTTCCTCTTCAGGTATGGAATGAGGATACCTAGAAAACATCCTTCTCCATCATTATAAAAATGAGAAGAATGGTTCACCTTTCCTTTGTTTGGTATTGTAAAGGTCCTTTATTTTTATCTCATGTTGAATATTATAGGAGAATTGTGAGATAAACCTGTTGACTAGTTCTTCAAAAGATCAAATTCCTAGTTGTAGTTTAGAAAACCATTCCTTACATTGACCTCCTAAAATCCTTGGAAATAACCTCATTAGATAAGTTTCCTCTTATGAAAATTCTAAACTCGTGGTTCTAAATTCCCTAACATGATCAATTGGATTTGTTTTACCGTTGTACTTGTCATATTTTGGGAATTCACAATGTCTAGGAAATGGTATCATGTCCACACTTGGATCAAAAGGATAAGGACAAATGTCATGTAATGAGTACCTTTTTGTGGTTCCATTTTGTATATCTTGAAGTTGTTGTAAGTTTTGCATTTGATGTGTTAGGGAAACCACTTGATCTGTGTTTTGTGTTTTGTGTGTTGTGTGGTTCAGTTTCAGCTGCTTTAGGTGCTTCTTTTAGTCGATTAATGTCAAAGTCCTTTGGAAGTTTTGTACCTAGTTTAGCTAGCATCAAAAGGTATTTTTCCATATCTTGTTCTAAAAATTTTTCCATAAATTTGTGAAAATTAGGATCTTGTTGTGTCGTTTGGATATCCTCCTAGGTTATTTCATTCGCATCATTTTGGTGGAATCTATGAAAGGGATTTTCTTCAGCCATGGTATTTGGTGTTTCAATTTCTTTTTCTCTAAGTTTTTATCTTTGTAACCTTGTCAAAATTGGCATACAAGTGCTGTTATTTTTACTAAACTTTTATCTTTTGTTTGGATGAGTGCCAATGGTATTAACTTAAGTCGAATAGAATGATAAATTCTATTGATGAGACTAAGTTAAAAATCTAATTATTTTTCTTCGTTTCGTGATTGTAGGATGATTGATCCTAATAATGAAACTTAACATAATAATCAAGAATTGTGTTTGTGATTAGGCACTTTAAAATTTGTAAGATCTTGGTTTAATTTGAAATAATTTGACTTGCAAGGTCCTATTTTTCCAAGTTTAAGACACTGGTTGGACTGAGAAAATGTTTTTGTTCTGACAAATATCCAAGTTCTGATGTCAACAGTCTAATAGGGGTTTCAAATAGCTTTCTATTTTCTTGTTCTGTGGATGCACAATAACAAAGTGCAGAAGCACTAAAACAGACTGTGGATGCGCTAACAGATATGGTGAATGCATTGTTAAATAGGGTATATGCACTAAAACAAACTGTGGATGCGCCAAGATACTGGTAAATTATGGTGATAGACTATGCAGATGCACTGTAAGATAAGACAGATGCACTAAAACAATGTTTGTATGTGCTAGTTGGACAACAGATGCGCTAAAAGACTGGGTGTATGTGCTAAAATAGACTATGGATGCACTAATCTATAAGTTGTCAGTATGTTCACAATTTTGTCTGTTTGTTCTAGTTTTTCTTAGAAAAATGATTAATTCTAGGGTATAATTTTCTAACTAGTGATTATTTTGGAGGTGTGTTTTACATGAAAATTTTGGAATTTGTGATCTAATTGGATGATACCTTTGAAAAATAACTTCACACACAAAATCCATATTGTAAATAGTTGTTTCAGATTCTACGTATTAAACATGTAGTGAGTGTTCTAGAATCAGATTCAATTCTTTCAATTTCCACAGGTTTTAACACAAAAACAAACAGTTCAAGCACTTTTCTATCTTAAGTAGGTCACTTAGAATATCACAACCCACAGCTTGCAACTATGTCAGCTCACATAGCCCTGTCACCCACTAGAGGGTGCCCGTGTTTTTTCTTTTCTCGAGTCTTAACCAAAGTTGAATCCTCCACTTTTGGCCAGGGCCTTTGATAGTTATATGGTGAGTGTCTTGGGGGTAGATTCTTCCCTCCCCTTGCACCGTGATATAAAAAGTGTTCAAAAACTGACTCAGTGAGATAGTAACTTAAAGTTCATAGATAAGGTATTCGTTCAAATCAGCAAATGATAAAATCCTTCAAGAGACCTCCCAATCTTTAGAACAAATATTTCGGGGATGGTTATCTTACACACTTCCGTTGAATTGTGGGTTTCCCCAAATTCACTTTTGATTATAGTGGGTTGAAAAACCTGGCTTTGGTTGTTCCCACTTAGGTCAATCCCATAGGGTGAGTACTTTTTCCCACTATGTTAGACCTTCTAAAGGATTTAATAAAGTAGGATAGCAAGTCTAGCATTCTGATCACCCAGTTAAGGGGAGAGCATAGGACTATTGCTTTCAAAACATAGTAAACATGGGGTTCAAACTAGTTGATTAATTAATCTAGATTCACTATTTTAATCAAAAGAATAAAAATAGTAATCAAATTAAAATCCTTGCAAAGATTATTAGTAATTTGTAATTTTTTGTCTTTGACCGGCGTTTGTCTCCCAATTATCTTTGACCAACGTGTTTGGTACCTGGATCATAGAAAACAATGATTAGACTTCAGATTTTTAAAATTATGCAAAAGTAATTAGATGTGCCACAACAGTGGTTAGATGCACCAAAACAAACAATAAACGCGCTAAAATAACAGTTCAATGCACTAAATAAATTGATTGATGCACCAAAGAAAAAGGTCTATGCACCGAAAGAAAAATTCCCTAACTGGTGAAATAGAATTTTTGGATGCGCTAGAATAGTCTTTGAACGTGCTAGAATATTTGGTGGATGTGCCAAAATAGTGCTCAGATGCGCTGGAATATTCGGTGAATACGTCAAAAGCCTCCAAGGACACTTTTCAAAACAAACATGTAGAATATGAGGTTTTGGGCCCCACAGTGGGCGCCAATTTATGTGATGATACAAATGTGAGTAAATGATAATCAACATAATCAATAAGACATTATATCAAAGATTCAAACAACAATTAAACTAATTAAAAGAAAGAATTTGTTGAAAGCGTCATAATGATTTCTATCTCCAAAGATTTATTAAGTCACAGGGCTCTCATATTTTGTAAGTATTATGACTGTTAAAATGTCAATCTAGAGAATGAGATGTTACTAAATGCAATAATCTAATCATCTATGATGATGTTTAAATGATAATGATGAAGTTATTGTAATCTAAATTGACATGAAACTTGATGAAAGAAGCTATAGTAAACTATGATGCAGCTAAATGAAAAACCATGATATTGATTCTATTCTAAAATGCTTGCTATTTCTATTGATAAATGATCATTACTATTTCTAAGTTTGCTTGATTGCTCAATTGGTATTTCTGCAAAGTAATTTTGCACAAAGTTGGGGTCCTTTTCCTGTAGACAAAGGCTATATTTATAGATTCTCGACAACACATTT
Organism: Sequoia sempervirens; assembly: GCA_007258455.2. Classification (NCBI taxonomy): domain Eukaryota; kingdom Viridiplantae; phylum Streptophyta; class Pinopsida; order Cupressales; family Cupressaceae; genus Sequoia; species Sequoia sempervirens. The sequence continues at coordinate 152,320,767 of VDFB02000013.1, read as the reverse complement.
TCAAAGGGGCATCAAAGCAAAGGTCTGGATTTGATCTGAAAGATTGAATGATGAAGGATGAAGAAGCCTGAGATGATTATGGAGATTGTTCCTCCCCACAAAAACATTCAGCCAGAGGATAGGAATAATCAATGGAAGAAAATGAAGAAGTTTGGCTGCAAATTTGTTTCCAATTTGTCTCCAATTTTTTTGTGAAGGTTGAGATGAATTAAATTAGACATTTCATATCTAATTTGGTAGGTGGATATGATTAGCTATAGAATATATTTCAATTGAATATTTAGATTTATTCAATTTTAGGAAAATAAGATATTTAATTTAATAAAACAAACTATAAAAAACTATGTTTATTAAATAAATATGGAAGAAATATGATAATTAAATAAAACAAAGTATTAAATTTTGTTTATTTAATTAAGAAGAAATAATATAATAAAGATAGAAGAATTAAAAGTGAACTATATAAATAAATATTTCTATTTATTTAATAGTAGAGGAATTAAAGGTTAATTAATCAAATAAATTGTATTTAATTAATTAAACTATTCAAAGACCTATATAGCATTTAAATCTAGGCTTTTAATCCATCTATTTCAATGGTACATTTATTTGGCCAAGCATAAACAAAAATAATTTATAGTTTTAAAAAAGGTAAAACTAGCGTCTCTATGGGTCCACTTTCGACATCCTTTCCCGGAAGTCTACTCATAAAAGAAACAAATAATGTATTTTCCACATAAAATTCCATTCAGTTTAACATTTACTCATACAAGCATTTTATCATAAAACACATTTCATTGACAAGTTCTTAAATCATTTTGCATAAGTACAATAAATTATTATATGCAACTCACAAATGATTCTACAATTTCACTAAACATTTCATTCTTCAAATTAACTATTCTTCAATGAATAAAATCAAGTTTATGCAATGAGCTCATTTCCATGTACACGCAAGAAATCCCTCATTCTATCTTCAATTGAAATATTTAATCTAATTAACAATTGGTGTAAATTGAAATAAAAATACACTATAATCATCATTGTATATACTACTAGAGAATTTCAGTTTTATTTACTCCTATGGTAATGTACACTCATGTATCTATTTATATATTCAGCTATTTATATATATAAGTTCTGAATACTAAAGTTCAAAAATAAATAATTTCTAAATAGTTGATTTATGTAAATTTGAAATAAAGAATCCTCTCTAATCAACAATTTAACACCCCTCCATTTTGGATCTTTTGATTGACAGTGTTTTCTTTGTTATGTGTTTCTATTATATTATGACTGATTATTTGTTTATAACAATATTTCATATTAGCATAGTTGTTATTTGAATTAATATTAATGTATGCTCATTTATTGATTATTGATGTTTTAATTTTGTCAGTCTTGATGTGACTGTATTGGTGAAGAGAACGGTATTGCATCACTTGCTCGCGAATGCCCTGTGATTTATGCGAGTGTCATGTGATTTTTGCGATTCTCTCTTCACGGTGTGTATGATTTATTATATATATACATGTGCGACATTTGCTTGTTTGCAGGATTGCAGGTACAAGATATTACCTTCACCTAGTTTCACAGGTCTGAACGTGTCCACTATTCAATAGTAATATTAGGAGATAGTAACGGGTTACCTAGTCATACCTTTACCCTAGTACAGTGTGTCATCAGTTTGAATTTAGTCTTAGATTTATCATTGTTGTTCTAAATATTTTATTCTTGTGTAAATTTAATTTGGTAGATTAAATGTGTATTTAATTTTAAATATTTAATTAAATAAATTATTGTGGTGAGGGCTTTAGAATAAATAAATTAATTAATTAATTTAATTTAGTTATGTTGTTGAGTAAATTTTATTATTAAAATAAATGGTAATTAAATAAATAAGAATATTTAAATTGATTGCAATTAGTAAATTGTTTTACTATATTTAAATGCATGTGAATGAAAAATATCTAAATTGTTGAGGGAAAAGATATTTTAGATATTTTGTTTAAGATAACTGAGAATTAGAAATTTGTTATGTAATTGTTGAAAATTTATTCACGGAAGGGATTTTTTTAGGGAAAAACAAAATAAAGTTGTTTCATGGGAAAAAGTTTGGATGTGTGTGAAAAATTGGTAAGGAAATTGTGGATCTTTCTAAAGAAATTATTTAGAATTATTTTGCTGTAGAATTCTTGGTTGTATTTTTTGTTGTCTTTTGGAAGGAGGCAATTGCATTAAAGAAAACTTTGGCTACATTGAGAATTGAAATTATAGAAAAACTTGGCAACATTTTCTTGTGGCAACATTCTTCTGTAACAGTTTCTTTACTGTTTTTATAAAATTTGAAATTGAAAAGTTATTTTATAACTATAATGCAAATTGGAAATGTTTTAGGAAATGATTTTTCAATACTGTAGAAGTTTTTATTTCTTTGTTTTAAAAGATTGCCGTGAAAATGAAACCTTTGCAGAAAAATAATTAAAATCCCTTGTGTAATTTGTTTATTTGAAATAGATTTTTACAGAAGGAAAATATAGTGAAATTATTAAACCTCTGTTGGATTTAAATCAAAACTTAGAAACCTCTTCCTATAGAAAATGGTAAATTACCGTAAAAATTTAGATCCTTGTAGGGATTGATTTTAAACAATAGAAAATACAAATAAAAGTATTTGAAGAATTAAAAAACCTCTGTAGGATTGAAAATGAAATCTTCTGATAAATTTGAGAAAACTGAAATAATTGGAAACCTTTGATAATTCGAAAATCAAAATAACAGAAATAGTGTGTCACTAAATTAACCATAATTTGAAATTTACAAACTGGGTAGGGCTGAATTTTTTATATGTTTTAGATGACTTGATTGCGCGCCTTCAATAAAAATTTCAGAGATACTCAGATTCGAAAATAAAAGTTATTAAAGTCACAACATATGGGATTTATGATTAGAGTTGTCTGAAAATTGTTAATTTATATTTATATATTTATTTATTTGTTTAAAAATATATATTAGAAATATTGCATATAATTTTAAAGTATTTAAATATATTTAAATGTATTTTTTAATAGGTGCATGCACATGCACAATTTAATATTTTAAAATAAACGTTGAAAATAATAATTAGATTATGTGATTAGAATATATATATTTATTTATTTAAAAGAAATATTATATCGTTAATTAATGCATACAATGCACAAGTAGGTGTTTTATAATAAGATAATTTTATTAGAAGGATTAAGATTTTTATTTATATTTATTTGTGAAATTTGAGTTAACAGTAGTTTTTATTTCTTTATGATTTGTGAACAAAAGTATTTATATATTAATAAAAGCATGTAAATGCATGGGTTAATAAAATCTTAAAATAAAAAGACTTAGGAGTGAAAGTTGATTTGTATTTAAATAGTTATTGATTTAATTTGGATTTAGGAAATCCGAATATTAGATTATTTAAGTGCTTGAATTATTTTAAGTTGTATTATTTTCTATTCACATTTGCGGGCAATTTGAATTTAATATTATGAGTAATTGTCAAACTCGAAGTTAAACAGTTGGTTTAATTCGTTGTGGATTTATTGGATTTAGGAAATCTTAATGGTCATTTATTTAATTACTTGAATGGCTTCTTATTTTTGTGTATTCTTCTGTAATTGTGTATTAGGCATTGGGAATATTTGTTGTCGAGAAAATTATAAGTCTTCCAGAGATTGTAAAATTGTGAGAGGGTTATTGTATCTTTTGTTCGCCCTTTTTGAGATTTTCCTTGGGTAGTGCACATTTTTTGGGTTTCAGTATTTGACATCCGTAGGGATGTGTGAATTAGTTTGAACACCCGATTACTATGAACGGGTTGTGTGATTTGATTTGAGCACCCGGTTACTACGAACGGGATGTGTTGTTCTTTGCAAAATAGTTGATATTTGTTATCATATTTTGTGCACTGTCTACCCTTGAGCTGTGGAATATGTTATTGTGTTGTCGATAGGGGAGTGGCTTTCAACAGGGGCCGGGACACAAAGGGGTCCCAGGATAACTCGTGTGAAAGTCAGTTTAATCAATGAAAATTAAATAACTTTTATTAGGGATGGAGTAGCTTAATATTTAATCAGATAATTTAGCCTCGCTTATTGCCTTAAGGGCTAGTATGAGACTTGAGATGAGTCGAGATGGTCTGAAATAGCAAGATCGTTATCTTATCTTCTCGAAACATAATCGATTCTGCACTGGTGTGCATGTGGGGCCGAAATCGTGAGAGGTTACCAGGATAACCCTAGAGGGGAGTCGAGACCTAAAAAGATTTCCTTTGGATAACCAATGCAACCTTTATGATGACACTCCTCCTATGACAACAGTTGATTTGTATTGTATAGTGGATGTATTTGATACAGTGGTTATGGAAGCAATGTAACCTTATATTTTTTGTTTTCTGGTATAGTGTTATTTTGTATTTACTGGTACAGTGTGGTCTTGTATATTACTTGTGTCTAGAGGTAATAGGTTTGTCTTGGTTATCTGTTACTATCTTTTAGCACGGGGGCTGGGCCCACGGGTACCAGATGGTTGGGTGGCGTGCATCTTACACTGTTGAGTTTCTCTTCCTGTTCGTGATAGCGAGATCTTCTTGTTCGAGGAGCTCGTGTGGTTCTTTAGAGTTGTTCTTCTCCTTCTTCATTATAACTGTGGATCTATGTGTATAATTGTAATACCTCATTTGTATTGAGGTGAACCTTTGTGATGTAATTGTAATAGTATTTATGATCTATTTATTATTGGATTTAATGGTGTTATATATGTGGAAATATGTTTAATACATTTCTATGTGTTAGATTTATCTTGAAATGGTTTAATGTTTTGTTATAAGTTGTATCTTGAGTTTAATATTCATATGCTATGGTTGGTTAAATTTTATAAGTAATGGTGTTCACATGTAAACGCGTTGTGTAGCCTAGAGGATGTATGTCGCTAGAGTAGGTTACACTTACTCGTCTTGTTTTAACTTTTAAAAAAATTAGTTGTGCTTCCGCAGTATTGCATCATCCTCTAGGTTGCAGGACGGGGTTTTACAAACAATATATGCATTTTCATAAATTACATTTTTGCACTTATATTATTTCAATATACATTCACATATATAAAAACATTTATATGTCCATATATATAAATATATAATAAGAATACATTACACCCAATTTCAAAATGAAACCAATACTTACACAAAAACTTATCAGCATAACACAGAAATCTTGGTTATTCCCAACCAAGTTTAAATCTGCCCACGCCTAATCTCAGAACTTGTTTAATTTCAAATGAAAACAAATATTTATGTATACATACACATATTAATATTCCTATCTAAAATAAAATGTGTATATACACATATATAAATACAAAATCATAAATTATCAAGACAAGCATAGAATATAGTCTCGGTTGGTTAATCATTTTACATCAGAAAATTATCAGACTCATAAAGGTGCATATATATTGGCTCATAACTTAATATATATTTCAATATGTATATATATGATTAATTTAATATAGCTTTTTATCTATTTTAACAGGAAATTTATCATTCCCAAGTCAACTTATGTTATCTATTCATTCTGAAAATATGCTTTGCACAGATATATAAAAATATATGGATTTATACAGATACATATAGGTATAGATATTTATATTTTACACTGCCTCTAACACATATAAATTCATATTTATAACAATAATGAGTTTAAACACAAAGATGTATATTTTGTAACTACAGTTTATAGATATTGGAATTTCCACATATATATATATACACACACACACACAAATATATGTGTGCACTGGAAACAAGGCTTAACTCCGTTTATCACAAATATACAACATTGAAAGTTTATTATATATAGGTGGTTGTTCCTCATGGGAGGTGTTTCCTGTGGGGGAAGCACTGGCGTTGCCTCCATAGCGCCGCCTCCTCATGAGGAAGGTGCAGCTGGGGGTAAATCCCTCCTAATATAAATATAAATCTCTTTCTTTTAAAAAAAATGAAGCCAAAGTTCTATAGGAAGATACGACCATGCTACAACCCGGATGCTATCAATTAAATACTTCCAAGTTTAGGCATGTGCCCATACATAGTTTTTATTGTATACATTTATATTTATTTGTATATATATATCCATATATATATATACAAAATTATCAATTTAAAGAAATCACACAGGAATCCCATTCTAGCCTTAAATATTTAATGCAGAGAGGGTGAAAAATTGTGGATAAATATATATAAATAATTGGGAAGATTGTACAAATTTCACAATTCTACCAATGAATTTTGGCACAACAAGCTTTCCAAGTACAAAGATCATACACAAAGGTTTACAAGAAAAAGAATTCAATCTTTTAAACAATACATACATTCTTTCTCATACTTTAAAATTTAAATGCAATGGAAGAGATTTAAAAAAACCTGGAAAAATTGCCTCCAGTTTTCTTCTTCTTCTCCCATCCTTTTTCTCCCTTTGAATTTGATTTCTCAAGAAACTTCCTTTTATGTTCTTTTCTCCTGTATTCTTTTTCTTACTTCACTATTGCTATTATATTGAAAACTAAAACATCTATTGGCAACCATTTTCAGTTGTAACTACAGAGCAAGTTCAAGAATAATACCAAACTGTTGAGCCTTCTTGTTATCAATTTCCTCTTTTAAAGTTTTCTTTTTTATTTCAAAACCTAATATTGAAAATAAAATTAAAAATAAAAATAAAAATAAGATTTATTTCTATGCATGTTATTTTCTTGATAAATAATAAAAAGAATTTCTATTTTAGTTGCACTAAATACTCATCTTCGTAAACAGTTAGAAAATACTAATTCTAAATTACAAAGGAAAATATTTACTCTTAATGAACATTAAATAAATATCATTTAATTATAAGATAAGTATTTACCTCAAAGAAATAACATTCGACTGAGAGTAAAATAATTACTCAAATTAACTATGCATAATCATTTAAAAAAAAATCTATAATTTATTTATAATTAAAATTAATTCTCTTGCTTTATTATTCTTTTATTTCACTATTTATTTAATTTGACTAAACATTATGAAATTTGCAAATAATAAAACAGTCAAGCTACTTTAATCCTAAATGCATCTACATGATTCTAGGTGCTTGTGTGTGATCAAGAGAACCATTCATGTTGTACCCTTCCAAGAAGCTAACCTTCTCTCCTTAGCCACACCCTTGGTCTTCGATGACCTGCAACTCAATACACTTAGGCACGCATTAATAGATTAGTATCTACATAAAGATATAAATCAAAACATTAATACTCATGAATTCAAATAACATTTTCCGTTTTTCATCATGTTTAAAGTAAAGTTGCATTCTATGCATTCAATTTTTATTTTTTTCTTAAATCAAAGCAACATTTTATATTTCATTACTCGAATATACCATATTATTATTGCATAGTCTACCACACACACATTCAATTATCTATCATGTCCATATAAAGCAAAGTAAAGCAGGAATAAACAATATCAAAATCTAGGACGTATCATCCTTCCCCACTTGGAAGAGACATCGTCCCGATGTCTTATCACAAACACAAAAGAGAGTATGGAATATCCATTATACCAAGAGTCATAATATGCATGAAATATAAAGTAACTAGAATCTCAAATGAGGAAATAATTGGTCGATGTCATTTGCATTCTCCCAGGTGGTATTATCCACCGAATATTGGTCCCACTGGACCCTATATTGCATAATATCTCAATTCTACAACTTAACATTGCTCTCTTCCAGTATCTTGATAGGTTCCACCTGCATCACTCCTGGGTCATGTACCTGCAAGGCACACCAGTCAAGGATATGAGCTACATCTAGATGATAGGGTTTAAGCACTAAGACATGAAATACATTGTGGATCTGGGATAGAGCTGGTGGCAAAGCAAGCCTGTATGCAACTAGATTAACAACCTCCAAGACATCAAAGGGCCCAACAAATCTAGGGGCTAGATTTGAGTTCTTGCTGAAAGAGATAATTGATTTCTTTTGCGACTAAACTCTCAAAAAGACCTTGTCTCCCACAAAAAACTGTCTGAAAGTCATGTTCTTATCTACAAGACTCTTCTTTTGATCTAAAGCTTGCTTTAGCTTTTCTTTGATGAGCTTCATCTGATCTTCCATCTCCTTCAACATTTTAGGTCCAATTACAATCCTGTCTTCCACCCCATCCCAAATGATGGGTGTACGACATTTACAGCCATACAAAGCCTCAAAAGGTGTCATACCCAAAGAGGTGTGATAGGAGTTGTAGGAAAATTCCACTAAAGGAAAATATTCCTCCAACTTTTGTTGTTGTTCCATAAAATACATCTGGAGGAGATCCTCCACTACTTGGTTCACCCTCTCTGACTGACCATCGGTCTAAGGATGATATGCAGAACTGAAATTTAGTTTGGTTCCAAGGGAAGAGTTCAATGTAGTCCAGAATCTGGAAGTCATCCGAGTGTCACGATCTAAAATAATCATCTTCGATACTCGGTCAGTCAAAAAATCTCCCGCACAAACTTTCTTGCCAAAACCAATGAACCATCCTTGAGGTTCCCAGGGAAGAAATTGTAAGGAAAGCTAGATGTGGAAGCAACTCTCCTAATGTCAAAACCTTAGGAAAGAATACAGAGATACCTTTTAAATTTTACAATTACAGTCCAAATAAGATGACCTAGAAAGAGATAACAAAAACAGAGAAATGGACAAACACATGAACACCAAATATACGTGGGAAAACCCTTACGGGAGAAAAACCCACCACACCATGAGAAGTCACTTTGTATTATAGTAATAAAGATTACAAAAAGATATATGACTTATCTATCTGATGTCTGTTTACAGCAGCATTCACCATGAACAACCTTGTTACATAACATTCATGTTACAGTCTTCACAGAATAGAATTCATCCACTCATCATACAATCACACAACAATCCGTCGATCCATCGAACCAGACATCATCTACTATTCCAGACTATAACCATGTTGTTCCTATCTGTCGAGCTTCCTCTCAGAACTACCACAATGAACTGTCTTCCAACGGTTCCCATTTGGCTTCTCTGATTGGTCGACAACGAGCCACATAGGATGGTCTTCACTTGGTCAAAAGGCTTCAATCTATGTTGGCATGTCGGTGAGACACTGACTATGTCTCCCCAATGCCACACAACTTAGCATCTGATATCACCAAGAGTTTCCTCATCGACAAGACTCATATCGCTATTCACAAGTCACACCGACCTCAACATTGCTATCGTCAAGAGGTTACATCGAGACTTCTTAAGTTACACCAAAGCATCCAACAGTCATCAAGAGAATCAACCTTCGAAAAGACTTCTTACTGAGCCACCATAGGTTATCCCGATGACTTAGTCGCCATGAGTCTCCCCGACATCCTAGTGAGTCGTTGTCGGCAAGACAACCCACCATCACTAAGACTTCATATCGAAGCAAGTGTGTTACACCGATGACTCCAAGATTTTCCTCGTTGGCGAGACCTTCACCGGTCGCTGAGACTTCTCCCTGAGACCTTTAAGTTACCCCGAGTGAATCCTGTCGGTGAGACATGCCTATCGGTAAGACTTCGTACCGAACACCCAAGACTCTCCCTGAAGGCTTCAACAGAAAACGCTGTCAGCGAGACTTTAGCTATTTCTAGGACTTCACACCGAAGTAAGCCTTTCAGCCAAGGGTCTCCCTGATATACGATATGAATGGCATGTTGGCCAGAGTTCTCCACTTGGTAGGAGGTCATACTGAACACAACATTTCATAGCGATCGGATCATTCGGTGAGACTGAAGCAAGGTTATAGTGACCTGAACTGTTCAACAAGATTCAAGTTGTTAGTCGGCCAGACACAAAAGATGTCACACCGACTTGGCCCTTTCAGAGGTTTCAGCCTGTGGGATTGAGACACATATTTCCAACAATCTCCCACTTGACGAAGATCACACAGGCACCTCCAGAGCACAACAAAATTGCTGAAAATCATGGGAACTAAGGCCCATTGAACTGGCACACCACCCGTACTTCTTTGTGGTCACTGGCTTTGTCAATGCATCTGCAACATTCTCCAGAGTATCAACTTTTTCCAAACTGACCTTTCCATCCTCCACCATATCTCGTACAAAGTGGTACTGTACATCTATATGTTTCATCTTGGCATGGAAAGTAGGATTCTTTGCCAGACAAATTGCACTTTGACTATCACAAAAAATAGTTATTTTCCCTACATCAAAACCAATGTTAGAGCACAAATATTTTAACAAAACTGCTTCTTTACAAGCATGTGTAGCTGTCATGTATTCAGCCTCTGTAGTGGACAAAGCGACTACAACATGCCGCTTACTCATCCAACTCACTCCACCACCATTCAACATGAAAGTATATCCACTGGTGGACCTCCTGCTGTCAATGTCCCATGCCCAATCAGAATCCACATAGCCTTGAATACTGAGAGTCCTCTATGATTCAACCAGGTTCCCATGGTAACACAAAACAAAATCTGAAGTGCCCTTCAAATATCTGAAAAATCTCTTTACAGCATCCCAATGTGTCCTTCTAGGATTAGCCATAAACTGACTAAGAACTCCCACTGCTTGGTAAATGTCTGGCCTTGTACAGACCATTGCATACATAAGACTTCCAACCGCACTAGCATAGGGTACACTGGTCATGTCCTCCATCTCAGTAGGATATTTTGGACAGTCTTCAATAGATAGCTTTGTTCCCTGCAAGACTGGAACAACTAACTGCTTGCAATCATTCATGCAAAATCTCTCTAGAATAGTTTTGATATACTTACTATGAGTGAGCCAAATTTTTCTACTATTCTTGTCCCTGGTTATCTCCATCCCCAGAATATATCTTTTTGCTCCAAGATCTTTCATTTCAAACTTAGTAGACAACTGAGACTTAAGATCAGAAATCATCAACTTATTATTGCCTATGAACAACATATCATCAACATAGAGAGCAATAATAAGAACTTGATCACTTTCAGCTTTGTAATAGACACAATGATCAGATTTTTATCTTACAAATCCCAAAGACAATACAAAAGTATCAAATTTCTGGTACCACATTCTAGGTGATTGCTTTAACCCATACAGAGACTTTTTTAACTTACAAACTAGTTTCTCTTTACCTTTCTCCACAAAGTGCTCAGGCTAGACATGTAAATCTCTTCTTCAAGATCACCATGAAGAAATGTTGTCTTCACATCCATCTATTCGACCTCTAAGTCATACGCTGCTGCAAGTGACAAAAGAAACATGATAGATGTCAGCTTAGCTACAGGAGAAAAATTTCCCCATAATCACCCTCTACCTGGGAATAACTTCGCAACCAATCTTTCCTTGTACTTTTCCACACTCCATCCGCACTTCTTTTTAAGTACCCATTTGTAGCCCATAATTTTTTTTCCTTTAGGCAATGGCACCAAACTCCAAGTTTCATTCTTTTCTAATGATGCAATTTCTTCATTCATGGCTTCCAACCAAGAGTCTGAATCAGACATTCTAAATGCCTCTTTCATAGTCCTAGGCTCATTAGTGCTAGAAATTAAAGCATAGGCACAAGTAGAATCTATCAAAGAAAACCCATACCTATCAGTTGCTTTCTTTCATGAGTTGACCTCCTCACTTGCTGAGGCTGAGGTTCTTCTTCTTCTTCAGAACTTTTAGAACTGCTTGAGCTCTCCTCAGTTTCAGGTACATTTTGAATTTTCAATTGCTCTTTATCTAGTGTCAGAGAAATTTCAACTACATCCTTATTGTTTTCTGACTTTGTCTCTGACTGCAGATCCAAGGTAGAAGCCTTCAGCTCACGAAAGATTACACTTCTGTTGTATACAACCTTCTCTATATCAGGATTCCAAAGCTTGTATCCTTTTATGCCAACACTATAGCCAATAAAAATACATTTGACAGCCTTGTTCTCTAGCTTAGATCTTTTCTCATACGACACATGAGCATATGCCTCATAGCCAAAAACACGAATATGTCTTAAAGAAGGCTTCTTACCAGACCACGCTTCCAAAGGTGTTTTTTCAACAAGAGCAGAATTTGGAGAACGATTAATCAAGTAACATGCAGTAGCAACAGCCTCAGCCCAAAAATTCTCATCCAAGCCAACACTACTCAGCATACTTTGTGCTCTCTCCATCATTGTCCTATTGAACCTTTCTGCAACTCCACTTTGCTATGGAGTATAAGGTGTAGTCTTATGTCTTTCAATCCCATGGTCTTTACAATACCTCTCGAAATCATCAGAACAAAATTCACCACCATTATTAGTCCTTAAGCATTTAATTTTTCTTCCAGTTTGATTTTCTACAAGGTTCTTAAATTCCATAAACCGACTGAACACTTTTGATTTACTTTTCAAAAAATAAACAAATGTTCTTCTCGAATAATCATCAATGAACGATACATAGTACCTTGACTTAGACAAAGAAGGAACTTTCACTGGACAAAATACATCAGAATGAATATAATCTAGCAAACCAGAAGATTTATGAGGATTGGAATAAAACAAAACACGGTGTTGTTTTCCATATATACAATGTTCACAAAATTCAAATTCAAGGTTACAATCTTCAAGCCCCTCCACCAGGTTTTTATTCTTCAAGGTTTTTAAACCTTTCTCTCCAATGTGGCCTAGTCTATGATGCCAGAGCATAGTCTTTTCTAATGGAAGTTTAACTTCCATAGAGTTTACACAATTACGAATATTTCCCTTTTTTCCTCTATGGGTAGCTTTATGTGACTTTACAGAGACATTGTTACATTGAATAGCATGTACATCCAACTTGTACAAGGTACCAATACAAGCACCCCTTGCTAGCACCATTGAGCCTCTAGTCATCTTACAACCATTTCCAAAGAACGTGACTTGCACTCCAATATCATTTAGCATATTACAAAAAGTAAGTTTCGAGCCAGACCTCGTATATGCATTACATTATTGATTCCCTTCACTCTGCCATCAGAGAATTGGATTCTGACTCTTCCACAGCCAACAATTTCCAAAGTTGAATCACTTGCCAAGTACACCTTTCCACCATCGTATTCTTCATACTTCATGAACCAATCTCTATGAGATGTCATGTGGAAAGATGCTCCAGAATCAATCATCCAGGCATCATCTAATGCCTGCGTAGCTAAGGCTACAATGAAGGCGTCTGCATCACTGTGAGAAGAATCATTGTCAGAAGAATACTTCTTCTTCTTCTTCTTCTCCTCTTTACAATCCTTTCGGACATGACCAGGTTGCCCACATTTCTAGCACTTCACCTTGGACTTCTTGCTAGGAGACTTTGATCTACCCTCTGATTTAGATTTAGATTTTGTTTCCTTCTTCTTGCCTTTCTCTTTCAACCTTCCTCTAACAACAAGGGCCTCCTTTGCCATCTTAGAAGATTTCCTTCTCATTTCTTCTGATAACAAAGAAGCAACAACATCTTCCATCTTAAAACTGGATGTTGTACTCCCAATAGCCATCACAAGGTGATCCCATGGATCTGGCAAAGAACACAATATCAACATACATCGATCCTCTTCATCAATCTTAACACCAATAGATGTTAATTGTGCAATCAACATGTTGAATGCGTTCAAATGATCAGGTACAGAACCTCCTTCCTGCATTCTCAAAGTGTACAACTTCTTCCTCAAGAACAATTTATTCACCAAGGACTTCCCCTGATAAATAGATGCCAGTCTCTTCCACAAGGAAGATGCAGTCTTCTCTTTATGCACATTGAGAAGAACGAAGTTTGCCAAACAAAGCCTTATCAGCCCCTTAGACTTTCTATCTGCAAGGTCCCAATCTTCTTGCTTCATGCCTGTAGGTTTCACTCCAGACACAGCAATCCAAAGATCACGATCAACCAATAGATCTTCCATCTTAAGTTTCCACAACTCAAAATTGCTTCCATTGAACTTCTATATTTCAATCTTTCCTGACATGCTTGCCATCTCAATCTGTAATTATAAATTGACAAACTTCTACAACACTCCCACTAAACAAAAATTGACACAAAAAAACCCAACGTACCCACAAGGATAACACAATTGGCCAAGATCTGATACCACTTGTAAGGAAAGCTAGATGCGGAAGCAACTCTCCTAACATCAAAACCTCAGGAAAGAATGCAGAGATACCTTTTAAATTTTACAATTACAGTCCAAATAAGATGCACTAGAAAGAGATAATAGAAACAGAGAAATAGAAAAACACATATGAACACCAAATATATGTGGGAAAACCCTTACAGGAGAAAAACCCACCACACCAAGAGAAGTCACTTTGTATTACAGTAATAAAGATTACAAAAAGATATCTGACTTATCTTTCTGATGTCTATTTACAGCAGCATTCACCATGAACAACCTTGTTACAGAACATTCACCTTACAGTCTTCACAAAATAGAATTCATCCACTGATCATACAATCACACAGCAATCCATCAATCTATCAAACGAGACATCATCTACTATTCCAGACTATAACCATGTTGTTCCTGTCTGTTGAGCTTCCTCTTAGAACTGCCACAACAAACTGTCTTCCATCGTCTTCCATCGGTTCCCATTCGGCTTCTCTGATTGGTCGACAATGAGCCACATAGGATGGTCTTCACTCGATCAAAAGGCTCCAATTTGTGTTGGCATGTTGGTGAGACACTGACTGTGTCTCCCCGATGCCACACAACTTAGCATCCGATATCACCAAGAGTTTCCTCATCGGTAAGACTCATATTGCTATTCACAAGTCACACCGACCTCAAAATTGCTATCGTCAAGACTTACCACTCGCCAAGAGGTTACATCGAGACTTCTTAAGTTACACTGAAGCATCCAATAGTTGGCAAGGCATACTGCTATCGCCAAGACATCACAACGAATACTTCATGTTATTCCAAAGTGTCCAAACGGTTGGTAAGACTTACCGCTTTTGCCTAGAGGTCATACCGATGCCTCCAAGTTACACCGAAACGTTCCACTGTCAGCAAGAGAAATAACCTTCGATAAGACTTCTTACCGAGCCACCATAGGTTATCCCAATGAATCAATCACCATGAGTCTCCCCGACATCCTAGTGAGTCGTTGTTGGAAAGATATCCCACCATCACTAAGACTTCATATCGAAGCAAGTGTGTTACACTAATGACTCCAAGATTTTCCCCATCGGCGAGACTTTCACCGGTCGCTGAGACTTCTTCCCGAGACCTTTGAGTTACCCCAAGTGAATCCTGTCAGTGAGACATTCCTATTGGTAAGACTTTTTATGAAACACCCAAGACTCTCCCCGAAGGCTTCAACAGAAAACATTGTCAGTGAGACTTTAGCTATTGCTGGGACTTCACACCGAAGTAAGCCTTTCGGCCAAGGGTCTCCCTGATATACGATATGAATGGCATGTTGGCCAGAGTTCTCCACTTGGTAGGAAGTCATACCGAACACAACATTTCATAGTGATCAGATCATTCGGTGAGACTGAAGCAAGGTTACAGTGACCTGGATTGTTCAACAAGATTCAAGCTGCTAGTTAGCCAGACACAAAAGATGTCACACCGACTTGGCCCTTTCAAAGGTTTCAGCCTGTGGGATTGAGGCACATATTTCCAACAGAAATGGGCTACTTTTATCAAATTTTCCACCACAACTAAGATAGTATCATGTTTGTTCTTAGTCATAGGAAACTCCTTAATAAATTCTATAGTTATCACCTGCCACTTATATTCTGGCACCTTATGTGGGTATAGAAGTCTAATTGGATGCACATGCTCAGCCTTAACTCGTTGGCATTCCAAGAATCAAGCTACAAATATAGTTATATCTCTCTTGAATCCTGGCTAAAAGTATAACTGAGTCCCTCTATCATTTTAGTCACACTAGGGTGCCCTGAATATGGTACATTATGGAATTCCTCTAACACCAACTCTCAATCCTACAAAATTAGGAATATACATACAACCCTGGAACCTCAAGATTTTTTCGGTCTCAAACACATAACCCACATATCTATGATCTGAAGGATCTGTTGATGGTCAAAATAGCACAACAACAGTTAAACAGAATATTGCTATTATGTTTCTCCTGAAAGAGAAAGACAACACATGGATATCTTAGCTCCCAAGGTCTTTGTAGTTGGTTCTTAACTGTGCTGATGTTGCTCAATGGTTGATGTGAATTGTAATGTTCAAGGGGCCTGCTAGTGTTGAGCTTGTGGATTGTTCTAAGATCAACCATGAATTTAAACCTACTTTAACTGAGGTTTTTAAAGAAACAGAAAAAGATAGATTAGAGCTTTGGAACAGAAAAGAATGTTAATTCATCCAATTTAACCAGACTTGTTACCTTTCAAGGAATTCCTAACTAAAACTACAAAACAAAATTAACTTGTGATTAACACACTGTTTCATTCATTCACAATGCTAATTTCAATAACAAATTGCAAGTTACTATTTAAACAAAACATCAAATCAAACTTCATTCCTTGAAAGCTTCTCAAATCAAATGATTAACTCAAGATAAATACCATTTCAAAACACAATCTGGAGTAGATCTTAATCTGGTTGCTTCTACTATTAGTGAAACAGATAAGCAACATTTACAAACTTGGCACAATCACCAGTGTACAGAGAATCCATGACTCCAAATCGTTTCCATCTATACTAAGAAAATTGGAAAGATACATTACTGGCTTCCACTGACTCTAACTCCTAACTAAGAAGACAAAAGAAGCTCCCATTACAAAGAATCAGGATGCAGCTCTGTCTCATCTATCCTTCAGAAAATTCCTATTCTTGAAAATCTATCACTAGACATGTCTACTCTATTATCTCCTCTATTTCTGCTAACTTTTTTTTGTAACTTTCTAACCTTCTTTTTTTTTTTACAAAGAGGCAAAAATTCCATATATACAGAATGTACCCAAAAGAATGCACTAGCCCCTATCTTAGGGTTTACAAAAATATCAGTTTTTTTAGAAGGGTTGGCTCCGAGATCTTTTGATAGAGTTAATGTTGTGTTGAATGGCATCCCGGCTATCCATGCTGGTGAAAGATTGTTCTGGGAATGACCTGTAGATCTTTTATAACTACAACATTAACTCCTAGCCTCTGTGTCCATCTTTGATCTCCCTTGTAGAGTTGTGCTCTAAAGAATTGCCATTAATACCAATCTGCCTTTCCCCAACAGACCTCATAATTGTCCCTGTGACTCATAGTTTCTTCCTCTTTTCTGCCTTTCTCCCTGCTCTAGATCCTTCTTCCCATTGACCGTCCCTTTTGGAAATAGTTTTCGGCTTCCTTGTTAGATCTCTGCACCATTGTTCATCAAGGTGTTCCATCAAATCATTCACGAAGCAGATCCAAACCGATTGCATTCTATTGGCCTTCTTCAAGGTGGTAGTCAATTAGTCAATGGCTCACTTTAGTTCCTTTTGATTGGGCGAACAAACGCCACGACAAACTTTCAGGCAGTCAAAAGTGGCCCATATTGAATCGCATGTCGGTGAGACACTAATCGTGTCTCCCCGATGCGATTATGCCTCTCCTAGCAGCTATCGACATAGCATATGACAATCGGTGAGACCTTTTAGCGAGCTGCAGAAGTTATATCGATACCACAAAACTATCGGCAAGACAATTGTGGCAAGACCATTGCACTCGGGAAGACATCTCCTTGAGCCCCAATCATCCACTTGGAGCTTCTCCGAGCTCATTCCTATTCCCTGAGCTTAAGCCCCTTCTAACTCGGCAAGACTTCTTCAAGTCGGTGGGACATTTTTCTGAGTTCAAGATCTTTTGGCGAGCTCATCTTATGTTAGGGAGATCTCCATTTGTCGATGAGACCTTATGCCGAAGGCATACCCCTTTCGTCAAGACCTCACTGTATCGGCAGGACCTTTCGCCGAATTCATTCATTCTACCCGGGTTCATTATGTTTCAATGAGACGTTTTATCAGCCGGAAAGACTTATAGTGATATCCTCCCCATCAGTGAGACAATCCCATATTGACAGGACATCCCCCCAAGCCCACTATGTTACACCGAAGGCACACCCTTCAGCGAGACACATGCTAATTGGCCAGACCTCATGCCAAAGGAAAAATCATTTGCCAAAATCAAAACTTTCGATGGGACCTCCTTCTGTCGGTAGGATATTATGCCAAAGGCCTACCCCCTTTGGCGAGTTGAGATCACATCAGGGAAACTCTCTTAGGCGGTGAGAGTTCATGTCAAAAGCAAACCACTCTCCCCGAGCTCTTTATCCTTCGGTGATGCTAGTCTTGCGCGTAATGATCGAGGAGACTTCCTTTGGTAGGCGAGATGTTACACCGATATCATGCCATATCGGCAAGACTTTCCCCGGTCGGAAAGACCTTCTGCCAAAATCCAAACATTACACCGAAGGGAGAGAACACTTTGGCGAGACTTTTCCTCTTCGGCCAGACCTCATGCCAAACATAAATCTTTCCTAGTGAGATCTTCATCTTTTGGCAAGCTCAGACCATTCGGGGGAGACTTCCAGCTTGTCGAGTAGACTTCTCAGCGATGCAAACCCCCTTTGGATTTCAAATGAACAAAACCAAGCCACCAGTCGGCAAGACATCTGAAAGGTCCCAGTGACTTTCTTCTTGAGGAGTTTTATGCTGAATGTGATTGAGGCATGCCTTCAGTTCACTTCCCTGAGAGATATCCTCAGATGAGGGATTCAATCCTACAAAGCAAATGCCTCCATTAGTCCTCAAAGCATACAAAATACACTATTTTTTTTATTATTTCATTCAATTCTTAGCAAGAAGAAAACCAACTCAAGCTGAGACAAAACCAAAATCAAATAGGACACAAGACAAAGTTAAGAGGAAAAGAAAATAATTCCAAAGGCCAAAGCAAATAACAAAGGCAATGAAACCAAAAAGACAAGGGGGACTCATTTTATTCCAGAATAAAATAGGGTGGTTATACAGGGCATAACAAATGGCAACTCGGCTTCGAAAATGGTTTAACCATTTTTAAGAAACTGAAGGACTCAGCTACCCAAAACTCTGGTTCATGAACATAACAACTCCAGTTGGGTTAGTTTTAACAACCAAGGCTGAGCTAGAATCTCAAATGTAAATCAACAATAGCTACCCCTGAATCTATGTGTGTGCTTGATTGTGCATCATTCTTTTATAATTTTTTCTTCATCTTTCGAACAACAATGTGCATGATTTGAGCTACATGAGTTGATCCCCTTTAGCTATTGTGCAATGAAATCCTGGGCATTGCTCCGCTACTAGTCAGGTGTCCATAGCCCCAGCGGAGATACCTCTAGTTTTCTCACAACATTGCTCTACTACAAGCCAGACGTCCATAGCCCCGATAGAGATACTGGAATCACCCATTCATATTGAGTCTTCTTTTCTCTCTAAACAGTTCTCTTTCTTTTATTTTTCCATAGAGTTTCAGATATTTCATTCAATTTTTTTTTCAATATGTCAGATGTTTAACATCTGTTCTAGGTTGAAAACTACCATGGACCTCATAACAACACTTGGGAGATCAGATTTTTCACTCAAATCCTACAACACTATCATCCTAGGACAAATATGCCATTACAAAGGGGATGATCTTGATAATTTGTGATAGATTCAAAGGAGCCAATGAAGGTTATTTACTTTGTACCTTGTTTCAAGACTTTCCACAACTCTTATTGACAATGGGCATGAAGCAAAAGTTTAGGACAAAATCACCCAATCAGCAAACGTGAAAATACCTAAACCGCTTCTCTCCTAATAACCAAAGTATACTTTAGATAATAGCCCACCATTTTAAGATGGAAAGAACAGAGAAACCCCAAAAAACAAAACAAGACAAAAAGAAAGGACAAACAAACAAACAACAAAACTATTTACAAGCCGAATAGAAGCACATTATTTACAAACAAGAAACAAAACAAATTATTTGCATAAAGAACAACAAACTATTTACATGCAAGATAGAATTAGAAATCCCTATGACTTGAAATAATGCTTAAGAAACTGCCCATTGACAGGCAAGGGAACAGGTTCTCCAGTTAAACTACTCAGTCTGAAAGCATTTTCTTCTAGGATCTCAGCAATCGGATAAGGACCTAACCAGAGCTTATCAAATTTATGGTGACTGCCCTTCTTTTCACTAGCTTTATCCCATAACAACACAAGGTCTGATATTCTAAAAGCTTTGATTTTGGCTCTTCTATCAAACCAACATTTGATAACAACTTGATGTCTAAAGAATTGTTGCAAGGTGGTATCTTTCTGCTCTTCTAATTTCAACAAGGCAGCTAATCTTACTTCTATTCTATTATCACTAGAGTAGAACTTCTGCATGAACTCAAGGATAGGTATTTGCAAATGAATAGGGAACACAGGCTCTTGTCCATACACTAGTTTAAATGGTGAAGTTTTTAAAGCAGCCTTGATCCTAGTCCTATCTTCCCATAACGCAAACCTTAGTTGGGTGTGCTAGTTCCTAGGGTTGTTTTCTCACAATTTTTTAATTACCCCTAAAAGATTCTTATTGGTTGATTCTGCAACTCCATTGCCTTGTGGGTAATAGTTTGAAGAATATTTTAAGACAATTTTGTGATCATATGCCCATGAAATGAACTCAGCAGAAGAAAAGGAAGAGCCATTGTCACATACCAATGCGAAGGGTACTCCAAACCTAGTGGTGATGCATTCGGTGAGAAACTGGATTACTACCTCCATTGTGATGTTCTTGCAAGGTATAGCCTCTGTCCATCTTGTGCAGTAATCAATAGCAGTCAAAATAAACTTGTGTCCTGCAGAAGAGTTTGGGTTAATTACCCAAATAAAATCTAGTGCCCACTAGGAAAATGGCCTTACCTCATAGACAAGCTGCAATGGCATGGTTGGATGGCATTCCTTTGATGTAGAAATATGACATATGTGACATTTTCTTACATGTTGATGGGTATCTTTGAACACACACGGACAGTAATAACCAGATCTAAGGATTTGATGTGCTAATGAATCTACAGAACCATGACATGTGTCGTGTTTCCCATGAAATTCAGTGATCACTTTCTTAACCTCTTGCTGATCAAGGCATTGTAGGTATACTCCCTCAAAATTCTTCCTGTATAGCAATCCTCCCTTGAGAATATAATGAGAGCTCTTCATTCTCAACACTCTCCTTTGAGTGGCATTCATCCCCTCTGGACATCGATTGTTGAGAATGAAACTGATGATATTCGCATACCAAGGGTCGTTTGAGCAGGACTGAGTTGTGTATTGCTGGAAAATAATATTTTTACCAGCATCAGCCATGGATTTAGATAGGCTTGTGCCTCTAACAAGTTTCATAGGGCATATCTCCAAATTGAACTCCTGCAAAATGGCCATCCATTTCCCTCTTCTTTCTCCTAGCTCGCTCTGCATAAGTAAAGACTTCACAGCAGCCTCAAGAACTACAACAATAATTTGACTTCGAAGAATGTAGTGCCTGAATTTCTTAACAGCTCGGACTAGCGCAAAAGCTTATTTTTCAAGAGGTGGGTACTTAACTTCAGCATTTTTGAATGGAGAGCTCATGAAAGTGATTGGCCTCTCTTCTCCCTCTTCTCTTCGTTGAGTTAGTATAGCTACACAGGAATGTTCAGAAGCAAAGGAATAGATGTAGAACGGCTTCAAGTAGTCAGGGCTGGTAAGGACTAGTGCTTCTGAAATGGATCGCTTGACCTATGAAAATGCGGCCTTTGCCTCATCACTCCACTCTATCTTGGTGTCTTTCTTCATCATCTCATTTAGTGGTTTTACGATTTTTGCAAAGCCCGTGATAAACTTTCTCACAAAGTTGATCTTTCCAAAGAAAGACCTCATTTCTTTCTTGCTTCCTAGCCTGGTGATCTTCAAAATGGACTCAACTTGGTCTGGATAAATTGATATTCCTCTTTCAGAGATTACGTGTCCCAAAATCTTCCCTTTAGAAACTCTGAACACACACTTTTTTGGATTCAGGGAGACGCCATAATGGATACACCATTCAAGAACCCTAGCTAAGTCTACAGCATGGTTCAATCTATCCTTGGAGAACACTGTTAGATCATCCATGTAAACAATAATGCATTTACCAATTAGATCCCTGAATGCTACGTCCATGGCACGCTAAAAAGTTGCTCCAGCGTTTATCAGACCGAATGGCATTCTTCTGTATGCAAATGTTCCCCACTTTGTAGTGAAGGTTGTCTTCATTTTGTCCTCACAGTTAACCATTACCTGATTGTATCTAGAGTAACCATCCAAGAATGATATCATATAAGATCCATTGACAGTCTGCAAGACTTCATCCAGAGAAGGGAGTGGATAATTGTCTTTTTCTGCTTTGTTCAGATTCCTAAAGTCTACACATAGCCTAATCTCTCCATTTTTCTTACGAATTGGGACCAACTTAGCCACCCATGTTGAATGTCATACAGGGAAAATTATCCTTGTAGAAATCAATTTCTGAACTTTTTTAAGGATCAGTGGTTCAATCAGGGCGTTGATAGGGCATTGCTTTTGTCGGAATGGTTTAGCTTTGGGCTTTAGAGGGATGGTATGATTTATTACAAAAGCATCAAATATTTTCAAATCCTCATACCCCCAAGCTATCACAGCAATATCTATCTTTAGTGCCATCAATATGTCTTTCCTAATTGCTTTAGGGTAGGCTTTCCCTATGTAGACATTCCTTTCAGGGCCAGAATCAGCTAGGTTAACAACTTCATATTCACCTCCTTTATCTTCAGCTGATATCTTCTCCCGAGCCCTTGGGTCTGAATCAAAAATTCTTTCCAAGGCCACCATTCCCTTGGGGATGCTATTACTTTTTAGATTGAGGACCCCTTCTGTATCACAATCTCCATGGTTCCAATCTTCTTGATCCCTGTTGGACTCATCAATGATTTGTCCTTCAAAAGCATCTGAACTTGCTAGAAAAGCCAAAATATGTCGATTATCATCAAAAACTTAAAAGTTCCTGACATTATCAGGAACTGCGGGGGTGGAAATTAATTCCACTGAGAATCTCTTGAGCTTGGAGCCTTGCATAGGTTCCAGGGTGCTTGCAGCAATAGCTAATGAATCAGCTATCTGATTCTCCTCTCTTGGGATTAAGCTAATCCCAAAAGCATCAAATTCTTCAATCAAGTTCCATATCCTATTTCAATATGTTGCCATCCTTTTATTGTGACATGTGTATTGGTTGCACACTTGCTTAATAATAATTTCTGAATCTCCTTTGACCATCAAGGCTGTGACTTTCTTCTTATGTGCAAATGTCATCCCCCATGCCAGAGCTTCATATTCTGCTATGTTGTTAGTGCACCCAAATTGTAGCCTGTAAGAAGCAAAGAAAGTTTTCCCTTTTGGGCTGGTTAATTCAATCCCAACACCATATCCTGTTTTGGACTTAGATCCATCAAATGTGAGGGTCCATAGCTGATTGTGAGCTGGGGTTGGTCCTTGAGGGGTTATTGTGGACATTTGGATAGAATGGGCCAAAGGTGGGTCTACTTGATCTTTTGCATTAGATATAGGGAATGGGTGTTCAATCGGTTCCTCAGATGTAATTTCTAATTCTTGCACAGATATATCATATAATCTGTGGCTATCCTTCTGACAGTCACTTGTTCCTTTGGTTAATCCCCCAGGTTTTGGGATATTCATGAGTGCAGGGGTGTCAAACACTTCTTGGGGTTGCTCCTCATCAATATGCTGATTCGAAAATGTGTCTGGGGTAGGTTCAATTTGAGAAGGAGCTTACTTTGAAGGTATCCTATCCCTGGTTAACATTATTGCTTCCTTGGTTTCCAAATGAGAAGTGGATCTCAACGGTCTTGGGGTGACTTCTAAGCTAGCTTCCCTCGGGCTTGGGGAAACATGTGATTTAAAATGTCAATGGCTATAAAGTCAATCTTAATGATTTTGGTAATGCACCCTGCACCAATTAAGGAGTAGAAGACTCTGCAGATCGATATCTTCCCCTAGGACCAGCTGATCCTGTTGTAGCTTCTTGATCAATGCTTGTTGGTTTTCATTAATCACAAAATCAGGGGATTTTGGTATTGGCAGTTCTTTAGGATCAAGAACAAAAAAGGTTAAAATTTCCTCTCTTTTATAAACCCCTATCCCAGTTTCAAAGTAAGCTACCTCATTGGATAAATCATACTCAGTGATGACATGCTTGAGGTGAGGCTCACTTTGGATCCTAATCTATGTAGGCACTCCCTTCCATGGTAGCCACATATGTGAAAAGTCAAGGGAGAGATATCCCCCTATACCTTTCATCAAATCTCTGCTCAATAGCATACCATAAGTCTCAGGAATGTCTGCCACTTGAACATCTATATTGGTTTAAATCCTAGGGTCTGACCCTACTTGCACATGTATGTTTCGCAATTCTCCAACTACATTAACCTCTATTTTATCAAGTTGGATGACCTTCTTGTTTTTATGAACAGGGTTTAATCCCAATTTCTTGCATACAGAAAATGGCATAACATTGCCCGAAGCTCCTGAATCTAACAGACAATTATGTAGGTTCTTCCCACAAATTCTTAAACATAAAAGAAATGGTGGAGTACCTACCTTGCTTCGGTACATGGTTGTGTTCATTTCTGCAGCAAGTGCCACCTTGTTCTTTCCTTTTGATTTTTCAGCTTGCTCCAAAGCTTTCAACACTATCTCTCGTTGAGCAGGGCACCACTTTAGGATGTCAAAATATGACAAAGAGGTTTTTTGTTTCTGCATCTCAGAAACAATATCAAATTCTATATTACAACTTGCACTACCTTTGAAAACACCAAATGAATTACCCTTGTTATGGAGGTCAGGCAGGCCTTTTGGTGGAGGGTTATTATCAGCACTTTTATTTGGAGGTACCATGTGATTAGGTGGCATTGATGAGGTGAATGGACCCTTATTTTGATTTCTGAGGAAATGCCCTCCCTTTGTCTAAAAAGCTTGGGCATCATATAAATCTTCCTTTGGTTCATTCTCCCTCTGCATTGGGAATGAGGGTTCTTCTTCAAAGAGGTCATAAGTCATAGCCGTATTCACTGAGCCACCTTCTTTGTTTGAATTCCCTTGAAATGTTTGGGCATCTGCTTGTGCCATCTTAACAACTTTCTCCATTTCAGGGTAATTTACCTTAGAATGAATGGCAGTATCATGCAGCCTACACCAATTAGTCATAAAATTAAGGTCAGCCACATTTGCAGTATGGGACCTCTCCTCATTAGCTTGATAATTATGGGAAACTCCACCGTTGTTTGGCCCTGTATTCCATTGTCGGTTGTTATTTGGTCTCTGGTTATATCCTCTATTTTAATTCTAATACCCTTGGTTGGAGGAGTTTTGGCCTTGATAACCCCTTTGGTTGTAATTGTTATGATTCTGATAATTACCCTGATTCTTGTTGTTTTGATTAGGGTAGTTACCTTGGTTTTGGGAGGGGTTCAATCAAAGTTGAGCCATGTCATTTGTGACTTGGGACAGTGTTTTCTTTAAGGTTTCTACCTCATTTGTAAGTTGAACTATCTTTTCACTTTCCACACTCTTAACAACAGGTGGCTGACCACCATGATTTGGTGTTCCAATTTGGTTATGATGACCATGGGGACTTTGAGGAACCTATGATTGCTGAAAGAAGTCAGGAGTTCCAGTAGCAAAGAATGGAATAGGTGGTTGAGTTTACAATTCAGACATAGGTCCATAATGGGAAGGAGACATTCCTGGGACAGTATTGAATAGAGGGGTTGGGCTATGCATCTGATATCCTATTGAAGGGAAACCTCCTCCCAAACTTCCTTGTTGAGAACTAATTTGTTGTTGCAGCTTGATAGCCAAATGGTAAACTTTAGATAGAGAATCAATATATGTCGGCTGATAAGTCCTTTGCAGGAATAAGCCGAGCAGGGGGTCTATAACTCTAAAGTAAGCTTGAATGGCACTATTTTCAGCAACTAAATAGGGGTCTTTTAGTCTCCTATACATTCGTTGAAACTTGGTATTAAACAAGGGAAAAGGTTCACCTGGCTCCTTCCTAATAGTAGCAAATTGGTGGAACAGAATGGATGGATCCACATAGATTCTGAACTGATTGATGAAAGCATTCTCCAAGTGAGTCCAGGTCAAAATGGAACCTTGCAAAAGATTAAGATACCAGTTATACGCCATGTCTCCTAAGGAATAAGGGAACAACCTACAAACTACAATATGGTGAGCTATCTGAGCTCTGGTACAAGCATCCTTAAAAGCTTGTATGTGCTCTTCAGCACTCCTTGATTCACCATAAATGCATTTGGGACAGAATTTCTTGGGATTCTTAGGCATATCGTGAAAACCTCCCAGAATAGTCCCTAATGGAGAGGGATTATTCTAAAAAAATGTCATTGGTAGCGGTGGTAGTGGTTGAGATGGATTGGGTGGTGGATTGATAGGTACCCACTGGAGTATAGGTGAAAAGCCTGGTGGAGTGAGCGGGGCTGACAAGGGTGGTATGATAGTTGAGCCAGTCTTATGACTCTTGTGTCTTATTGGAGTCTTAAGTTTTATCAAAGGTGGTGGATTTTCAGCTGATCGAAGAACTCTACAGGACCTTTCTAGTGAGAAAAACCCAGTATTATCCAGCTTTCCCTTCTAGGCCCTCCTTCTAGCGCCAGTTTCTGTTGATGGTCAAAATAGCACAACAACAATTAAACAAAATATTGCTATTATGTTTCTCCTGAAAGAGAAAGACAACACATGAATATCTTAGCTCCCAAGGTCTTTGTAGTTGGTTCTCAACTGTGCTGATGTTGCTCAATGGTTGATGTGAATTGTAATGTTCAAGGGGCCTGCTAGTGTTGAGCTTGTGGATTGTTCTAAGATCAACCATGAATTTAAACCTACTTTAACCAAGGTTTTTAAAGAAACAGAAAAAGATAGATCAGAGCTTTGGAACATAAAAGAATGTTAATTCATCCAATTTAACCAGACTTGTTACCTTTCAAGGAATTCCTAACGAAAACTATAGAACAAAATTAACTTGTGATTAACACATAGTTTCATTCATTCACAGTGCTAATTTCAATAACAGATTGCAAGTTACTATTTAAAAAAAACATCAAATCAAACTTCATTCCTTGAAAGCTTCTCAAATCAAATGATTAACTCAAAATAAATACCATTCTGGAACACAATATGGAGTAGATCTTAATCTGGTTGCTTCTACTGTTAGTGAAAGAGATAAGCAACATTTACAAACCTAGCACAATCACTAGTGTACAAAGAATCCATGACTCCAAATTATTTCCATCTATACTAAGAAAACTGGAAAGATACATTACTAGCTTCCGCTAAATCTAACTCCTAACTAAGAAGACAAAAGAAGCTCCTATTACAAAGAATCAAGATGCAACTCTATCTCCTCTATCCTTCAGAAAATTCCTATTCTTGAAATCTATCTCTAGACCTGTCTACTCTATTATCTCCTGTATTTCTGCTAACCTTTTTTTGTAACTTTCTAACCTTCTTTTTTTTTACAAAGAGGCAAAAATGCCATATATACAGAATGTACCCAAAAGAATGTGCTGGCCCTTGTCTTAGGGTTTACAAAAATATCAGTTTTTTTAGAAGGGTCGGCTCCCAAATCTTTTGATAGAGTTAATGTTGCGTTGAATGGCATCCCCGTTGTCCAAGTTGGTGAAAGATTGTTCTGGGAATGACCTGTAGATCTTTTATAACTATAGCATTAACTCCTAGCCTTTGTGTCCATCTTCGATCTACCTTGCAGAGCTGCCTTGAATTATCTAAAGCATTGCCATTAATACCGATCTGCCTTTCACCAACAAACCTCACAACTGTCCCTGTGACTTGTAGTTTCTTCCTCTTTTCTGCCTTTCTCCCTGCTCGAGATCCTTCTACCCATTGACCGTCCCTTATGGAAATAGTTTTCGACTTCCTTGTTATATCTCTGCACCATTGTTCATCAAGGTGTTTCATCGGCTCATTCACGAAGTAGATCCAAACTGGTTACATTATGTTGGCCTTCTTCAAGGTGGTAGTCAATCAGTCAATGGCTCACTTTAGTTCCTTTCAATTGGGTGAACAAACGCAACAACATACTTTTGGGCAGTCAAAAGTGGCCCATATTGAATCACATGTCAGTGAGACACTAATCGTGTCTCCCCAATGCGATTATGCCTCTCCTAGCAGCTATTGGCATAACATATGACAGTCGGTGAGACCTTTTAGCAAGCTGGAAAAGTCATATCGATACCACAAAACTATCAGCAATACATTCATGGCGAGACCATTACACTCGGGAATACATCTCCCCAAGCCCCAATCATCTACTCAGAGCTTCTCCGAGCTCATTCCTATTCCCCGAGCTTAAGCCCCTTCTACCTCGGTAAGACTTCTTCAAGTTGGTGGAACATTTTTCTAAGTTCAAGATCTTTCAGCGAGCTCATCTTATGCGCAGAGATCTCCATTTGTTGGTGAGACCTTATGTCGAAGGCATACCCCTTTCGCCGATACCTCACTGTATCGGTAGGACCTTTCGCCGAATTCATTCATTCTGCCTGGGCTCATTATGTTTCGGTGAGACTTTGTCAAGTCGATGAGACGTTTTGTTGGGCAGCAAGAGTTATAATGATATCCTCCTCATCGGTGAGACAATCCCATATCGACAGGACATCCCCCCGAGCCCACTATGTTACACCGAAGGCACACCCTTCGGCGAGACACATGCTAATTGGCCAGACCTCATGCCAAAAGAAAAATCATTCGCCGAGCTCAAAAATTTTGGTGGGGTCTCCTTTTGTCGGTAGGACATTATGCCAAAGGCCTACCCCCTTTGGTGAGCTGAGATCACATCAGGGAAACTCTCTTAGGTCAGTGAGACTTCATGCTGAAAGCAAACCACTCTCCCCTAGCTCTTTATCCTTCGGCGACTAGTCTTGTGCGTAATGATCGGGGAGACTTCCTTTGGTCGATGAGATGTTACATCGATATAATGCCATATCGGTAAGACCTTCCAGCAAAATCCAAACATTACACCAAAAGGAGAGAACACTTCAGCGAGAATTTTCCTCTTCGGCCAGACCTCATGCCAAACATAAATCTTTCCCGGCGAGATCTTCATCTTTTGGTGAGCTCAGACCATTTCGGGGAGATTTCCAGCTTGTCGGGCAGACTTCTTAGGGATGCAAACCCCCTTTGGATTTCAAATGAACAGAGCCAAGCCACCAGTTGGCAAGACATCTTAAAGGTCCCAACGACTTTCTTCTTGAGAAGTTTTATGCTGAATGTGATTGAGGCATGCCTTCAGTTCACTTCCCTGAGAGATATCCTCAGATGAGGGATTCAATCCTGCAAAGAAAATGCCTTCATTAGTCCTCAAAGCATATAAAATACACTATTGTTTATGATTATTTCATTCAATTCTTAGCAAGAAGAAAACCAACTCAAGCTAAGACAGAACCAAAATCAAATAGGACACAAGACAAAATTAAGAGGAAAAGAAAAGAATTCCAAAGGCCAAAGCGAATAACAGAGGCAATGAAACCAAAAAGAGAAGGGGCACCCATTTTGTTCTAGAACAAAATGGGGTGGTTATGCAGGGCATAACATGATCCTGCTCTAGGGATTGTTTCACCCTTTCATAATGCTCATCCCCTGGTAAGGCTTGATTCACCTGTTGCCTAAAATTGGATTTTATTGTAACCATGGCTGCAAAATGTCTTCTCCTACTCAAGGCATCTGCTACCCTATTTTCCTTTCCCTTAATATACTCGATGCCAAAGTCATACTCACTCAAAAATTCCAACCATCACCTTTGACAGGAATTCAAGTTGGTTTGAGTAAAGATATACTACAATCCAACATGATATGTTTTTAACTCAAAGGGCTTCCCTAAGAGGTAGTGCCTCCACATCTAAAGAGCATGTACTATGGCTGCCAACTCTAAATCATGTGGTGCATAATTTAATTCATGTTGTTTCAATTTTTTGGATTCATATGCCACCACTTGTCCTTCTTGCATGAGAACTTCTCCTACACCTTCTCCTAATGCATTTGTAATTATTGTGAAATGTCCATTCAAATCAGGCACAACTAGAATAGGTGCAGAAGTGAGTTTCTCTTTTAGCAATTGAAAATATTTTTCACATTTATCACTCCACTCGAATTTCTTTCCCTTTCTTTAGAGTGCAGTAATGGGTGTTGCAATTGTTGAGAACCCTTGGACAAACCTCCTATAATAACTGGAAAGCCCCATAAAGCTTCAGACTTCAGAAACATTTTGCAGTGCTAGCCATTCTAAAATTGCCTTGCTCTTATCTAGGTCCACTGTTATCCCATCTACTGAAATAACGTGCCCCAAATAGTGCACCTACGATTGGTAAAAGGTACATTTAGACATCTTCACATATAGCTTATGATCTCTCAACCGATGCAACACTATCCTTAGGTGCTTGTCGTGATCTTCGTCTGACTTAGAATATATTAAGATATCATCTACGAAGATTAAAACAAAATTACCTAGGAATTCCCAGAAGATGTTGTTCATCAAATTCATGAAGGTTGCAGGGGCATTGGTTAGCTCGAACAATAACATTGTGAATTTTTAGTGCTCGTATCTCATCTTGAAAGCAGTCTTGTGAATATCTTCATCTTTTATCCTTAGTTGATGGTATCCCAATCTCAGATCAATTTTTGAGAATACCTTAGCCCCTTTTAAATGATTGAACAAATCATCAATCCTAGGGAGCATATATTTATTCTTAATGGTGACCTTGTTAAGCATTTTGTAATCAATGCACAACCTCAAGGTCCCATCCTTCTTTTTCACAAGTATAACAGGAGCTCCCCATGGTGACACACTTTTCCTTATAAAACCTCGATTCAACAATTCCTCCAACTGGGCCTTTAGTTCATATAATTCTATGGTGTTCGTCCTGTACGGTGCCTTAGACAGAGGCTCAACTTCAGTTAGTAAATCTATTGAGAAGTCAAATACTCATTTAGATGGTAGCTTAGTCAGCTCATCAGGAAAAACATCTTGGAATTCTTTTAGAATGGGATGGTCATTAACTGATGACTCTGTCTCCTCAAGGTCCTTGACTTTTATTGCATAAATAGTGCATCCCTTTTGACTTTCCTTCTTTAATTGCATGGCAGAGACGTGCCTGAGCTCCAAAGGCTTTTTACACCACAAATTTCAACATGATTTCCCTGATCATCAAGACACTTCACTATTTTCTCTTCGCAATCAACAAGGACCTTATGTTCGGTAGCCAATTTATCCCCAAAATTACATCATAAGACCCCAAAGGTGCTACATATAAATTGACCTGTGTTTTGAAACTAGGGAGTTCAAGTTCACTACAGGCTAGGCATTGCTCCACCTTCCTCTCTACCCGATTTCCCTACTGAACTTTCCATGAATTTTCCATATAGCCTGGCTTAATGGATAATCTAAATACAACATGAGGATCCACAAAACTATCAATGGTGCCAGTATCAATCAAAATAGAAATAGGGTTTTATCCAAAAAGTTTACCCGATAGTTGGATAGGTGTAGCCTAGTAATCGGCTTAGTGATTATCAACCACTGTATGAATATGATGTTGATTCCTATTATTCTACATATTCACCCTCTGAGGGAACACACTGGCATAGTGCTCACCACCACAAGTATAACAACCTCCACGAAGTGCTTTAGGCCTGTCAGAAAAATCCCTCCTATTATTGTTGTTTTTATTGTAATTAGCCCTCTTATTGTTGCCCCGATTCCCACCATTTTGATCCTAAGAACTATTACCCCTTTTTAGATTTTAGATCTACCAACTATTATTGCCCTAATTTCCTTGATTACTCTGATTGCCCTGGTTACTCTGATTACCCTAATTATTGTTACCCTGGCAATTTCCTTGGGATTTCTTATTGCCATACTTTGCATCTCTGCTTTTCTTGTAGTTTGCAACCTGTTATAATTTATGTTCCTGCTTAATTGTTAATTCAAAGGCCTCATTCATGGTGGCAGGCTTATGCATGTCCACCTCATTTCCAATTTGAGGCCTAAGCCCCAAAATGAATTTTTGGACCCGAAACTTCTCATCATGTCGGTATTGGGGTACGTACTTAAGCAAGTGAGAGAATTTCTTCCAATATTGTGTCACTGTCATTCCTCCTTGAATGAGAGTCTGGAATTCTTTCATCTTTTTGTCAAAATAGGACTGCAGTAGCCACCTCTTTCTGAACAACTGTAAAAATTGATCCCAAGTTACCTTGCCATGCAAAAATTGTTTATCAGACCTTTCATTCTCCCACCAAGTGACAGCTTCACCGGTGAGCTAGTATGACCCCCATTCAGCCTTACTTTCATTGGACAAGTTTTGTAGGGAAAAATACCTCTCCATTTCAATTACCCAAGCTTCTGCTCCATCCCCAAAATATTTTCCATCAAACTTTGGCGAAATGACCTTCTTGAGGTCCTTACCCAATTCTTCAGCTACCTTCCCTAGCTTACTTTGATTTCTTTCAGTCTTAGGGTTTTCTCCATTTGTTTCATTCTTGTTATTTTCACTTTCACCAAGATTCGGCCTTGATGGCCCAGTCTGTCTTCCATGTTCTAGGTTGTCAATCTTGGCCTCTTGTCTACTCAATATGGCCAAAATATGATCCAACTTATCATTGGGATCACCACGGGATCCTCCCCCTTGTTGATAGGTGTATCTAACATCCATTAGGAGTTACCCTGGAAAAACATAGCATCAAGCGTAATTAGGCATAGGTCCTAGAGTTAAACCTTGCTGCTCTGATACCAAAATGTAAAGATTGAAATATTTCCATTCCATACAAAGTAATTTCATGAATTACATACATTTCAAGTAAAGTGAAATAAATACATCCAAAACATGAATTATTCAAAAATTCTCAAGGCTATTTCATAAATGAGTTATCAATCAACATACACCAATAAGCGTGTTACAATTCATCTATTTCAATGATCCATATCAAGTTTACATCAATGATACATCCATGGAAATAAAGATACAATGTACAAATTGTCTATGCAAGCCATACAAAAATAGTATATGAGATATATCCATGACAAAGTGAATTTTTGATCCTCACCCGCCTTGACTCCATTGGTCTTCTTGCACTGAGACCAAGAGTGTAGTTAAGGTTCCTTTTACACCCAACCACGAAGCACATGACTTCCCCGGGTTTCTTCCTATCTCAAATAAATCCCCACCCTGCACGAGGAGCCTAGAAACCTGGAACAACATAGCAGGAGGGAACTCTCGATATAAGTCTGATGCCTATATGCATTCCTATACTTAGAATAACATATTTCTTGCAAACAGGAGGTGGCATAGACCTATATAACATTTAAATCTAGGCTTTTAATCCATTTATTTCAATGGTACATTTGTTTGGCCAAGCATAAACATAATTAATTGATAGTTTTAGAAAAGGTAAAACTAGCATCTCTGTGGGTCCACCTTCGGCATCCTTTCCTGAAAGTCTACTCATAAAGGAAACAAATAATGTATTTTCCACATAAAATTTCATTCAGTTTAACAACATTTACTCATACAAGCATTTTATCATAAAACACATTTCATTGACAAGTTCTTAAATCATTTTGCATAAGTACAATAAATTATTATATGCAACTCACAAATGATTCTACATTTTCACTAAGCATTTCATTCTTCAAATTAACTATTCTTCAATGAATAAAAGCAAGTTTATGCAATGAGCTCATTTCCATGTACACGCAAGAAATCCCTCATTATATCTCCAATTGAAAGATTTAATCTAATTAACAATTGGTGTAAATTGAAATAAAAACACACTCTAATCAGCATTGTATATACTACTAGAGAATTTCAGTTCACCTTTACTCCTATGATAATGTACACTCATGTATCTATTTATATATTCAACTATTTATATATATAAGTTCTTAATACTAAAGTTAAGAAATAAATTATTTCTAAATAGCTGATTTATGTAAATTTGAAATAAAGAATCCTCTCTAATCAGTAATATATGCATTTTTAGAAATTACATTTTTGCACGTATATTATTTTAATATACATTCACATATATACAAACATCTATATGTTCATATATATAATAAGAATACATTACACCTAGTTTCAAAATGAAACCAATACTTACACAAAAACTTATCAACATAACATAGAAATCTTGGTCATTCCCAGCCAAGTTTAAATCTGCCCGCTCCTAATCTCAGAACTTGTTTAATTTCAAATGAGAACAAATATTTATGTATACATACACATATTGATATTCATATCTAAAATAAAATGTGTATATATACATATATAAATACATAGAAATTATCAAGATAAGCATAGAATATAGTCTCAACTAGTTAATCATTTTACATCAAAAAATTATCAGACTCATAAAGGTGCATATATATATTGGCTCATAACTTAATATATATTTCAATCTATATATATATGATTAATTTAATATATCTTTTTATCCATTTTAACAAGAAATTTATCATTCCCATGTCAACTTATGTTATCTATTCATTTTGAAAATATGCTTTGCACATATATATATATATATATATATATATATATATATATATATATATATATATATATATATATATATATATATAGGTATATATATTTATATTTTACACTGCCTCTAACACATAAATTCATATTTATAATAGTAATGAGTTTAAACACAGAGATGTATATTCTATAACTGCAGTTTATAGATACTAGCATTTCCATATATATACATGCACACACACAAATATACGTGTGTGCTAGAAACAATACTTAACTCCGTTTATCACAAATATACAGCATTGAAATTTTATTATATACAGGTGGTCGTTCTTCATGGGAGGCGCTACCTGTGGGGGCAGAGCCCCCTCCACAGGTTGTTGCCTCCACAGCTCCGCCTCCTCATGAGGAAGGTGTGGTTGGGGGTAAAGCACTCCCAATATAAATATAAGTCTCTTTCTTTCAAAAAAAATGAAGCCAAAGTTCTACAGGAAGATACGGCCATGCTACAGTCCAAATGTTATCAATTAAATACTTCCAAGTTTAGGCATGTGCCCATACATAGTTTTTATGGTATACATATATATTTATTTGTATATATATATATAATATATATATATATCCATAAATATATAAAATATATATATCCATATATATATATATATACAAAATTATCAATTTAAAGAAATCACATAGGAATCCCATTCTGGCCTTAAATATTTAATGCAAAGAGGGCAAATTTTTTTGGATAAATATATATAAATAATTGGGAAGATTGTACAGATTTCACAATTCTACCAGTGAATTTTGGCACAACAAGCTTTTCAAGTACAAAGATCATACACAAAGGTTTACAAGAAAAATACAGACATTCTTTCTCACACTTTGAAATTTAAATGCAATGGAAGAGATTTAAAAAAACCTAGAAAAATTTCCTCCAATTGAGACTCCTTTCTTCTTCTTCTTCTCCCATCCTTTTTCTCCCTTTGAATTTGATTTCTCAAGAAACTTCATTTTATGTTCCTTTCTCCTGTATTTTTTTTCTTACTTCACTATTGCTATTCTACTAAAAACTAAAACATCTATTGGCAGCCATTTTTAGTTGTAATTGCAAAGCAAGTTCAAGAAGAATACTAAATGGTTGAGCCTTCTTGTTATCAATTTCCTCTTTTAAAGTTTTCTTTTTGATTTCAAAACCTAATCTTGAAAAGAAAACTAAAAATAAAAATAAAAATAAGATTTATTTCTATGCATGTTATTTTCTTGATAAATAAAAAAAAAAAAATCTATTTTAGTTGCACTAAATACTCATCTTCGTAAACAGTTAGAAAATACTAATTATAAATTACAAAGGAAAATATTTACTCTTAATGAACATTAAATAAATATCATTTAATTGTAAGATAAGTATTTACCTCAAAGAAATAACATTCGATTGAGAGTAAAATAATTACTCAAATTTTCTATGCATAATCATTTAAAAACCAAATCTATAATTGATTTATAATTAAAATTAATTATCTTGCTTTATTATTCTTTTATTTCACTATTTATTTAATTTGACTAAACATTATGAAATTTGCAAATAATAAAACAGTCAAGCTACTTTAATCCTAAATGCATCTACATGATTCTAGGTGCTTGTGTGATCGAGAGGACCATTCCTGTTGTACCCTTCTAGGAAGCTAACCTTCTCTCCTTAGCCACACCCTTGGTATTTGACGACCTGCAACTCAATACCCTCAGGCACGCGTCAATAGATTAGTATCCACATAAAGATATAAATCAAAACATTAATACTCATGAATTGAAATAACATTTCTCATTTTTCATCATGTTCAAAGTAAAGTTGCTTTCTATGCATTCAATTATTTTTTTCTTAAATCAAAGCAACATTTCATATTTCATTACTCGAATATACCATATTATTACTGCATAGTCTACCACACACACATTCAATTATCTATCATGTCCATGTAAAGAAAAGTAAAGCAAGAATGAACAGTATCAAAATCTGGGACATGTCAGCGTCACTAAATTAATTATGCGTCATTGTTTTCAAACCCAAGTGTGTCACTATATAGCGATGCATCCCAAATACGTGTATGAATTTTTAATAGTGTCGTTGAATCTACAAACACAAGCAAAATGGGAATCTAAAGAGAAATTCGTTAGATTCAATTTTTCAAGCCCTCCTAGTGCCAAAATGTGACCAATGACATAGTATAGTTTAACTACACTTAATCCATGAGGATTCAAAGCATATTTAATTCACTAAGCATCAATCCCAATAAGATATTCAATGTAAACAAAGATGAAGAAGTCATTAATCTGACATGCTAAAAACATGAAAGCTTGAAAAATATCTAATCTAAGACATTGAAACTTATCCTATTGGGGGAGTGGTGTTGCATTGATGTGGAATGGCAACCCTTTCCTAATCCCTTGGATAATGAGCTTGTTTCAATCAGTTTTATTGAAGAAAACTAATGAAACCAATAAGAGATATATGTGAAACATGATGAATGCTAAGATGTATGGTGTAAGTGTATTCAAATCTATTCTAAATGTATGCAAGATTTAAAGATGCAAGTCCTAATTCTAAAATATTCTAAATGGATGCAACTAAGATACCATGGAAGCCATTAATGGATGCTTTAAGCTACTAATGCATGAAAATTAACCTAAAATTCCATTAAACATAAAACATGGATGCAAATGGGAGTGATTTTCAACAACATAAGTTTACTCTAAAAAGGTGGATGCCTATTCAATAGATGCAAGGTCTATTTATAAAATAGGAAAAAAGAAACTAAGGGTAAAGATTGAAAGAATCAATCAATGGTCAGGATGGAACGAAGATGGAGGCATGGATCATGGATTCCCATCAAGGGTTGAGAATGCAAGTTGATATTTAATCAAGGGCTCGCAATCATGCGAAGAAGCACACTTTCAAAACTTTCTAAAGAAGTTTGTTGAAAGTTTGTTACAAGGAAGAATATTCATTTTTTCAAATGAGTGAAGAGGGAAAGAATATTCCATGAGAATATTCCCTTTTTGGAGGAATGTGCAAAGGAGGAATATTCTCAAGGAATATTCCCTTGCAAGTGGGTATGTGAGGATAATTAACATTTAGTTAATTAAAACTAAATTTTAATGTGCAAATGGAAAGGAATATTCCCTGAGGATATTCACTTTTGGAGGAATTTAGGATTTATCATTAAATAATTTATTTATTTAATGAAAGGGGTGAGATTAGGATATTTAATTAAATATCTAGTATAACTAGGATTTATTTAATTAAATAAGAAAACATAAGAAGGTTAATTAAATAGTTTGCATTATTTGATTAGACAAGGTGAAATGTTAGTACGAGAGGGGGGTGAATTAACCCAATTAGGTCAATTAGATTAATAGATGAAAATGAGACATTTAATTAAATAGCTAGGCTAATTTAATCAAACAAGAAAAAAGAAGATGGATTTCAGGACGAAACAATGTTAATATATTAGATTCAGGTGTATAGTATCATTCAGGACATTTTTAAGTGTCTACAATAGTATTAGTATATCCAAAGTGTTAAAGGAAATCAATATTTCATAAGAAAAAACCTATAAACCATGTGCAAAGAAAAAATATAATCAATCTATATTGTAGGAGATATTATCAAAGAGAGTGAATCCAACTTTTTCCAAAAATACTTTATCATCTAATTTTCTATTCTTGGTAAGAGAGTTGGGGAATATTTTTGCAAATCCAATATAATTTAGCAAATGGAAATTACAAAACAAAAGGAAGTTAAATAGATATTTTCTTGGCCATTAAATAGAATCCATAAATTCATATTATTATGGCAGGGAATCACAACTATGCAACTATTTGTATAAAACTATTTGTATAACTATAATTTTGTCTTATAGATATTGAATTAAATACATTATAAAATGTTTATAACAAATAAAATAAACACAAAGATATTAAATAATCATAGCAAGATAGCATGTTAACAACCAAGCACACAATGTTGAACCTCCCTCTCCAGTTTTGGAAGGATTCTTGTTTTGAAGCTATTGGCAACACCATTGGTTTCTTTTTGAAGGAAGACTCTACGTCTCGGGATCTTGGGCATACTATGGTGGCTCGTATTTTAATTGATTTGGACATTTCCAAAACTCTCCATGGTGATGTGGTCTTGATGGTGGAGGACAGACCTTGGAAGCAACTCTTAGACTATGAGGGGCTCCCTTTCGATGTAGGAAATGCTTCTCTGTTGGTCATTTGGCCTCTGGTTGCCCTCTTGCTCATTGTAATGGCATTGCTACTTGGTGGAAGGATGCTCTCTCGGACTATCTCACGGTGGGATCTCGCTCTTTAGATGGTCCCTCCAAGGAGTACGTCCCTTCCTTGACTGCTTCTTCTTTAGAGGTTGTGTCTCCCCAGGATCCTCCTCCAACTATTCCTTTTTTGGATCCAGTGTTGCCCTGTTCTATTGTCGTTGTGCTGGCAGAGCTTGCCTATCCCTCGACGAACACTTATGTCGATCCCCTGAGTGCTCCTGACTCCTCTTCTGCGTTGTTGGCTTCACTGCGTGGTGACTCTTTGTTCTTGATGATTGTTGAGGAACTGCTCATCTCTCTTCGCTTGGTGGACTGTGTTTCTGAGCCTTCTTGGTCTTTTGTGTAGAGAAAAAAGAAGGGACTCCCCAAACCATGGCCTCGGGTTTTGGGAGTCAAATATGTCCCCTCAAATTCTGGGGTTGTCTAGCCCTCGTCCTTCGTTTGACATGCAGTTTGTCGGTTGTTCATGTCCCGTTTTTATTTTCTAGCTCATTTCCTATTTTGAACTAGCTTATTTTTGGCCCTGAGGGCTCTCCATGTAAATGGTACAACACCTTGTAAATGTTGCTTACTTTATCAAAAACAACCAAGAACACAACACACTTGGAATATAAGTTAAGAAAATATAACATAGACTGAAACAAATCTTAAAAAAATACTATGGGAATGAGAACTAAAATGGGTACAATTTGTAATGCCAAGATTGTAGGGTACACAATTTTTGAAACTGTAGGGAGAGGAAGTTTTTAGAAGGTTGGAATGTAGCTATAATCCATAAAGGGATACTTTGTTCTCTCTTTTTTATTTTGGTATGACTCATGGATCTATTGTTGATGAATTGAATTTCTAGGAGAACATGGAGTGCTTGATTTTTAGTCTAATTTGTGGTTTAGACTAAGCTTAAATGTTAAGATAAGGTTTAGGCCCTAGCTCTCCTTGTGACGTAAATCCTTTATTTTGTGTCAAGTGTTAAGAGAAATTTATGATTAGGTTATAGATACATGACAACTATATTATGTTCACTTTTTTAATCTAAATCAAGGGGTATTAATTTTCCTTTGTATAGTTGTAGGTATGATATTACTATACACTAGAAATTACTAACCTAGTTTGAGGACTATGCTCATGAAGATAAGTTTTTGAATAGTATCATCATCTAAAAATAGTATTCTAAGATACATAGAAATAAAGGATTGATATTATGTTGTAGGGAACTTGGGTAATATTTATTCTATGAATGATTATTAAGGAGTAAATTTTAGTTTTGGGTTGTTGCCATGTTAAAGATTACCCCAATTTCATGCATATTAATTATACCTATTTGAATACTAAATGATTGAAGATGGATAATTGATT
Organism: Sequoia sempervirens; assembly: GCA_007258455.2. Classification (NCBI taxonomy): domain Eukaryota; kingdom Viridiplantae; phylum Streptophyta; class Pinopsida; order Cupressales; family Cupressaceae; genus Sequoia; species Sequoia sempervirens. The sequence goes on along the minus strand of VDFB02000013.1, from coordinate 152,280,425 downwards.
TGAGTTATAACTTTTAAATGGGTTTACAATGTGATCTTGTTATAATTAATTGTTTGAAATCTAAAATTGATGGTAGGATTCATCTTGGCTAGAAATATACAAGCACCAAATAGGTATATAACAAGAATAACTAGGAACTTGGTAAATGACATCTCTTTAATGCATGATTGATCTAAACGTGAATTCAATATAGAAATTCTTATTTCCTATAGAATTTTACATCCAATATCTATTGTAGATTTTAATACTCCTTAATGAGGTTGATTCTATTTAAGTACAAAAAAGAGGATATTAAATGATCATGATATGAAAACAAATAGGAAAATATACATGTATTATCTAATTATATAAGCCGCAAGAATGCATAGTTGAGATAAGTCCATACTAAGATTATGATATTATATCCATTATTATAGACTTGTAATATAAGTAATCCTCCTCTACTTCAAAATAGCTCATAGGTGTCTATTGAATTAGTAGTTACTATTGAGGTTCTTTACCTAGTATATTGACAAGCACATAACTACAAATTCTTTGACACCTAATTTCTTATATACATACAAATGATATCAATATGATCTATATTTGCTAGTACAAGTAATTGTTAGTTATTTACTTATTATCAATGCTAACCATTATGGTTTAGTATTGTAATGTTTTGATATTGTATGAGTATACCATGAGAATTAGAGGATGTCATGTTTGTCCTTTTTAGGAGAATAAATCATTCCCACTTTATGTAATATAAAATTTTATTTATGTTCCCCATTATGCATGGAAATGGTGACACATAAGGATCACTATGTATTGGCCATTGATTCTTATGAAACCCTATAACTATAGAAACAATAGGTTTAAATTTAAAATATATTGTTGTATGTATATGTACAAGACTATGAAGTTGAGACTAGTCAAAAGTGAAACTACTTATGAGGTTTGTGTTCTTGGTCAAGATTGATGGCTAAGTTAAGGGTACATTCCTTCCTTGAACCTTGACATTAATCTCTCTTAGAATGAAATCCTTGTATGACATCATTTGAGTGTGGCTAGAATAATTGAATGTTTACACCATGTATATAGGTATCTCTTGAATCCTTACATTGGGCTATAACATAGAATTTAATTAATAAAGGCTGGAATTCACATTAGATGTATAATAAACAGAATGCTATCCAACATATATCTGAAGTGAGTATCCCTAATAACATTATGATATGGAATTAGTAAGTAATAAAATACTTAGTCAAGGGTTTTGACTAAATGTGGTCTACAATAATTTCTACATTAACCCAATAGTGTAGTTGAGAATCCCATTATGTGTCATTTAAAATGTAGGTGATTTTTTCTCCCTTGAGGGATTGAGACAAGTTAAGATGAGGTTATATTAACCTAAAGTCTCTAGTGTGAACTACAAAATTACTTTAACTCCCATAAATTGAGACATCTAGTGATAGGACTAAGCCTTTGAAATAAGTTTGGTATAAATGGTTGCTTAATTATTCTCAGTTAGTTGTTCCATGAGTTAACATGGTATTAAGTCATTATCTTGGATTGTGTTCAAACTAAAGGATATTATCCATCCTTTCCTTGTTTTATTACAAGTCAATGTAATTTTATGCTTTGTTGAAGTTAGTAGTGTTGATTTGAAATAATTTCATGTCAAAATGAATACATAATAATCTATCATAAATTTTTTATTTCTAATTTCTTGTGTAAAAGATTTGAAACTTAAATTTGTAATATATTTGGGAGTAGTAGTAGATTGTTGAATAATATTGGAGATACTAATATTGCATATAGTTGCACCATCCTTGTGCTAGAGGGAGACATAATCATTCCAATATGATTAAAAATATAATAATGTGTATTTTTTTATATATACTTTCATTCTCTCAAGGCTAGAAATTGATATATAATTGTTAGGACTACATTATCAAGTAAGCAAGATATACTAAAAAAAACTTATCTATGAGAAGTTTTTCTTATTCTAATTTGCATGCTCTTGATTATTCTTCTTATGTACCCATTAACTAATGGAACTTACTTAGAAAGGATGAATTTATTGGAGTCATCTATGAAGTGTTTAACTAGTTTGTATTATAATATATTGCATTTTGTGATTTACTTTTCTTTAGGGGTAAGATAATTGAACCGTCATTGTGATGAGTAGTATGGACTACATTGATTATTTCCAAACAAGTAGATTCCTAAGTTTTGAATTAATTAGAGGTGAATATTATATTCATCATTCACTTTTAATGGATGCTAATTGCTGTATTGTACTTGATACAACTATAAACACATTCTAAGCATTGATTTTTGTAAGGGTAAAATTATGGTTTTGGATTAGAGTCTTTTTGTTGAAAATGTTTACTTAAAAAAATATTGACAACTCGTATATGTGTTGAGTCTAAAAATTATAGCTACTAATTTATTTCTTGTGTAACGATGAATAGTATCTTTTGCATTAAAGTTATACACTTACTTTAAAAGCTATGTGTGATAGATTGGGATGAATATTTTGTGGAAATCAATTTATAGTGAGTATGTTTTTCTTGTAATAAATTATAGAGATCACAAATGGACTACACTTAAACCAAATTACATGAAAACTTTACAAGGTTTCTCTATATTTTGAATTATATATTTATTTTCTATGAAATTATTAAATTATAAAATTTTAGCAATTCTAAAGATAAAATAGATTCATTCTCATTTTTGTAATTGTAAACTTCTTTCAAAATTCGGGTAAGGTAACTAGTGTGATAAGTCTATTTTCCTTGCAAATGGATTGAGTTTTGCAAGGAACTAGTGGAATTTGAGTAATATATTTATAAATGCTATTTTCAAAGGTCTAATATTAGATCAAAGAGTGGTCTATGTTACTCATCCTTGGTATTCTTGATAATAATGGTTTCATAAAACCGTAGGATTAAGAAGTAATGTTTGAACACATATTGTTAAGCTAGAGTCATCAAAATTTATTGAGAATTATACTCTACTTCAAGTAGGGAGATATTACGATTGTTGAGCTAATTGAGGTAGTTAATGAAAGGGTCAATCAAAGAAATTATGTAAATAATAATATAAATAGATGGGATAGTATTACATTATAATTATCTCATATTCTAAGACACATTATTGAATGCTAATTGAATAAAAAATGAAAAACTTAATTTTTAATAAGACTAAAAAGGAAAATTGACTTTTCAGCCATAAAGGTCATACTGAATTGTGAAGTTTTTAAGAACTAGGAAATTAAGGATAATCATGAATATTTAGGGTAGATTATTATATGTAAAATTAATAGGATAAAAAACTCTTAGAATTATATAAAAAATAACTTATAGGATCTATGTTTGAAGTACTTTGGGTGAGTTTACCTTTGGGATATTAAAAGAGTTGTGATTGCTTATTGATAATCAAATATAAGCTCAACTCCAACCAAACATACTAAGGTGAGGTAAGACCTTATGTGATACCATTTAATGTTACAGGTTCATTGCTCTTTACATCAATGGAGTACTAAGAAATATGTTTTATACATTTCCAGTTAGGGCATAGGGGTGGCTCATCTCTACTAAAGATCGTTGACAAAATTATATGATAAAAGATATCTATGAGTTAGACTACATGGAAATAAGAGTGTAGATATATAAATGATCCTACAAGAAATATAATAATCAACACATATTTTCTTACCTTATTTCATGCATTTTAACTTAGTAAGCATTAGATTAGCTTGTAAAACAATTAAAAAATAATAATACGACTTTTAGGGGTTATTACCAAAATTATTTTCATGTGAGAAAAGGTTGGGATTTTTTACATTATTGATACCATTGAATAGATTCATGTTGTAAATTTAAGGATGTAATAAAAAAAATGAGTTGTAATAGTTTGATGGACTATAAAATACTCCTATACTTTGTATATAGCCAACTAATAGGATCAACGTCATAAAAATTTAGAAATTATAGTTTAGGTGTGCAATATGGGCAACCAAGATTCAGTGGGTTGAAAAAACTAGCATCGTTGAAGTATGCTATTAATTTCATCGAGAACTTTCAACTTGGATAAATGCTCATCCATAGTAAATTATAATTAGTGGATTGCATTCAGTAATTATTTAGAGGAAAGCTTTAGTTGGTCCTAGAATTTATGAATACCAATCATAGTGGACACTTGGGGTTATTGTAAAGTTAAATAGAGTTATATATCAAAATAATTGCCTTGAAAAAGAATCACAAGAAGTTAGTTTGCTAGATGGGAATTTTTCTGGGGGTAACTAAAAGGTGTATTAGAGTTACATGTCAAAATTATCAACTCAACAAGATAATTGCAATGGGACAATTGCCCAAATGGGCAAAAAAAATAGCTAGAGTTTTTAGAAATAATACCAAATAGGCATATTCTCTAGACATAATTGAACATCAAACTCTTCTAGGTTTGAAAAAAATTGGCCCATAATTTTCAAATTGGTGAACCATATAGGGGATAGACCCTAACACACAATGGTATCAAATCCTAATTTATGAATGTAATAACACATGTATCCACTATAATCTTGCATAAATTAACTCTACTTTGGTGAATTAGATTAGATTAATGCATATCAATGTAGTATTTCCCAAATAAACGCATACCTACATAGTGTGCCAAAATATGTTCATGGTTAGGTTTAAAAGGAAACCTGCTAGGCTAGGGAGTGTATATTTTGTGGACTCTGATATAATCTTATTTTTAAATAGTGAATTGACATAATATTCCAAGTCTCTAACTACAAAGGATTGAACTATCACATAGTCACGCTCTCTAGTCTTTAAGGTGGGAAGAGAGTAACTTCTCAATATTAACCATTAATCAACACACTACATACTGCAAAAGAACAATAATTTCTCATAGAAAAGATTCCCATAACCCAACTAAAAGGTACATGGAATCTCAACACCATATAAAAATGATATCTGGGGCCTAAGCATTATAGTCTAAGAACCCCTCACTTCACTAGATCATTTATGGGGAATCTAGTTTAGTAAAAAATGACAACCTTCTATGATATTTTAAAACTCCCAACACAAAGTTTATACCTAGACAATCTACTACAAATAAGAAGAAAAATGGTTAGTGCCCCACTACATTCACTAATTTTTGATCACTAAGATCTTGTAAGTGTGAATCAAGAACATATAATTTGGGTACTTATAGTACGCCACTAAACTATTTTTTAATGTGGATTGTGACCATAGAGAGAGTTATAATACCACTTGTTAGGATATTTAGTTTTAAAATATATCAAATATAATAATAACATACAAAAAGAATACAATACTCAAAAAATGTTTACAAATATGATTATATTGATAACAAAAATTCATAACCCACTTCAAGAGGGCAACCTCCTTAAGAGAAAATATCAATTTCATGATAATTTTTGTTTCACTACATCAATATATAGTCCACACAAAGAGTGACTTATAATTTATGATCAATGTGGGATGATATTTATCCACATAATATTTAATATTAACTAAATAACTATACTATGATTATTACAATGGTAAAATTAGTTAGGACATGTGATCATAACAACCACAAGGTATTTGTTTTCTCTTGGCTAGGGGTTTATTTATTAGTAGATGTTAGTATAGGATGTGACACTATGTGGTTATGAAGGATATAGGTCACTATTGAACTTGACTAAACAACAATGACCTCACTTTTCTATGACAACTAGAGTGTTCTTGAGATGATGAAGAACCAAACCTATCATATTGAAGTTCATCACTACATGCATGCTTTGGCTGAAGGTAAAGGTATTCATCTTTATTATTGTCCTACATACATTGAGAAGATTGTAAAACTAGTGTCTATACTACTTAGTAGATAAATTTGTCGAATTCGGAGATAAGCTTGGAATTGTCTCTAATTTAGTCATAAAAGAGGTACTAGATAATTTAGATGTACTTGCTAGCTATGTAACTATTTATTTTTTTAGGTTAGCTTAATAATAAATTTTTATGTCTTTAATTTAATCATTGTTTAATATTATGTCATTTAGTTTTTATTTGTTTTATTAGTGTGCTAGCTTATATATAGTTACATTTTTTCAAGTGATCTCACTACATGTTTGTAACTCTTCCTTAAATATGTTGTTCTAATATACTTTAGATTTATATGCTAATTTACAGTTAGATCTATATCGAAGGTTTTTATATATAACTATTAAGTACTCAATATATAATAATTACTTTTCATTGAATTTGTGAACTTTAAATATGTTTGACTATATCATTAGTAATATTGTGTGTTTCCTTCTATGAATTGTAATTATATTTGTTTAAATTTAATATTAAATTATTTTATCTTATTTTTAATTGGTCAATGTTTAGTACAATGTCCAGGTGTTTATATATTATATTATATAATTAAATATATTATAAATAACAATAAAAATATTATAGTGACATTACTATTTATATTATTTATTAGTTGAAAATAAAAATCATTTAAAAAAAATCTCATCATTTATGTTATAAGATAAAAAATTAACATTGATAAGATCAAATAATATATAAGATTAAGACCTGTAAAAAAAATATATCACTCAGGTATCTTACCTTTCTAATATGAAATTTTCTACAAAAGATCTTAATCCAAAAACTTATCATTTTACTTTCTCAAATAAAACAGAGGTTATTCACTTCTAAATTATCTCCATACTTCGTGGAGATATTAGATTATCCACTCAAAAGTAAAAGCAAGGTCAATCAAAAGTCACTCTGTAACGAACTTCATGTTGTAGTGTACAGTTTCTGGTTTTGGCTGTGTCAATTTTTCTTTTCCTATGGACTGTGGAAAAGAAAAATTGACACAGTCAAAACCAGAAATTGAACACTACAATACTATGGACTGTGGAAACCATATGTCAACGAACTCCACGTTTTCACTCTACTACCTATTGTTTAGATTTTTGTCTCCTTTGAAGATGAACGACTACTTGTAATAATAAAGCATGTTTATAAGTGAATCTATGTTCATAACAATCAAAAAAATAGATTTTTAATTCTTTGCCTCCCTGCTAGATACTTATGATGCTAAAAAGTTGGCATGGTATTTCATGACTCAGATTTTCTCCAAAGAGATATATATTCTTTTACATATTTATATTTTATTCATTAAAAAAAAGTTTTAAATGAAAACTAACATCTGATTAACAATATGAAATTCTTACAGTTTATAATAATAGTTGGTATGAGTTTTCCATAGTCCATGAAGTTAGAATGCTTAACTTTTGGATTCAACTGTGTATTTTTGTGACAGACAGTTGAATCTAAAAATTAAGCGTTCTAATTTATAATAAATTAATTAGATATATTTTGAATTTGATTATCTGAACAATTTTCATCATCAACGTTTCGGACCATATTTCATATTCTATCATTGAAATGAGACAGCCAAAAAAAACAAATAAATAAAATATAATAAATATTCAAAAACATTGATGATGAAAATTGTTCAGATAATCAAACCCATACACCTAACTAAAGTAAAAAAATCTTGATCTGGTGTAAAAGCGATAGCTACCCTGATACTGTAGAGGTGAAGGCGCATAGATCAGGGACTTCCACGGAGAAAACGTTGAAATTAAAAAACCTCTCGAGGAAAGTTTACCAACCATATATAAATGCTTTAATTTGGATATTTTTATAAGATGGAGCAGAAATTGTATGTCAAGAGCTGCCACGTCGCTTCTTTTAGGTGTTTGTAAGATAGGCCGCAGAAATTTGAATTGATAGTTGTCCAATCTGTCAAAAAAGAAAATTGTACCAATTCAATGTCAGAATTGACAGGCTATAGAACTTTTTGACACAGTTTAATTGAAGATGGAGAAGTTTGTCTGGATTGGTTTTGAATTTTGTCTGGAATTGTTTTGACATAACTGAATTGATTCGGCAGTGACTTGTTTCTTGGGTTCTACATTGTTGTGAATGAATTACTCATCTGGAATATGTGAATAGTAAGTATGAGTTTTCAACAGTAATATATGTAGAATTATTATGATTGTTTTTGGCCTTTTTTATATGTTTTTAAATGATAATTTGGATCACATTTATTATTAAGAAAATAAAATAAAAGATTGTATAACAGACAACTTTAAAAAGTAAGGAAAGGAAGAAGGACAAGAGGAGAGATATATTAAAGACTGGGTAAAGATGGAGGAGAAAAAGAGGAATGTACAAAATATAAGCATTAAAAAAATTATATATACTTAATAAAATATAATCTTGAATAAAAAATATAAGTATACATGTATATGTATATAAAATTATTTGACTGTATATTTATAAATACTTAAAAGATATAATAAAATGATAAATAAAAAATGTATGCATGTGGTATGCAAATAAATATAAAAACATAAGTAAATGTAATAAAAGACAAACAATAATATATGAGTGAAGAAATATATATGTGTATATACATATACATGATACATATATGTATATATGTGTAGATGTACACATACATAGTATACGTATATATACAGATATATACATATATGTATGTGTATGTACACACATATATAGATATAGATATATTTTTTCACTCATTTATTATTGTTGTCTTTTATTACATTTACTTTATTTTCATATTTATTTGCATACCACTTGCATACATTATATGTATGTACATCCACTAGATGTACATATATATATATATATATATATATATATATATATTAAAACAACGAGTCTATGATAAATATATGAGAATATAGATGTTGATATAATAATGTAAATAATGGCAATAAGAATATAAGAGTATGTCTTAGAAATACAAATAAGCATACAAAGAAAATGTATGCATAAAAGGATATGGAGTACATATAAATTAATCAACCCAACTTGATATTTGAGTCTTCTTCATCCTTGGCACACATGCTCCATAGAAACCTTCAAAACTAAGAAAAGATGTCAATGAGTAGATTATGTTATGCAAGGATACATATGAAAAAGAGTTCTTGTGTGAGAGATAGATAGTACTAGGGTTATGATATGGTAATACTTTATCTAGTGTGGCAATAATGGAGTGGCATGGCACTTTAGGCATGACTATGTCATGTAATTCAATTTCATCTAGGCATGGTGATGAATCTCTATATGAGCACCTATAATTATTTGCAACCTCAACATAAGAGTGCTATCATAGAACACGCCCCCCTTGAATTGGTAGGGTATTGTACATAAAAAGTAACCGTGAGCACAAAAATATGTAAAGTAATAAGTGTCATAAATGAATAATGTGGCAAGCCAGTAAAAAATATAAACTGATAAGTGTGAAAAGCGTATGGACTAGAGATAATTATGAAGGTACATAAAATTTCCCTAGGTTGATAAATGAGCAAGGTGAGTTAGCCC
>VDFB02000013.1:152183043-152270903 GCA_007258455.2 Sequoia sempervirens | reverse complement strand
CTGCCAGAAGTAGAACTTACTAAAAATTGTAAATTCTAAAAAGTTGCCCAATGCCTTTGCAAAACATACCATTGCGAAGTTCTTTGAAAACCCAGAAAACTCCACCAAACATGCATCTGAAACTCTAACATACAAGCCATCAGAAATGCATTAGAACTCCTATAAAATAGGAAACCCTGATTTTACCTCTGACGAGCCTACGGGCTTCCGGAAATAGGCTATCAGTCACTAAAGGGCGTATAGCTAAAATGGAGACATTACACGCTTTGTTGATAGAGTTGTAAGCAACAAATAATGAATGCAATATTCAAACTTCCACAAAATGAATCAAGCACAATGCATAAGCCAATAAACTATCATAGAATGTGTGTAAATACAATGATCGCTCTTTGTTTATATAGGACAAGGATGAAGTAGGAAGGTGAAACAAAAAGATTGACTAACCCTTCAAGAGATGTGACACATGTAGAACACTTGGGACAAGTGTGAAGGCATGCGTCAAGTGTCTATGAGGTGAGACAACCAAACCACTAAGTGAACTTAAGCTAGTGTGAATAGGACTACTAGGTGTAGGAACTAGATAAATGCTAACTAGAGATGCATAAAGACACTTTTCACGCTAACAATTGGGATTAGGGAGTCGAGGGTAACAAGGCAATAATGTGAGGGGAGATGTGAGATGGTAAGGCCGACAATGGAACCTAGATAAGGAGTTTTGGATGGGGCTTAATAGTACTTCCTTAAGGAATAGTTGAAAGTTTGACTCTGCAAGGTTATTTAGAACAATTGGCGGAGTTTTGGATGTTTGGGGTTTGGTGGAAATGGTAGTAGATTAAGGGCAAGGTTGAAGTTTGAAAACCTTTTTGCACTTTTGGGGAGTTCGTAAATCATGAACTTGCCCAAAAAAGAATTAAGGAACTTTAAGTGCACACTTCATTGACCTTTTAGTGAAATAATGAACTTAAGGGGAATAGGTACCAAGGAAAGCGGTGGATGAGGAAGTTTGAAAGTTTGATGAATGCAAAGGACCTAGAATTTTTAGGACTTTTAGGCTTTGGGGCTCGGGAATAACAAATACCACATGTCAATGAAATGGTATTGGGCTATAAGAAACTTTGAAGAAAGGGATTAGGCATCAGGATGTTACACTTTCAGGGAATGCAATGCCAAGGATGACAAGTTCGATAGGGATCCTAGTATCCAAAACTTTGAAACTCCGAAAAACAAAACTTAGACTAGGGACTTAAGCGGGTTGTCTGTATCAATAGGGAAGATATATATAACCCTGAAAGACCAAAAGTCCAACAACAACACTTAACACCAAGGAAAACACCAGAAAAAACTTAGAATTAGATTGTTTATGGAGTTTTTTTATCATTTGACACCTAGGGGACCCATTTAGGATGTCTTAGATTGGTTATAAACAATGCGTTATAAGGCATAAAATAACAACATTTTGGTGACCTCTGCGGGATGATTGCCTACTAATTTTGGATCTAGTAGCCTTATTAGTCCATTGGGCATGAAGTCATTGTAAGCCTTACAAACAACCTAAGAGAGCAAACCTTGATTGAAACATTACATGACTAGCCTCAAAACAAATTGAAAATGCTTGAAAGCCTAAGCAAAAAAAAAAGATGGCATGTGCAAACAACACTTGGAGGAAAATAGGCCAACTAGAGTCATACATTCTTCTAATGAGAATGCAAAGCATGAAACAACACTTATTTGCAAAAAACAAACTACTCTAATATGTTCATAACTTGTAAATTAACCTCAAAAGCATGGCTTGAGGTGTATCCCATTGATTGGGATATGTGGTTCTTCTCCATTCAGCCTTGAAAGTTTGAAAGCATTAGCTTGCTTGTAGCTGGTCATGATGTATGGGCCACTCCAAATGGCATCAAATTTTGTATGTCTTCCAGTCTTTGCTCTGTGCACATCCCATTTCAAGATCGAATCTCCTTCCTTGAAGGTCTTGTCAATTGCTTTCTTGTCAAATGTCCTCTTGACTTGTGCTTGATGTACTTCAAGGGTGTTTATGACTTTGTTTCTTGTCTCCTCTAACTCTATTAATTAAGCCAATCTAACTGTCATTGCATCATTCTCCAGCAATTCCACTTGTTGTGCAAGCTCCAAAGAAGGTAATTCTAATGATAGAAAGAATCTTGCTTCTCCTCCATAGACAAGCATGAAATAGGAGTTGCCAATGAATCTTTTTGGTGTAATCCTATCAGCCGAAAGAGCTATCTTTAGCTTTGTGTGCCAAGACTTTTAATTTTCTCCCATTGTCCTCTTGATTATTCTAATTAAGTTCTTGTTAGTTGACTTAGCCAAGCCACTAATTTGGGGGTAATAGTTTGATGAAGTCTTCAAGTAGATGCTATAGTTTATAGCCCATGCACTAATCTGAGTACCAACAGAAAGATTTTGCATTGTTTGAAATGATGGTGGAAGGAACACCAAACCTTGTCACAATACCTTCTAGGAAGTCTAGAATTGAAGCCTTAGTAGCTTCCTTGAGTGGAAGTACTTCTGTTCACCTTGTGAAGTAATATGTGGCTGTCAAAACCCATTTGTGTTTAGCACTAGATGGTGGATTAATTATGCTGATAAAGTCTAAACCCCATTGGACAAAAGCCTGATCCTTTTGAATATGATGGAGAGGAACTGCAGCTAACTTTTGCTTTCTTGTAAAGTAAGCACATTTTTACAAGTTCTTACCAATTTATGAGCATCATCAAACACATTAGGCCAGTAATAACCATCTCTCATGATCTTAGCAGCAGTAGTCCTTGGAGAGAAATGACCTCTTGATAGGCATCATGAAACTCAAGCACCCTATCAATCTGATCTTGCTCAATGCATCTTAATAAAACTCCATTCATATCTCTTCTAAACAAAACACCATCAACAAGGACAAAGGGAATGGATTGTAACCTGAAATACCTCCTTGTTGCCCTGTCTAGGCCTTGAGGATATTCACTTGTTTGTAAGAAATCAATCATGTCATGAATCCAGCTGTTTGGGGTGCCAAACTCAGTTGATTGGGCCTCTTGTAGTATGTAGATGGTTTTCTTATCAGCTTCAAGCTTTGCTGCAAGTTGCTCACACAGTCCTTTACCTCTTACAAGTTTGGTGATCTTGATATGAACTCTATAGACTATGACCTTGGTGATCCAACCAGCTCTCTTTCACTAATATTCTTGCTTAAAAGGAACTCTTTGACACTTGCATAGGGTACTGTAAGCTGAATTTTATAATTAGAGAGCATATGTCTAATTTTCTTTAGTGCTCCAATGTCAACAAAGACTTGTTTCTCTACATAACCATACCTCAACTCGTAGTCTTTGAGCTCTTCGCTGAAAAAAGCTATTGGCTGTTCCAATTTGTCATTATTCTACTATACCAAGACAATTGATATGCAAAGGTGTAAAGGATGAAGTCATTGTTATAGTTTGGATTGGTAAGAGTTGGAGCTTGAGCAATTGATTGCTTAATAGCTTCAAAACTTTCTTTCCCTTCCTTCGTCCAATTGAAACAACATTTTTCTTTCAACATAGAAGTGAGTGGTTTAATTGATGAAGCAAGATTAGGAATAAATCTCCTCACAAAATTGTTTCATCCCAAGAAACCTTGTAAACCCTTCCAATGACTGGGAAGAGGAAAAGACAAGATAGCACTTAATTCTTTTTGGATCAATGGCAAGATCTTTTTTTGAGACCACATGACCCAAGAGTTCATCTTGGTTGGCAGCAAATACACACTTTTTTTGGGATTTAGAGACACACTGTATTATCTACATCTCATGAAGATTTGATTGGATGATTCAAATGATTCATTGCATGTTTTCAAAAAACAGTGATATCATCAAGATAAACCAGAACTATGTAATTTAGAAGATCCTTGAAAGCCATGTCTATTGCTCTTTGAAAATTTGCACCGGCATTAGTTAGTCCAAAAGGCACCTTCTATATGCAATAGTACCCCATTTGGTGGTAAACGCAGTTTTGTAATGGTCTGATTCTTGGACTAGAATCTGATTATAACTCGAATACCATCCAAAAATGAAAAGTAAAACCTTTCTGAACCACCTACCATTTGAATATTTTGTTCCATGGAGGAAGAGGATGGTGGTCCTTAAGAGAGAATCATTTCAGGTCCCTAAAGTCTATGCATAATATTATCTCTTTATTCTTCTTTCTTACCACAACTAGGTTTGCCATCCAAGAGGAATGCTTGATAGGAAAGATTATATTGGTATCTTATGAGTTTGGTCAATTCCATAATCATTTGAGGCTCAATCTTGGGACTAATAGGCCTCTGTTTTTTCCTACTTGGTTTGGCATTAGGGTCTAACTCAATGGTGTGTTGTGCTAAACCAAGACCAAAACCTCTAAGATCCTCATAATTCCATGCAAACACATCATCATAAGATTCACAAAGCTCAATCAAAGCTTCTTGTTCAGATTTGAAGCATACATTTCCTAGTTTCAAAAAGTTATCTTTTGGTACAACCACTTGCTCATAGTTCTCTTCCTTGGCAACCAAGTTCATCTTCTTTTCTTTCAACTGATCATTTGAATTGAAAATGCTTTCTAGAGTGATTAGACCTTCTGGCAATTTGTTAGCGCTCGGTTGTATGATCTGATCACTGTATGTTTCTTACAATCTAGTCTGATTTTACGAGGAAAATTCTGTCATTTTTGCAAAAAGTGGGTTATTTACTGATCACTATCAAATACTTGCCAACTTACTTGGTTATCCTTGACACAGGCCTTATCGCAAGCTTCACATGCTTTTTTGGGGATCCATGATGTCTATTGGTATGCCAAATTGTGCTCCAACTGCTGTAAGCCTTTGTTTTGTTCTCTAGGGACAGCTTGGATGCCAAATGCCTCAAAGTCTTCAATTAAGACCCATACCCTATGTTTATAGGACTCAAGAAGATTGTTTTTTGCTGTACTTTGAGCTCTAATTTGATTCACAAGTAGCTCACTATCTCCAAATACTTGTAGTTATTTGATTTCTTTCTTTTGTGCTAGCTGAAGACATTGAATCACAGCCTCATACATAGCTACATTGTTAATACAAGAGAATTGAAATCTGAAAGAAAAATAGTATTTTTCATTGTTGGGAGAAATCAACATTACACCTGCACCAACACCATTCTTGCTTCTTGAACCATCAAAATACATTTGCTCAACATCTTCTTTAGGTTCATAAGATTGAGAACAAAAGAATTTTATTCATGAATGCAATAGGTGCCAGCCTTGTTTCTTCCACATCATTATATGGGTCAAACTGAAAATTGTTTCCCCGTTCATCAAGCGGAATATCTAGAATTTCTTCTAGAGATGTGGCAGCCTCATGAACAACACTATCTTCCTTTGGGTCTTGCATGGCACAATTCATGTTAATAGGATTGGGAGTTTATGTTTCAATATGTTCTTTTGAGATAGGTTCAACCTTTATGGTTACTTTTGTGCCATATCTGGTCCTAAACAACATATGAGACCAATCTGAAGATAAATATCCTCCTATCTTGGCTGTAAAATTTCGAGAAAGGCATATATCAAAGTTTGGAGGAAGTTCTATAACTCAAATTTCTTGCAAAAAGAGACACTTGGGCATGCATGCAGGGTGATTTTTTTTTTGTATTAAGTATAGAGAGAACAGTACAAAATATTTCAGAGTATATGCATCAGCATCATGTCACTAGGAAGCCCTGCAAATGCTGTCACAACCTACAGCCCCAAATTACAAAATATAAATATCCAGCCCTGCCCCTGAGACAACAGAATATACAACAGTAAAGAGACTGTTTCAAGTATCACCCCAAAATAAATACAAATATACCAGTATTCTGAGCTTACATAAATACATCAGTATAGAGATCAGCATATGAATCAGACCAGTGACCATTGAAAGCCAAAAAACCAAAAAGGGATTCCCTGGCAGGTTCCTAAGTTGTCTGAACTGAATTATCAGAATCTCCAAGAGACACCAGAGCCTCTGCAGCAGCCATCTCCTCTACTGTCAAGCCAGGATCTCTATTCTTCTGTCCTTCCATTAACACTATTACCACCTTCTTGCTCTTGTTCATGTTGGGGTTGCTCTTTTGTTCTTCTTTTAGTTCCTCTCTAAAGGCCTGTAAGGCCCTTAAGAATACCTCTGCTCCAGGGTGACCTTCCTGTCCTGCCACATGTGCCCATATCTTGCTTCCAAGATACCAATGGTGATTTCTTTGTTTTCCAAGTACTTCCAGAACTTGTCCTTCGAGAGCTCCACTGTTATGAAAACTTGCATAGCAACGTTGTAAAAAATAAGTCCCTTATAGGACTCAGTAAGCAATCTTCTCCTTCCTTGAAATCGGTCTTCATTCCGAGCATTCCAAATTGCCCACAAAATGTCAGTTGAAAGAATATGCCAGAATAAAGCACCAATTTTGCTCATTTTGTTCTTTTGAATAAAGAGGATGTTTTC
Organism: Sequoia sempervirens; assembly: GCA_007258455.2. Taxonomy (NCBI): domain Eukaryota; kingdom Viridiplantae; phylum Streptophyta; class Pinopsida; order Cupressales; family Cupressaceae; genus Sequoia; species Sequoia sempervirens. The sequence goes on along the minus strand of VDFB02000013.1, from coordinate 152,264,417 downwards.
AGGGAGTAAATCCCCCTTTTTCCCCCAAATATTATTTGAAATGCAGAACATATTCCATATTTCCTTAGCAAAAATGCAATAAAAAAATATATGAGATATTGATTCAAGCTTTCTACATAAACTGCAAATATCTATATCATCCATTTTAGTTTTAAAGGAAAGTTTCTGTAAGATCAAGAGCCATCTGAAACATGCCTTCTTGGCGTCCAACTCTTTCTGCCAGTTTTTCATAAAGCTTTTCTGCCATTGGTCTTTTTTCAAATTCATTTGCCAAGATTTATTCATATGTTCTGTTAAGTCCACCTGATCAGTTAACATTGCATAGATTTCTTTAATCTTAGATTTCATTATTTTTTACCATTTTGCCAAAGAAATTCTTTAAATTGGAGTGGATCATTCTTGGTTTCAATTGGAAATTTGATATGGCCACAGGCCTCTCTTAGCACTATATATGTTCTCTAGTTACTTTGAGGAATGTTGTATTCTGAGCTTTAGATCATTCCAATCTTTCAACCTCCCATCCTTCAGAACTTCACTAAAACATTGAATCCCTTTTAGAGCCCAACTTTTAGTAGAACAACCTTGAATTAGAGCTAGAGGCTTTCCTTTATTCTTCAAATTCCACCATATAGATCTGTTGGAATGGATAACCCTATTATTACCCTTGGTGAAGTGGCAGTTGGATAGGTTTTTTTTTATAATCTCCCAAGCCTTCCATATGGTTCTAAAGACATTGGATCCTGCAGGTGACATAGGCCATTCATTACTAAGAATATCATTGAAAGGGAGAAGCTTCTAGGATTTAGCATGTTTAGGAACAACAGTGGAGATGTTATATCTGATTAGCACTTTCCAGGGTTCCTCACCTTCCAAGGCTCCAATCACCCATTTTGCTGCCAAGGCAATGCCTTGAATTCTCAGATCTTTCAAACCCAGACCTCCTCTCATCTTTGATATGGTGCACCATTCCCATTTAATAGAGTGCCTTTTCTTTTTCCCTTTGCCATCAAACCAAAGAAACTCCCTTATTCTTTTTTGAATAGCATTAATTTGGAAGGAGCAAAAGAACCACACCGAGGCAAAGTAATGCTGTAAGAGGATAGTATTTTTTGACAGATCTGGAATCTCCCAGCAAATGTAAGGTATTGTTTGTTCCATTTTGTCAACTTCTTCTCAATCCCATCTCTAATCCAACGCCACATTTCTTTTAGATTAGGCTCAACAGCAAACGGGATACCAAGGTATCTCACCGGCTTCTGGCTCCCTTCCCCCTCCTCCCCCCCATTGGATGCCATATCTGCTGACCCAGTCTGGGGGCTTGTCCTTCCAACCCAAAAGGTAGGACTTTGTAAGGGCCACTTTTTCCCCTGAAGCAAGACAAAATGTATCCAACTTCCTCATTAAAACTGCAAAGTTAGCATCATCAAGTTGCAAAAGGATAGAAGTATCATCAACAAATTGAAGGTTGATGAGCTGATTATTGTCAGGCAGCCTGATACCTCTTACCCTTGGGACCACAGAGTTATCCCTTAAGACATAGTGAAGTGCATCAAAGGCAATTACAAATAGGGCTGGTGCAAGAGGGTGTTGATGTTTATGGCAGCGTCGGTCACATCTTCCAGCCCATATCGCATGAGGAGAGCAATTAAATTGTAGCCTATTGGCTATTTAATTGTTGAGAACGATTTTATGATTGGCCACATCATTTGATAAATGATGGTTAATATTTATTTAATGTGAAATGGCATGATTATCTTAGAGGCGCAATTCTTTATGGAGGCTGACTTCTTGTTTGTAAAAGACATGCCTCTTGGATGAGGCCGACATGTTGATTTTTGGAGAGTCACGTCTCTCCCTTCACCTTGTATTTATACACCTTGAATGCACTTCATTTGATATTGAATCATTCCATTATTCATCTCAAGTGCGAGTTCTTCATCAAAGGCAAATCGACATAGTAGAAGGCTGAGTTCTCATTAGCGAATTACATTATTGTGTTTTTGTGTTGCATCATACTTTGGTGCTTATATTCAAGCCTTCATATCGACCTCTTGTAAGGAGATAATTGCTGTTAAGATTCAATATATAAGTGATATATTGTTGCTGGGTTTTTTCTCCCTCAAGTGGAGGGTTTTCCTAGGGCATCTGTTGTGTTATTGTGTGCTTATTTTGAATTAAATTCCGTGTCTCTAATCTGATCATAAAAATAACAGAGGGAAACCTTGCCTTATTGATCTCCCAAGTAAGATATCATGTGAAAGAACTCCATTGACTTCTACCTGTGCAGAAGCATCCTGGAAGAGCATTTTAACCATAGAGCAGAATGTTTTTGGGAATACAAATGCCTTTAGTACAAGAAGTATAAAATCCCATTCAATCCTATCATAGGCTTTTTCAAAATCTAACAAAAGCATTGCTGCATCTTGCCCTGAGAGTTTGGCCCAATTCATGATCTCCCAACTTGTTATAAGGTTTTCCAAGACATATCTCCCCTTAATGAATCCGGTTTGAGTAGAATTGATGATATTGGGAAGGATACTAGCCAATCTTTCAGCAAGTACCTTGGCCAATATTTTATAAGAAACATTCAAGAGTGTAATGGGCCTCTAATTCTTGACAAGGGTCTTATCCCCATCTTTAGGGATCAACTTAATGATTCCTTTATTAATATTTTTGCCAAGGGTGCCTTTCTCAATGGCCTCTTTATAAACCTAATAAAGATCTTCACTTGCCTAGTCTATGAAGGATTTGTAAAATTCTGCAGGGAGACCATCAGGTCCTGGAGACTTGTCATTTTTGAGGGAGAGAATGGCTCTCCTTATATCCTCCTTAGATATCTCTCTGTCTAGCTCAACAACTGTCTCATTGCTAATCCATTTAGGCATGATCTTCTTAATATACTCCCTAGCATGAAAGTAGGGCTCATTACCCCCTTCTGAGGTGAAGAGATTCAGATAGAAGAGAAAAAACTACTCTCTTATCTCATCATGGTTTACTAGAATATTGCCATTTGCATTGATCTGATCAATCTGTTCTCTGGCATGTTTCTCCTTTAGATATCTGAAGAAGAACTTTGTCCCCTTGTCCCCATTCTCAAGCCAATTCATTTTGGCTCTAACTTTCAATCCCTGGATCTTGTTTGTTTGGAATCTCATTAGTTTATCTCTGGCAAAAGTAAGTTTATCAATTAGGAGATTATCAACAGGATTATTTTGGACTTCTGATTCTGCTTGGTAGAGATTATCTTGTAAGAGAGCCTCTTTCTTTCTCCTATCCTTGGCCTTCTTTCTCCTATCCTTGGCCTTCTTTCTCCCTATAGTCTGAAAAAGGATCTTCCATCCTCGAACATTTAGGTCCCACCTCTCCATGGGGGATAAAGTTCTATGCAGCCACTTATTGATTAATTTGAGAGAGATTATAGCATTTCTGTAATCCTCATCTTTGAGGAGACTAGTGTTGAGACAAAACCCATTTTTAGAACCAACACTTGATATTGATCCATTCTTGAGCAGAAATTTAGCCCTTATTGGATGATGATTGGAAAGAGAGTAGGGGGTGACCTCCACCTTGCAGCCTTCTTTGATGAGAGCAGCCGAGAGGAAGGCCCTGTTAATATAAAATCTATCAAGCTTGCAGAGAACTCTCCTTCCACCTTTCTGATAGTTGGACCAAGTGTACCAAATATCCTTACAATCTTTCTTTTGGCCTTCAATAGGGTCTTCAAGATTTAACTTGGATTTAAGCCTTAGCCAATAAAATCTTTCAGTCTCTTTCCAATCATGACCAATTCCCCCACATTTGTCTTCCTCTTTTTCAATAAAATTAATATCTCCCCCTATAATCCAAGGGATGTCTTGAAGATTGAACATCCATTTCCAAATAAGCACTTTGTCTTTATAATCATTAGGTGCATAGACCGAACAAATGCCAAAACAATCATCTTTCCTCTTCAAAATTGCCCAAACAACTCTATTACAGGGAGAAACTCCAGAACTTACCACATATTGAGTCCAATTGTTGGCCATTAGAATTACAGCCCCACCCTTACCTTTTTCATGGTTGGTAACAAGCTGGAAAGCATCCTTCCAGATTACCTTTAGGCTAGTTTCCAAGGCAAAGCCAATGGACTTAACTTCTTGCAAGAGGACAAAATCTTTCTCCTTCTTTTGAGCAACAAGTCTCCTGACCATATGCTTTCTATCAGGGGTCTCAAGACCCCTTACATTCCAAGATAGGCAGTTAATTTCCATTCTTCTGTTCATTAATTGAGGGGCCTTTATCACACCTAAAGTTATCAAAACATTTAGGTAGCCTATTTTCTGTCTCTATTCTTTTTGTAGTGGGTGGAAGGATCACCCCACTAAGTTTCTTTTATCTTTCAATAGGTGATTATTGTCCCTCTCCTCCTGTTGTTTAGTACCATCTATTCCTTTCTTTTTTCCGTATCTCCTAGTTTTTTTAACTAGCACCTCCATAGGAACTCCTTCCCCATCAGTGGTTTCCCTAGTAGAAAATATCCCTATGTCATCTACAGAATCCATGCTCGACTGGGAGGCAAACCCATCCGAACTAAGCACTCCATCAAGGGACTTAGGTGTTATTAGTGCAATATTTGGAAGTTGAATTTCATCCATCTTTTCATTCCCATTTACAAAAGAAATAGTATTGAAATCCAAACGTGGCCTTAAATCTATCTCAATCCCAACAGAATGAGAGATTTCCACATTATTTATCTCTCTATCAGAGTTCAAACTTTCTAAATTCTCAACAATTTTAGGGGGGCAGTCTCCTTGCTTTCCAGAGATTAAATCTCCTTCACTCTCATGGGAGCAAACAACTTGTGTTTCCTCGATCTCACTAGCATTAACAATTTCTCTAAACATTTGTCATTGAAGGAATAGATCTCTTTTATAATGTTATTATTACTTTCTTTAGGCCACTTCAATTGTCTAAGTTTCTGTATTGCCAATTGTTGTGCATTAAGTTTGCATTATTAGGAGGTTCTTTCAAATCATCATGTCGGGAAGGTGAATTACAATCCTTCCTATTGTTATTGTCCATCCCCTCTGTGTAATTGTTTGCCAAGGATGTGTTCGCTTCCTGAATTAAAGGTTCCATGCTATCCTTACTCTGGGTGGTGTCTTCTTTAGAAATAGTCTTCTTTACTTTGTTCATTTGTCCCCGGGGAGAGACCGCATTCTTCAGTCTTCCCCGAATTATTTTCAGTCCTCCCATTCTCTGGTGGAGGCTGCTTTTTGTTGCCGCCATAGGCAGAAGATTTATTATTCTTATTCTTGATTAGAGGACAATTCCTTCTAATGTGCCCCTCCCGATGACAGAGATAACAAGCATTAAGACCACCGAGGGTTTCCATTCTAGGGGTTAAGGAAACCAAAACCCTCGCATCCGAGTGAGGGAGAGGAGACTTAGTCTCTTCAATTCTCAAAACTTTGCCATATGGTTCGATCATTAATGGAACAAATTTCCATAATCGAGGGGGGACATGTTTGATTGCCAACCAATGAGGGCTGGACAAGGCCAACACCTCCTCTTCCGAAACCTCTGGACGCCATGCCAGGGCTCGAAACGTGACCTTCCCAACACTCCAAAATTCCTTGTTAATTATTTCTTGTTGAGATTTAGGGTTATTAAAAAAAATAACAAATAGGCCTTTTTGAACCATATGACAATAATAGAAGTGAAACCCTAGTTTCCTTTCCCAGACATTTTTAAACCATTCGTCCATATACTTACTAGCCGGGATCCTATTGGAATCCATGGCCGCAAAGAAAATTGCAGACTTTGAAAGTTTTAAATCTTCCTCTGAAATAGCTTCATCTAATGCCTCGTTTGGAACCAATACAGACTTAAAGAGAGGAGCCGAGGATTGCTTACCTTGTCTCTCTTCTCCATCCTCCAACAACGAATCTACCAACTTTGCCACAAACTTTGCGCCTTGGGGAAGCCGCTCGTGCTCGCTTGCAACAATGTCCCAGAAAGATTTGGAAGATTGTTTAGCCACACCATTGGTAGCCGGGCAATTAAGGGAGTTATCTGGGGGATCCGTATCCCCTTCCATCATTCCTTACACCACAGCCAAATCTCACATGCCTTGACATGACCCAGACGGCCGACGGGAGGAACCCGTCACACCCACAACATACCAGATTGAAACACATGATCTCTCCCATCCTAAGGAGTACTGCCGTACACAGGAGAATAATGCAGGATCGTGGAGGAGGGCCGAGCCCTCCACGGGTGTCCGAGGACACCCACAAACCAGAACCTCACACGCGCGGCCAAAAATTGCAAAGCCCTATTTCCACCCCTTCAGAATAATATGTTTCTGTGTGCATGTTTCGCAGGGTGATTTTCAGATCTTTGATGACTCTTATTGTCTTAACAGTAGTGCCATCTAATTGTACAACCCCTTTAGACATTGGTTCATAAGCTAGGCCTAACAAATCAGTAACCTTCTTAGGCATAACAAAGTTACTAGCTCTGGAATCATTCATACAATTATGGACAAGATGCTTACCAATGATCAAAGACATGTAAAATGGAGGTGGCTTACTGATTTTTCTTGTCTTTTCTTCCTCTGGCTGACATAAACTAATAGGGACAGTTGTATCTTTGGCTGAAGCATTATTCGACTGATTGGAACTCCTCAATGCCTCTTGAAGCAAATCCCTTTGAGCTGGAAGAGACAAAGCCTCCCACATAGTACATTAAGGTTAGTCTTCCTTCATTTGATCAACAATGTTAAATGGGATATGAACAACCTTTGAAGGAACCTTAATAACAATAGTTTCTTCTTTTGTTTGTTGGCTGATTTGCAATTGATTTTGGTTTTGTCTTTGCCAGCAGCCTGATTTTTGGGAGTTTTGACAGTTGTACCTTCTTTTGCAGCCCCTTGGGATGGTCGAGAGTAGATGATGGTCGAGAGTAGATGCTTGATCAACCATAGAATTTGATTCACCATCCATTGCTCTTTTATGGGATCTTGTGTTATATACCACTGAATGGATGTCTTTACTTAATGCTTCAGCTTGATTGATGCCACAAATCTTTCATGCCAATTCATTAGAGTGGGTTCACCTTGCATTTGGTCTTGCCTTACTAAGACTTTTTGATCTGGTCCAAATTGCTGTTCTGGACCGGTTGATGCACTTTGAACCCTTAAAACTTGGTTAAGAAATCCATTATGGCATGCGTTTTGGTTATGGGGTTGACTACATAGGTAACACCATTCGTGGTCCTAAACTAAATTGTTTTGCACCAGAACAATGGCTTTGGAAAAGTTTACAGTAGTTGGGTTAAAGGTATTCAAAGGCCTAGCGTAGCTCATTTGATTTTGTCCTTGAACATTCCCTTGATAGGGTTGCCTTTCGGGATGATAAGGGCTATTATGCTGGGCTTGTTGCCTTTTCAAAGCTACTAGTTCATTCCCAAAGCTTTGTAACAAGGTTTTTACTTCAAACAACTCATTAGAAGGAGTAATAGAAGGGGTTGGTTGATTGGTTGCTACAGGGAGAGGTGCCAAGCTTGGTTGAGTAGGTGGAACCTCAGGAAATAGAGGCATTGGGGGTCTTTGAGCTATTTTTCCAGCTTGTATGAGGCAGTTTTCAGCTCTTATAATTATATCATAAGTGTCATGCAAGGTAATTCCTCCCATTGATTTTATCATGACAGCTACATCACTGTTTAAAGCCTACAAGTAATACAATAATGCATGGTTTGTAGAAGGCTTGACTAAGCATGGAATACTATCCCAGGTCTTTTGCAATCTAAAGTTGAAGTTCCCCATGAATTCATGCGAGACTCTCTTGATAGTAGTTAGCTGTTCCACTAGGGATAGATGGTCACTCTTATCTTTAAATTGTTCACAAAGCTTCTCATCTAATTCATCTCAGTTATGTATTGAATTGGGCAGCCACTCCCGATACCATTGTAGTGCCTTACCTTTTAGGGTAGTGACAAAGAGTCAAATAGCTACATTGTATTTTGTAATATTATGGACTGAGCATATATTGGCAATGTCTTGGATGTGTTCTATGGGAGTAGTAGCATTCCCAATAATGAAATAAGATATGCTTTTTGGGGCTGTTATTGGAATGTCATCATGGTTAGAAGGACAAGAGGACTTCCTCCATTGAAAGTAACAAATACTTGATTCTTTGGAATAGCTATAGAAGGGGTATGGAATAATCTTGTGTTTGGCTAGGAGAATCTTCTAGAAGCAGTTATAGATTGTACTCTTGGATGGGTTCTTAAGTATAGTGAGGGTTGCCTATTATGGTTTTTCTTTTTTGATGAAGAGAGAGGTAATTCCAACAAATCAAAGCACTTACCTTTATAGGATGATCTTGTTTGTATCTTTGGCATGAATAATTAGCACAATCTTCAAACCAAGAGATTTTGGCATCACTAGGTACTTGTAGAATGTGTCCAATGACTGAAACTTGCTAAGAATAGCATCAATCTTCTCAGCTGAATGATGCAAGAATCATTAAACCGGTCCCATCGGGTATGCCAAGAAACTGTTGTCACCTAGAATTGAACCCTTATTTCACCTAGTTCAATATTTTAGAGACACAATTAGAATGATCTCTCAAGTATGGGATATTTCTCAACTTGAGATCAGATCTCCAGAGAAGGTTGGTTCCTTTCTAAGCCTAAATGCAGGAGTTGATCCAACTCAACACAGATAAAAACTAATGCCTACTCCTACTCTAATAATTCATAGGAAAAGGAAGAAGGAAAAGAACTAAAAAGAGAAAGATGGTGATGCATCAAGAATTAATTGAGTTCTCTCCTTGCTCGTAACAGCACATGAAACATATGAAAGGTTGCGAACTCACATAATTTTCTGTTTTCACTAGCTTTTGCAAGCATGTATGAAGGTAAGGGGTTTGACAAGCACTAAGAGGGAAAGAGATGGCCACAATAGACCTTAAAATAAGTTTAGAGGGCTAGAAATCTACAGATAGCTCTTGCAAACTAAGCATATACAACATACTCTTATGAAAGAGACAAAAAATCATTCGTATATGAAGGTAAGAACACCTAATTAGCATTGCAAGGGAAGCATAAGGATCCACAAACCATGTTAAATGAAAGAATACACAACATACAAGAATGATGAGAAAAGGTGAGAAACAAACAACTTTTATTGATTGCAAGGCTTGAGCAAGTTTTTTACAATTTCAGAAAGAATAGAAAATAATATTACAATGAATTTTTTCTCTTTTGTCTATCTTCCATTGGAATTGAGAATTCATTGTTGAATGAGGATAGTTGGGTCCTTAATAATTTCAGAGGAAGGCACCAAATCTGCAATAAATTCCGTGATCCACCACAAGTATGTCGTAGAGAAAGTCCCTTTGAGATCTGATTTGATCATCTAGGAATGTGGAAAGAACATCCTTTGTACCTTGCTATTCCTTTGAGCATTGATGGTTCGTGGAGTTGAGTGCAAGGACCAAAAAATCATCCAAGAAATCTGCTAAAAATTAAAATAGCAGCTTGGGAAAGGGGTATCAATCATCGCGCTCAGTGATCATAATTGTTGGATGGCTAAGTGTCATTTATCTCCTTTGAATCCGTGCCAACTTGCATAAAGAATGATCACTGGGTGTCATCAGATCTGATTTGATAGTTGGCAGTCATTGTGGATGCATTAATGTTTTTGGGTCATCTTGAGGGTTGGTGGGAGCTGTGGACTTCGATGTGGAGTTTCAAGACTTGGCATACCAGGGGAGGAAAGTTCAACAAGCATGTTGGGAAGACCAAGCCCGCAATCTCGAAAAAACAAAGTGTTAGGATGTTCAAAGGGCCAAAGGAATGTGGAATTAATAGGACAAACTTTTGTGGAAGGAGGCTTTTACTGTCCATTTCCCCAAAGCTTGAGAAAATCCTTCAACTTGATGAAATTTTCCTCAGCAAGGGGCTTCCTGAGGATGTTGGTTATCAGGTCGTTAGTTTGAACACCCCCAAAATTGAACTTCCCCTCATGAATTCATTGCTGATATAGTGGTGATGAACTTTTGTATGCTTTCTCTTCTCATGTGCAACATGATTATGAGCTATTTGAATAGCACTTTGATTGTTGTTGAAAAGGATAGCTGGCTTCCCTGTATAAGAGCAAGTTCTTGCAGCAACTCTCGGACCCCTGCCACCTCTTGGGCCACATTCATTGCTTCTCTATATCCTCACATCTGTGTTGGACAAACCAACTGCCTTTTGCTTCTTGTGATTGCCAAGTTATAGGATCAGTACCAAGATGAAGCATAAATTCAGAAGTAGACTTCTAGTCGTCTAGATCACCAGCCAAATTGGCATGGATATGGCCCCACCAGCACCCATGGGCCATAACTGCTGTTAGAATGATTCCCATTTGAGTGGTACCTTGACTGTACAACAATATCTTGCATGAATCTGCACAAAGGGCCTTTAGCAGAGGAAAATCTAGTTAAGAACAATAGAATTTCCACAAGTTGTCTATAAAGTAGCATCAACTTAAGATGTAGGCATGCCAGAAGGAAGGATGGTGGTTACACTTGTGTTGTGTTGGTTTTGCAAATATTTGGTTGTTCTGCCCTGATTTATGTAGCAGTTTTTCTCATGTTAGTGAAAAGAGAAGAAAAATGGCATCTCCATTTCTTTTCATTTTATTCATTCTCTCATGCTAGGTTTAGAGGCTCTTAGTTGAAAATTCTAGGGAGTTCTGTCCAGTTGAGAGTGCAAATTTGTAACAAGTTGGAGAACACTTACAAATGAAGGATACTATAAAAGCGTTCAATGTATCTTTGAAGGCCTTGTGAAGGTAGTGAGCTTGTAAAAAGTGCAAAGAGATAGTGGTAAGGGTGTTGATGTTTGCAGCGTCGGTTGTATCCTTCCAGCCAGATCGAATAAGGTGAACAATTAAATGTAGCCTATTGGCTATTTAATTGTTGAGTTCGATCTTCATGAATGGCCACATCATTTGATGATTAATATTTATTTAATATAATTGGCATGATTTCCTTAAGAGGCGCGACTCTTTATGAAGGCCGACCTATTACTTGCAAAGGACATGCCTCTTGGATGAGGCCAACATGTTGTTTTGGAAAGACACGTATCTCCCTCCACTTTGTATATATACACCCTCATTGTAATCCATTTGGCATCGATCCATTCCATTCACTTGTTCATTGAATTATTATGTGTGCGAGTTCATCCTTTACATAGGCTGTAAGTCTCAAGAGCGATCTACTTCAAGGACAGGACAATACATTGAAGAAGTCAGATCGAAGGTCTCAAGAAGGCTGAACCTGTGTTCAAAGAAAGTGCAAATATATTGAAGAAGCAGATCAATATATATTGAAGAGGCAGATTGATATATTGAAGAGCGCTGATCATAGATATTTTTCTTGAGCAGTTCAATATATTGAAGAGACAGATCAATATATTGAAGTGCCTGATCATAAATATACTTCATGTGCAGTTGAAGAGGCTGATCACAGCATGATTGAAGGCTGAGCTTGTCTTCAGTATAAACATCATATTATTTCTGTGGTAGCATCAGATTGTGATGCTCTTGCTTAGCCTCCATATCGGCCTCTTTGTAAAGGAGATCTTTTGTTTATCATTCAATATATAAGTGATATATTGTTGCTGGGTTTTTCTCCCTCAAGTGGAGGGTTTTCCCAGGGTATCTGCTGTGTCATTGTGTTAATTTTTGAATTAAATTTCTGTGCATTAAATCTGATCTTAAAAAATAAAAACTAACAAAGGGAAGGCAACAAGCTTATTCACATGAAGTTTCTGCCCACATTGGATTCTCTCATTTGCAGCATATAAGCGTTTCATTTCTAAGCACTAATTCAATGTTTTTTTAAGCAAATTTTTGAGGGAGCAGTCAATTAATCAACTGAAGTTTCATAAAGGATTGATAAGTTTTGTATTGGCAGTTATGGAATATCTATGTTAATTACAGAGCAGTAATGTTTGACAGTCCAGCTAAACACACAATCTTACACAAAAGAATAAATGCCCTTATTACCTCACAGAAGAAGAATGACAAATGTTGGTGAATGAGTTATTTCATTAAAGATTACCCATTTTCTTGACTTCATTAAGGACAATCAGGTGGGTGATGACTGAATTCTTGTTATTTTTGATGCGGTCTTTCTTTTTACTAAACCTTAATCAAAATTTTGATTGAGTTGATAAATAAACTAAGTTGCTGGTCCTGGTATTTGTTTGGGTTTGGGTTCGACAGTTCGGTTCCGGGTTTATTCATTTTTTTTTTGGGGGTTGGGTTCGTCCATACAAAAACATATAAAAATAAAAAATATATACATATTTGCAGCAGTAATTAAGTTCAAAATACACCACACGCAGCATCTTATATTATATAATAAACAAAATCACCATATTAATAGTCAAACTCGAATGCCATGATATATATTAAAGTTAAAAAATAATAATGTCAAGTGTCAACAATCAGCCATCATTGATCAAAAATCATACAGGTCTTCAAAAATATCATCACCATCCATATTAAATGGTGTAGGTACTGGTAAATTAGAAGAAACACAAATAGTGGCCCTGGCATTGGCACTAGCACTAGCACTCTCATGCTCACTAGTTGGCTCATCATCAACATCAAGTGCAGCAAATTGGGAAGTGGAAGCATCCAAGTCAACATGCTCTGGCTCGATATCCCACTTCCTTGTGTCCCCTTCTTTGTAGCCACTTTGTTTGTGTGTAAGGTGTTGCAAGTTTGAATGCACATACGCCAAGTCCTTAGCCTTTTTTGAGTGTATTTGATTGTGCTTTATTGAGTGGATGAAGGAGTATGTGCTCCAATTCCTCTGAGATGCAAATGAATTAGCAATCTATTAAGAAAAAATTAGAGTTAAAGAGTTACAAACTTTAAAAAGTTAAATTATAAAATTAAAATATAAATAAAACTTAAGATTTTTTTGATGAAACTTGTGATAAAATTTTGATCGCAAGAGGTTGAAGATGTGTGAATGATTGGCCATGTAAGTACCACCAACTATGAGCATTGACCTTATAATTTTTTGGAAGAGCATTGATACTAAAGTCATTGGAGCATGCAAAATCCATGAACTCAACCCTCATTGCATCCCACATGTCACAATCAATGAAGAGTCTGCGAAGTGCTGCTTTGTACCCTTGATTGACTTCAACATCTCTATATGGGGCAACTCTTGTTGTCACAAAAAGGAGCTCAACACTATAATATTTGAGACTCAATGCAAAGGCAAGAAGATGTAGTGGAGCTTCCATCTCTCTTCAATAATTTTATGTAGTTTGAAATTCTTTTCTTCAAGATCTTGCTTTTTGCATTTACATTGACTTTCATCTTCTCAATCATTGAGTCGATGCCATCATATATCTCACGCAAACAAGGCCTATCCATGTCGGTATAACGGATCATGCTTAATATGGGCTCAGTGAAACTAAGGAGATGCTCAACACGATCCCATCAAATGTCATCTATGATCATTTGCTTAACCTTTGATGCCCTTGTAGTGCTAGATTGCCTCCATATGGACCAATTTGGGTTGATGACCATGTTAGAAAGTGCCTCATGAACCTTCACAAGTCGTCTCAACATGATTGTGTTGGAGGCAAAATAGGTCTCAACAACCTGTTTGAAAATCAAAATTAAAAAATTGAATTTACAAAAATTAAAATTAAAATAAAATATAGAAGTTTACTAAAGTGAAACATATTTAACTTACCTTCAACAACAATTTCGAGAATGTTCTAAATATGTCTTGTGACATATGGTGGTTGGTGACAAAATTTGGATCTCTTCGGTCTCAACAGACACCTGTTTGATCCAATCAATTTTGGTACTAATTTTTTGTAGCATAAGGTTGAGGAAGTGGACAACACAAAAAACGTGTGAATACCGTTCCTCAACCAATTACCCAACCTCTCTACAATTTTTGTCATTGTCTGTTATAACTTGCACAGCATTTTGAGGGCCCACTTCCTCAATGGCTTGACGAAGAATGTTAGCATTAAATGCACCATCTTTCACCTCCCCTTCACAATCCACTGCTCTCAAAAACATTGCCCCTTTAGGGGACATTGCAATAACATTGATCAATGCTCGATTTATTACATCTTTCCATCCATCAGAAATGATGGACACCCTTGTTTTGGCCCATGAATCCCTTATGGGCTTCAGGCCTCTTCTACACACTTCACCTCTTTTTCCAATAAGGTGCTACACACTTTCTCATAACCCGGGCCCTTGTACCGTTTTGGAGCCTTATTAATTGCTTTCACCTTTTGTTGCTAATATGGTGAGTGAACAACATTGAATGCCAATCCTTTCACATACACTCATTTTGCTACATGTTGATTGACAATCTCTTGAGACTCGTTATGAAATGCCATTTCCAATGATCCCATTGATCTCTTATGTGTATAGGCCACAAGTTGTTCTTAAGGTGTGGAAAAAAAATGGAATGCTCTCCATAGGTTGAAAATTAGAAGGTGGTGGAAGGGGCTTCATCCCTTGAGATCCTTTCTTTAATAAAGGATGATGTATTTTACGCCTTGTTGCTTGATTTGCTTTTTCTTGCTCATAAATATATGCTAAGGCTTGTGATTTTGGAATGCCATTACCATCTTTGCTTGGGCAAAATTTGATGCCTTGTCGAGGGATCTTGCACAAATGGCTTTTCACTCAACTGTATGAGCTTGAATATCAATTTTACATTCACTACAAATCCAAACATAACTCCCACCACTTGGAAGTTGTTGAACCATTTCACATATTTCCAAAGGGAAGAGTTTGGGTTTGTTTTGAAGCAGGGTGGACTCATGGAGCTAGAACCGGTTGACATTGTAATACCTAAAACAACAAGTTCAATAAACAACATTCAAAGAATTGAAACAAAAATATATAAATACAACTTAATTCATTTAAAAAAATTAAGCATGTGCTATGGATAACTAGAAGAATGAAAACAAATCAAAAACTTCAAAACCAAAAAAGAACTCATTTGAAAAAAAAATGTAGGAAAAAAATTATAGTTGCTGGGAAACTCCATTTTGGGAACATAGACAACGTACCAGTTCCCGTACCCAAAATTTCTGACGAATCATTTACATATAAAATAGCTCTCTCCTTATTCATTTAACTCACATACCCTAATTTGATTGGCGTCCCCGTCCCTGTACCTGTACCCTGCGTCTCCTGGCAACTATGAAAAAAAACCATAAACTTGAAAAAACCTACCTCTTTTGAAGAAATCTTCCTCTACAATCTCCTTGGCAACAAATGAACTCTTGCAAATGTGTAGGAATAGCAAAACAACTAGCTTGGAATGCTCAATATTCAATCTTCAACTCTATTCGTTCAATTGCTAGCAAGAAAAAAAATTCAACAATGTAGGATAATATTTTTGTTTTTCATTCACAATATGAGAAATGAGTTTTCTTTTGCCTTTTGGATGTCTTCTATACCACATTTTAGGGTTTTGGGGGCGAATTGCACTTTTTAGTGAAATAAAAATTGAAAATGGCGAAATTTGCCGAATTGGTGCGAGTACTTGCCAAATTTGCCTTGGGTTTGAAAAACTTGTAAGCGTTTAGCGAGACCCTACCTGGACTTGTAGGTGTGCTGGATCTAGACTCACACCTAGGCCGGAACATATTGGAACCTAGGTATAGGGGCAGATTGGCAACTTAGTAAATAAACTCATTGACCATGAGATAGCTGCTCTTGTTGAACATTGAACTTAGCTTGAAATTGGCTTTCGTTGCTTTCAAAGGGATTTCTAATGAGAAATTTGATGGAGTTGCTATGGGATCTCTGTCCCTGGTAGTTGCCAACCTACTCATGGAGCATTTTTAGGATAGCCCTCAATTCATTTCCTTTAAACCAAGGTGGTGGAAATAGTACATTGATGATATCAATCTTAGTTAGCGGCACAATCTTGACAATCGAGAATTGTTCCACTTCCACTTAAACAACATAATAAGGAACATTAAATTTATGGAGATAGAATGTGACAGAAAATTACCTTCCTTGATATTATTTTTATTAAAAGAACGTGATGGTTCCATCTCACACTAGGTGTTCAATAAAGACACACTGACCTTGCTTCCTCCCATCGCCACTTGACCCAAAAAGTAGGTGTCCTCAAAACTCTTGCTACAAGGGCCTTATAGAGTCCCTGTGAATAACACATTGGCTAACAGATTTTGCATCGAAGAAAGTTATCAAGATGAATTAATACACAATAATAAACACATTTTGAAAGTTTTCAGACATAAACAAAAAAATAAAGGTGAAGAAATAGATAACCCTTTGGCATTTCTTCCTTACACTGAAGGTACCTTGAATAAGATTGCAAAGTTTCTGAGGATGAAGATATCAAGACACCTTCAAACCATATAATAAAGTTAGAAATATGATTTTGTGTCAAAGGATAAGAGAGAACCACACTTCTTAGTCTCATTGTTTACAAAGTTGATTGCTTTTGTGGAACCCCCCATATTTGTGAAACAAGTTGATCGATAAGCACCAAGATAAAGAAACATGGCATAGACATCAACCATTGATGCATTGCTAAATCAAACCTAGCAGGGAACTCATTTAACATGAGACACCACATCCACTTAAAACCAACTACCAATGTTCTGGTGAAGAAAGATAATTAGCATAGGAGAAAATTAAGAGAGGCTGTTGAGATTAGTAAACACCCACAACACCTTAATAGAGATGAGAGTTGGGGTTTAAGCCATGCCTGGAAACCAATTGTTAATACACTTAAGCAAAATTTGAACTTTTGACTCCTTGCCCACTATTTTATTATTGAATTATTCCCTCGTTTTCTCCTATTTGCCTTCCCTTCCTTAGTTGTAGCTTCCTTCCTCTCCTCAATTGCTCATCTCTGACATTTCCTTCTTTCCCCCTCTTGTGCTTTTCATTTCTTCCTTCCCTGTTTTGGATTTTTTTTTTTAAATTTATTATTAAGGGAGTCTAGCAGGGCTCATACCCCATGAAATACAAAAAATATACTATAAAAGTTGAAAAGGTCATACTGGCCAGAGACTAATAGACAGTAACAAGGCCTTACAGTAGGCCACAAAAGAGTAATGTTTTGAGATTCACAATTGAGTTTGTTTCTGCCTTAAATTAGATGATTTAGACAGAAACTTGTACGCCCACATGTAGTAATCTTTACCAGCATTTGAGTTCATATTGTTTTATAGCCATTTCAATGTTCACAATTGATTTATATTGTCAAAAGTTAGAATGATTTACACTGAATTTTAGATGTCTGTATGTAGTAGTTTTTGCTCCAGAGTTTTGCAATAAAATATATTTTTCCAATTAGTGGTAGACATCTAAATTTAGATTTATTATTTTCTAAAATTTGAATGCATTTATATCTGTGCCATCTTGGATGTTACCTATGGGTATAATGTGAATGGATTTTAGTTTTTTGTTTGATGTAGGCTGGGGCTTGCTTTTATTATACTGTAGACACTGCTCTAAATTATATAGTGCATCCAAGTCTATTGTTTGAACAACAAAGAATGACACTGACATCTAAAAAGAGGCAGCGTGTTGGCAGCAGCAGTCGGCTGTCTTCATTCAGTGAAGAGAAATTGAATATTCTGAAAAATGAAGAAAATGAAAGGCATTTTCATTCTAATAAGATTGGAGGATTCAATGATGCTAGCAGTGCAGATGTTGTTTTAACTCTACAGCGAATTTCAACATCATTTGATAAGGATCAGGAAGAAAATGTGGAGGTTGAGCAACCTGCAGTGGTTTACTTGCATTCTAATGTTTTGAAAAAATGTAGGTATTTTGCTGCTCTCTTATCTGAGAGGTGGCAGACATCTGTAGATAATAAAATGGAGAAGCCAATACAAATTAACTTGAGTGTGCCTGTTTCAAGAACAATGGAGACCTATTATATTCTCTTGCAGCTGTTTTATTCAAAGGATTTTTCTGGAATAATCAAGAATGTTCCTAGTGCAACAGCTCTTCTACCCATTGCTTCAGAACTGTTGTATGATGAATGCATATGTTATTGTGTCCAGTTCTTGGAGGCCATACCATGGACCGAGGAAGAAGAGAGGGAGATTGTGAAATTGGTCCCTTTCCTACAACAAGGAGAAGCTGCAGAGCTCCTTGCAAGAATCTCTCCTGTGAAAGGCAGTGCATTGGAGGATATGCTGAATGGTTTGATATATACTGCAACCCATAGTCATCTAAATGGTGCAACTGTTAAGGCATTTGTGGCTAAGTTACTGCGGGACTATTCATCTCGAGATGCTGTTCGTCTTGTTCTGGACAATGCGTTCGCTACAAGTTTGAAAAGTGTGAAGGATTCTTTAGAGGAGTACTCTAGCCCGAATCTGAGAGGTGATCATGATGAGATTGAAGCTATGCAACGGATGAACCTCCATACAGCTGTTGTTAATGGAAAGCATTTGCTATGGCTCATAGAAAGAATGATTGAATTAAAAGTTGCAGACACTGCGGTGAAAGAATGGAGTGACCAAGCTACATTTGCTGCAAATTTACACAGAACCTTTAGAGATGATGCATGGCATAACATCGCTCCAGGTCTCCCTACCCTTGTCCTACGTTGTACTTGTCGTCTTGCCCATGCAGTTGCTTCTGGGAGTATCCTTGCTAAGAGAGAGGTGAATTACTTGACTATCTTTAAAAACATTTTATAGCAATTCTTCTGGTTTTTACTTTCATCATGACAAGTGGCAATTGCAAATGTTTCTTAGTTCTGACCCTTTGTACTTATAATAAATTGACATGACACGCTTTGGTAGGGGCTTTAGATATTTGGTAGGTGGACAGTGTCACAGTAGTTATTTTGAATTTTTATGATTTGAATTTTGGATTGTCAAATATAATTCTTTTATAATCATTTTTTGGACTTGTTTTAAGATTATCTCTATTTTATCTAATTGCCTAGAACTATATGCTCTATGTTTTATTATAATGAATAGAGATTTCGTTCTTCTTTTTATAAATTTATATGCTTCTTTTTGTTTTTACTTCCAGTATAGTGCATAAAGAGGGGGAAGTCTAGATTTTTGAAAAATTAAAAAGTGATAGATATTGAGATGCCCATTGACCTCTGTATGATATTTAGTCTGTGAACCCAGTTAGGATAGATACATTTCACAAAATTCTTATTGCTTCAGTTGGGAGCATAAGAGAAGAATCTTTTGCCTTTAATTTCACATTAGTATTGTTAAATGGATCTGGCCTCAGAATGCAAGCCATACTAGCTGTGCTAGGCTCAAATATTGTTTTGATCTTATAGTAGGTATAATAGCTGGTTAAGGGTTATTATGCAGTAGTTAATGATTAAAGAATTGATGATTAGTCATGAAATTGTTTCTGCATGGTTGCAAACTTTGAACAAGGCTTCACTTTTAAAAGACTTGTTACTCTCCTTGTATTGATAACCACATATTTGCTGACACCTTTCTTTTGTAACAAAAATTTCTTGTATATATGGGATATCATTACTAGAAATTCGTATTCTCTTGTCAACTATTTAAATAATTAAAATTAGAAAAAAATACACAATGGCTATACAACTTCAAAAAAATGGAAAATGCTTAATAATTTAAAGATTAATATTTTAAAGTACAGAAATAAATGTCAATGAAAGCAAAGATTAATTATATTAATAGTTGATAATCATTATCGTGACATAAATAGTTAAATTTTAAACCATAATCATCTAGAGGCAGCAGATGGGAGGCAGGATGGGGATAACATTGTTTAAAAACATGGTATTAGGGTACTAGGAGATCTACTATATCTTCAATCAATTGATAAAACTAGAGTGCAGATAGAAATCTTAATCCTTTTATTGTTTCCCCTTACTAGTACCTCTTTGTCCTTTGAAAAGAAAAATTTCTGCTAGAATATATTTTCATGTAAAAATAGGAAATTGGAAGTGCTAGTGTAGTTCTTTAATTCTTTTAGTATGTGTCAACCAATTATCAACACTTGAGGAAAATGGCCAACATAATTTATGTGCTATATATAAGAAACTCCTAGAGGAAGTTTCTCAATTTTCAAGGGAAATTTCTAGGAGACATATAGAGACGTGAAGAAATTTCCACTAAAGTCTCCTGACAGTTGCAGATGTCCTAATATGTGTCTCTGAGATGGATATGTATATCCAATTCAGGAGTCAAGTACCAGGGGTCAGGGTATGAGTCTCCAAGTAATTATGGTCTTGGAAATTTTGCAGGGTGACTTGAACCATGATTTCATGGTGGATATAAAAAACTCAACAAGATAGCATCAATTTAGCTGTATTGGACATACAAAAACAAAAGAGAGAACATTGGCGTGCATTTAATGTGAAAATAATAAACATTAAGAGATTAAGAGGAGAAGCAGCTTATACATCTGTTCTGCCCCTAGCAAATCCTGGAGGTTCAGGATGGGTGTCTAGGCCTCAAGGACATGTTGTTGAGGAACCCTACTAATGACTATGTCACCAACTTCTTGTGTAGGAAGGACATGTGGCATGAAAATAACATGTGCATAAAATCATTGTGCAGCAAGGAACAGTGTTTGTACATATTAATGTTTCTCCAGAAGTTCTTATTATGATTCCTTGAAACAAGGTTTAAATGCTAAGGGAAACACAGTTGTAATTACCAAAGCCTAAATATTTTGCATCTTTTAATAATTTAGGACAGTTATGAGCAGATATTTGCTGAAAATGACAATGGAAAAAAGAAGATGGAGCAAGATGATAGCCTAGATATCAAGCCATTGCATGATAAAGTTTGGATTGGCATGACTGCTATTGTTTGTGGCAGGTAATCAAAGAAAACATTAGTCCTATGAATTTAGTCAATGTTGTTTGTGTATATCATGTTGTATTGTGTAATGTCCCACCCCAAATGTAACAATCTCTATTGCGATTTGGCTTGATTAATTTTCAGTTTGACAGATAGGACATTTTGTCAAACAGTTTGTATGCAAACTGGAAACAACATTTGTTTGATATTTTGGGGTTGCACATCATAAATATCAAAACCAGCAAATGAACAACTTAAAATATGACATGTTTTCCCAGTACATAAACTCATTCATAGTTCCACAGGGGCGCGTCCCCCTCGAAAAAGTGGCCGTCTCGGAGATGGGGACATTTCCGAGATGCGGGGACGTCAGGAAAACGTCCCCCCCGCCGTCCCCCCGTCCCTCCGCCGTCCCCTGGGCGTTTCCTTCACAGGGAGTCTTCTTCGCGTCTCGGAGTCTCCTCGGAGTCTTATCTGCGTCTCCGAGTTTCCCGCGTCCCCTGCGTCCCCTTATTAAAATAATGTTTTTTTAAATTTTTTTCAAAAAACAAAGCTGTAGACTTTAAGTTTTCATTTATCATAAGACATGAAATATTTTAAAATTTTAATATTATATTACTATAATTAAAATTTAAAATATAATATATTATTAATTATTATATGATTAAATTTTATTATTTTTGTGACTTACTCTAAAGTAAGTCTTAGACTCTTAAGACTAAATGATTTTTTTTTTTTTCACCGAGCATTTTTCATTTTTCATGCCCTCTGTGCGACTGTGTCTGGCGAGTGGCATGAGATTGAGAATCGGAGCCCTCTGAGAAGCAAGAATTCGTTAGTCGTTATTCAACTGATTCAACTTCAAGTCTTCAAGCGAATTTTACCAGGTAGGTTTTCGTTTTTATTTTTTTAATATTTTATTTTTTTTCATTGTGTAATGCGGCTGCCAGAGTCCCAGACCCGACACACGGGAAGGGCATTAGAAATAACGGATGCCTCAAAGAGGTGTCCGCTCATGGACTGCGACCAGTCCATGAGCGGACACCTCTTTGAGGCATTCGTTCCACATGGGGTGCTAAAAGTAAAAACTAAAAAATTAAAATTTTTAATTTTTTTTCAAATTTTTTTATGAATTTCAGAATTTATAATTTTAATTTTATTATGCCTCTTGGGCCCTTGGCTCATTGTGCTCTGCAAAATGTGGAAGCACAGGCAAGGCATGTGAATTGTTTGACAGAAAATGTGGAAGCACAGGCAAGGCATGTGAACTGTTTGACTGATTTCAGTCAAACAGTTCACATGCCTTGCCTGTGCTTCCACATTTTGCAGAGCACAATGAGCCAAGAGGCATAATAAAATTAAATTCATAAAAAAAATTGAACAATCAAATAGTTCACATGCCTTGCCTGTGCTTCCACATTTTGCAAAGCAAACAGTTCACATGCCTTGCCTGTGCTTCCACATTTTCATGCATTCAACATTCTGTCAAACAGTTCACATGCCTTGCCTGTGCTTCCACATTTTAATTTTGCTGCTTGCATATCTTGTAATATTGCAATTCATGAGATCACATTTCTTTCTAAGTTTTAGACTTTTAGTTTATAGGTCTGATTTTTAAATTTTTTTTTTTTACATAGTAGGTCTGATTATTTTTTATTTTTTAACATTGTTTTTGCAGCATCATCATCATAATGAGTTCACACAACATAAGTGATGATGAACCAGACATTCAAAGTGCAAATGATTCATCAGATGATCCTGACTTTCAAATAGGAGGGGACGCTGAAGGTGAAGTTCAACCACAAGTACAACATTGCTCAGCCTCAAATACTCAAACTACCACAAGTTCCATTGGTAGTAAAGATAATAGCTGCCCTTCAGAACTCCTTCAAGAATGGGCCAAGGGCCCCTTTGATCCAAAAAAACCTTTAAAACAATTTGCATCCAAGGTAGTAGCAAAGCCTGGGGCAACTGGGGGCACTAGATTATGGAAGTGTCACATGTGTGAGCTTACATGGTTTGGCAGCATTACAAGAACTAATGCACATTTTCTTCTTGTTCGAGGCAAAGGTGTAGATGTATGCAAAGCTGTGGCAAGTAATTTGAAGTACAGGGCTGAAATTTTAAAATTATGGGGTTGTAATGAGGATGAAGTGCCTACATCTGCTACATTGCAACATAAGAGTATGGGTGATCAGATTTCAGCAGTGTCTACTTCTACTTTGCAGAGTCAAAGGCCACCAAATCCGTTCAGTTCAAGTGTAGCAGAGCCTAGGGGGAAACGTAAGATGGCATCTTCACAACCTTTAGCAAGTTTATTCAATGTGCAGGCAAAGGATGAGGCAGATGATGCCATTGGAAAATTCTTCTTTGCCAATGGCATTCCATTCCACGTGGCTCGCTCTCCTTATTATAAGGAAGCTGTGTCAAAAATAATAAGGGCAGGACAATCATATGTGCCACCAGGGGAGAATAAATTGAGGACAACAATCTTGGATCAAAACTATTCCAAGATTAATATTTTGATGGAGAAGATGAAGAGAACCTGGGTCACAAGTGGATGCAGCATAGTCATGGATGGGTGGACGGACATTAGGCATCGTCCACTCATCAATATCATCGTCACATCTGTAGCGGGCCCTTATTTCCTTAGGGCTATTGATTGTTTAGGGCATAGCAAGGATGCCCATTATCAGTTTCAGATCCTCAAGGATGCTGTAGAGGAGGTTGGGCCACAAAATGTGGTGCAGGTAGTGACAGATGCGGCCCATGTGTGCAGAGCTGCAGGGAGGTTGATTGAGGCAGCCTATAGACATATTTTCTGGACTCCTTGTTGTGTGCATGCTATGAATAATGCACTTAAGGACATGGGTAAAATCAGCTGGATCAAATCTATTGTCAGTGATGCTAGAGATGTGCAGATGTTTATCTGCAACCATCATCATTCACATGCACTTTTCAGGTCCTTCTCCAAGAAGGAATTCCTGAAGCCTGTAGAGACTCGGTATGCATCATACTTTATTCTCTTGGAGAGGATGCTTGAGTTGCAAGAGCCATTGCAACTAATGGTAATGACAGCAGAATGGAACAGATGGCCTGAGTCGAAGACACAGCAGGGATTGAGGGTTAAGGAGGTGGTGAAGAATGATGTCTTTTGGGCTGATGCCAAATATATTGTCTCCATCATTGAGCCAGTCTTCAAAGTTATTAGATTTGGGGATTCTAATGCACCTTCCCTTGGAGAGGTATACGAGTGCATTGATTCCATGCTTGATCAAATGAAGGCTAAAGTGCGAGAGAAGGACCCCACAATGCAATTCTACACCGAGCATATTTATCCAATCATTCAGCATAGATGGGAGAAACTCAACACTCCCTTACACATGGCTGCCTACGCATTGAACCCAAAGTGGTATGTGCCACGTCCCGGCAGAGTGACACCTATGGAGGATGTTGAGGTGAAGGAAGGGTTCATGAAGGCCATTGACAAAATGTATGATCCTATAGAGGCCAGCTTGCTTCGTACTGAGTGGACAAAATTTGCTACTCTTTGGGGATATTCAGAGGCAGCCAAAGTAGATTTGGAGACTATGTCACAGGAGGACCCCAAGTTGTGGTGGACTATGCATGGGCCTAGATCTTTGATTACTACTCTAGCCATTCGTTTGCTGTCCCAGGTTTCTAGTTCTTCTGCTTCTGAGAGGAACTGGTCCACTTATAACTTCATCCACTCTGTTAAGAGGAACAGGCTCACTTCTAGGAGGGCAGAGAAGCTTGTGGCTGTCCATAGTGCCTTACGTCTCATTGATCGCAGCACAACTACATACAAGGAGAGTCCAGCAGCCAGATGGGATGTAGAGCCAGAAGAGCCAGCACAGATAGATGAGGATGCTACACAGACAGGGCTGGTTGGTATTGGTTTAGATGAGCTTGAGCATTTGGGGTCCTCGTCCGATGGTTCCGATGATGAGGAGATTGGCATGGAGCTTGGAGTTGGAGATGATTAGATCATTAGAGGCATCATGCCATTAGCTATTTAGTATTTAGTATTTTGTTTTTGAAGTTTGAAGTTTGAACACTGTTGTGTTGATAACTTGATACTTGATTGTAATTATGAATCATGACTATGAAATTTTGAAATTCAAATTATGAAACAACTAGTTCTCGTTCCAATCACAATGTCTATTAAGTTACAAGTATATTTTCATTTTATTTTCATTGTTTCAATGTTCACTAGTTCAATGAAATCATTGCAATGTGTTTAAACTCTAAAATTTACTTATTCCTTAGGCTTTTACAGTTATACATCTTTTTATAACTAATTTTTCAAGTACTATATGTATTTCAGCGCACTGCCCCCCCGCTGCCCCCTCGCCGCCGTCCCCCAGCCGTCCCCAAACTTAGGCTCCCCGCCCCCACGCCCCCGAAACCCGTCCCCTGCCACCCCCCCGTCCCCGTCCCCGTCCCCGAAACTTGGTGGAACTATGAACTCATTCGATATTCTCCAAATGAGACACAAACCCTCAATACTGATATTTCTGATTATTAGCAACAGCAGCAATACAATTTCAGAATTCACAATATTTGACTATTGAAATGGATAAGTTCACTACAGCTCTCATACAATACTATCTCAGACTAATTCTTTAAATCAGAAATACAAATACAGTCTGAATATAAATACCCATGTCGCCCAGCAGGAAACTTGTGACTGGAAACTATGAAGTGGCTGATTGCTGATGGTTTCTTCTCAGGTATTTGCTCCCAGAAGTGACTGAAATTAATGCACAGACTTTTAGAGATGCTCAGAAATGTTTCCAGACCTGTTAACAGCTACCCGCCTCGAAAAAGTTCTCTTATGTCTTAGAAACGCCCATCAGTAGCATATATCACAGAATATAGACTACACGTCTTGCTGCAGCAATCTTCCAAGCACAAAGGGGGGTAAACTCACAGCTATGACAGTCAAAACCCATGCGCTAACACTTCAGCAGCTGCCATAATCAGAGATAAATGTATATCAGACTTTCACGCACAAGTATAAGCTGAAGAACCACACGCCTGGTGGAAGTATTTCAATGTTTTCAATCAGCAAAACGAATGCTTTCAGAAACACAACCAGCAGCAAAGTCCTTTATCAATCTGGGCACCACAGTCAAGACTAGCAATATAATCTTTATGCCAGTCGCCCTTGCTTTGGTACATTAATTAATGTATCTCAGATTTTTGGTTTGATCCTTCAAACCCTAAATGATAAATCTTCATGAATTCGTTGAAGCACAAGCACAATCCCTGTAATGGAATTGTCTGCAAGCTGGTTTGGGAGATCTCTCTCTTGTACCGAGCTGTTCTTCCTGAGGGGTTTTGTCCTTAAAAAGCTTTGGCTTTCAACCAGCAAACCCTTGCTGAAGGTCTTCACCAAATTTCTCCAAAACAAGAATAATATTCATGAATGAATAAAATGAACTCCAAATGCCTTTTTATACTTCACCTCAAATTCACTTTTAAATTTCATTTCATTCAATTTACTTTTAATTTCTTTTAATTTTGGTGCAACTTAATAGTATAAAGTATATGTTAAAAATCACTTATATCCCCTTTCAATATTAAATTGTAAGTATGAGCAACACATCTGAGTGACTTACTAAAAATAGTAAGTGTGGGTCAAAGTGTCCAGAATGGTCTCCGGAAGGCACACCACAAATAAATTGGGACACTAAGCTGAAGAGTACTGAAATAAGCACCAAAGGGTTTGCTGAAGAACCAAAGATCAACCTCAAAGGGGTCCCCTAAACACCCTATTAGCTTACGGGGTCTAGTTGGTAGTCTAACCACTGCGACTAACCATTGCCTAGGAAAAGGGGACATTACATATGATGCTATTATTGCAAATAGGAGGAAACAATGTATGAGATGACTGGAAGTGATGGACCTGAGAATTGTTGTTTTATTTGATGCATGTGCTGAACCAATAGTATATGCTATTTCTTTGAAACCAAAAGGTCTTCTTAGGGTTTTTGAAATCCCTATGGGAGGAGATGTGGTGAAGAGAACAGTTTCACCCATGGAAAAGAGAGATTTTCTCACTTGTTTTTGTAAGTAAGATGATTGCAATGCATGCAAGGGTACTAGTGATGGTATCAAAACCAAATATACGCTGCAGATGATATGGCAATGGTTTCTGAAATCATCATATCAAGGCTTTTTGTGAAAATGACACATATGAAGGCCCAATGTGGACGAGGACCTGTATGAATGATATATGGAATAACCATCACTTTTAGTAAGCATAATATCTTTCTAGTAAATTTAGTGATATATTTATAGTCATAAAAGGCAGCCATAAGAAGTTTAAAATAATTATCCTTATATTTAAATATATTGACACTAGAGGTGCACTTGGAGTTTTTAGGGTTGGATAACAAAACATAATTTGTTTGGGTTGCAGAATATGATTGCAATAGAAGGAAAATTAAGGCTGTCAGTAAAATCAGTGATGACGACTTACAATCATAAATGTTGAGCATCTTGAATAGGTAATCTATAGAGTTGTTATGGTCCTAAAAGTAGCTCAAGAGTTAATAAAATTGCTTTACTAGAACTTCCCAAGTTGTTTGTACCCTAGCTGATAGCTGTCATTCCCAAACCATTTTTAGTGGAGTTGTTTTGCCTTACCATGTCTATTGACCAGCACATCCTTTGTTAAGAGGCAATTGAAAGGGCTTTTGTAAGTTAACCTTAAGTTTTTGTTGACCATTGGTAGGTCCTTGTTGGTTGACATCTAGCAAAGGCATGCATCAATAGATTCAACCTTTGATCACACCCAATGGATGGCCCTAGTCAGTTTTCTCTTATAAAGATAATACTCCTTGTAAAGATATTGAGTTAGCAAGAGTTTTGATTTAGCTGTCTTAGTTATGCGTTGACCAATGTTTCCACTAATTGGAAAGAAAGAGCTATTTATATGTTGAACAAAATTGAAGATGTTTGATTAAGCATTCTAGGTAGGAGGAAATTTATTAGAAACATAACTTGGAATTCCCACTACTACAAGAAGTAACACTTGCAAACTATATGATGCCGGCTCCCTTAGGAACCTCCATGTATCAAGGTCTAGGGCCAGTTTGTCTTTGGGTTTGCCTAGAGTACCGCCCAAGAACCCAGGGTGCCTAGGTGGTACCCTGGGTGAACCTGGGCATAACTTAGGCAAACCCATGCCTAACTTGGGTGAACCTAGGGGTGCTTGCAACACTTGGCTTCCCCCCCCACCCCAAAAAAAAAAAAAACCAATTAAAAGACATTTTTTTAAACAAAAAAAATCTCAAAAGCACAAATTTTCCCTAAAGTGAGGCATATTATTTGTTTTCACTCATTTCACAAACACAGAAGACCAAAACAACATTTTTTTCCTTCCAAGCTACCCTTGTTGGGTTTTGAAGGTTGCTGTATTTTTCTTCGAATGTGAGGGCTACAGGAGAGTTAATCCTACACACCAACAAGGGAGAAATAGTTGCACAAAGAAGAATTAACCATCCAAGGTGAGTAAATATTTCATTCTTTTCAAGTTTTTTCACATTTTTTTGGTATTTTTTGAATATTTCTTTGAACTTTTTATGAATAGTAAGGGATTATAATGCTGTTTTTAACAAAAAAGTTGTATTGTTGATTTGTATTTTTTGGTTTTGTTTTAGATTCATACAAAATGGCTGGTAGTTTTGGTTCAATTGCCCACAATGCAGAGAGTTCATTTAATTTGATGTAGTGTCACCTCTTTGGTGATATACGAAAATGATTGAACACCTTCTTGATGGTGGGGGTTATTAGTGGAATTGTAGTCAATGTAAAACTAAGTATAAGAACTTGTGTAATCAGTGAAAACTCACTTCAGCACTATTCTTTGCTTGGGAATAAAAGATTGTCCTCGATTGAATCATAAAGGGTGCCAAAATTGCAGCCTTTTTTCATATTTATATGAGCATTTTTAACTTGCTGCATTTTTCTCATTTTGAACCCATGTAATTTTATACCATTTACGCTTTCAGCTCGTCGTGTTATTATTGTGTAAGTATATTATGGTTTACAATGTTACAAGGACAGATTGGAACCCTTACAACAAGTTTAACGAGCTCCAAACATCTGCAAATGATCACTTCACCATGGAAACCTTATTCTTCCTCTTGCAATAGGCAAAACTTGAATAATTTGAAGGCAGAATTGAGAGCCAACCATTGCACAGTGTGTTTCAAGTGTTCTTATGCTTTTCTCACATCCACCTTTGGTGCCATAATGAAGTCAATGTTGAATATGTAAACTGAAAAGTCAAAACTCTTCAACTTCCACTCTCTATCCAAGCTGGTATGAAACTGCCACAAAACAACAGCAGGCGGTTGTGAAATTGCCCCCTACTAAAAGCTACTGATTTTGCCACCTCATTTTTTTCTCATTTTTAATGTCTATTCCCTTGCTTTTTGACTTGTGATGCTTTGGATCACTCCAAAGTTGCTTATAACTAGATAATAAACATCATGGCTTTGAAATCTGTCTTCTGGAGGAAACACACGTAACCATAATCCTTACACCACTTCACAACTGGAAATGACATAAATTGACACAATGATCATGTTACTTTGGTCCATTTTCCAAATCAGATTGACTCTTTAAGACACTTTGAGCCCAACAATGAGTTGATCATCTCAAAAACAAACAAGATTACCCCCATTTGCAGCCCCCAAAGCCCTCATTTGGTCAAGTTTGAGTTCGGTTGGTGTATTGGTCTTGGTGAGACAATGCCAAGTATGAGTCTTGCTGCTATGGTTTGAATACTTGATATGATATTTGGTAGGTCATTATTGACTACTAGCTTCACCAATATTGTAGTTGAAGCTTTGGAAAGAACCAAGATATTTGATTTTTTGGCCGCTATACCTATCTGTTTATTGATGGCTTTGGTGTTAAAATACAATAAATGTAGGTCCTTAAACAGTTTAAGGCTAGTGCTGTGTTAGGCAATTCAAAATTAGTCCCATCAGTTCATGGTGGCCCATTCTTATGCTATTTTGAGTTGTCACCTTGAATTTTATTTTGATCAATGAATAGTGGTTAGGGTCCACTATCACTATATTAAAATAGAGGAATTACAAAAATCAAAGATGCAATTTGTAAAGCTTTGTATGCAACTGTTACATTTGCAACCTTATTGCTAGAATCTATTTAACCTATTACATGCCCAAAATTGCCTAGAGGTTGGCATATCATGGAACCTAGACCATATAATCAACAAAAACTACTCAACTGAGACCATCCAAGATAGGACATTAACATGCTCATCCCCATAGTAGATAGAAAAGACATTGGTGACAATGATCATGACCTAAAACAACATTAGATCAAATGTTATATTCTGATATGATTCTAATCAGCACATAAACATTATACACCATAAATAATAAACCATCTATGTGGTCATTGTACAAATGATAACATTGAAACAACCACCCTACAATAGGTGTTAATCCAGATTGACCACTGGGGATGCATCTTGGATTGCAAGAGAGCTTAAGCCTATTGAGGAACAAAAGGCCAAGACTTTATGACAAGTGAGGCCAATTTGTATTCATATCCATCAATCCCACCACTAATAGAGGCTCAGTAGACCTAATCAAGATTTCAATGGTTTTCTTTGCCTCTATATTGTCAAGTTGACCCTTAATAGTTGTCTTTTTGAAGTAGAGCCTAGATGCTGAAAAAGCCCAACCCCATTTTTAACTCCCTAAAGTCGTGTTAAGAACAATTCCACATACTTCATCAGTATAGCCAATGCAAGGAAGCTCTCTTCCAATTCCTTGTGAATCTCCACATGCAAACCCCCCCATGGTTGGCACCCATGGCCTTTCACTCAATTGTTTCCAAAACTTCTCTGATGCAGAGTGGGGTGACCAATTCAAAACTCAACCAATCAACTTTTTACCAAAGCATCTACACTTCAAACAAACTGAATTCCTTCACAGATTAACACTATTCCTTGTAGCACAAGAAAAGGGGTTTTTCCACCATAATTTTCAAACCACACCTCATACCTAAAAACAAATTACAGATTTTTGTACCCATTAGCCTCTTTTAAAAAATACTTCAATTGCAGGTGGGGTTACTTTGAAACACAAGGGTCAAAAAATTGTTGCTACGCCTTGAAATAGGCCTAATTAGGCTTGTTTTGATACAATGTGATTTTTACAACCGAAACCTCAAACTCTCATGCCACTAGCCTAGACATGTTCGATATGGTTTGCACAAACATTTTCCATCACCCAAAACAATTTCTACAAAGCTTTCCCACAAACCCTATCACCTATGCATCTAAATTGCTTAAAAACATGACTTTAATCAACTAGGGCATCAACCCATTTTCCCAAAACTTCAACCCTTGCTCCTGCAAACTTTAACTCAAAACACATCCTAAATACTTCCATTCCACCGGTTATCGGGCCATTTCATCAGTGGAATGGCTCAAAACTTCATTTTGTTCTCTCAAAGCACAAAAACCTAAGTTTTCAAAGTGGTTTGGAGTAATTTGCCTCTAAAATGCTCAAAACTGGATGAAATTCGATGAGACCAAGTTTGTTGGAAAGTAGATTCAATTCCACATCAACTCCAATCGATTAGAGACCACTTGCAGGCCGTACAACCTCATGTAGCAGCAAATTTCAATAGAAAAATGCAGGAAACCAGAACTTTATTGATGTTCAACTTACAAAATAACCTCCAGAGCCTTGGCTCGACCATTAAATGATATATTTATGCTTTTCCAACCAAAACCAACCGACTACAACTACCTTTCAACTCCCTAACTATTCAACTTCCCTCAAATGCAAAGTTGCATAGCAACTTTTTACAACTTTTTGCCATTTTTACAATATTAACCAAAATTGACTCCCAATGACCCAGTTGACATACAATGACCTTAATCATGGTCTTAAAGACCTTATTACATCAAAAAGACACAAAACTAAACAATAACCCAACATTTGCAACATTTTCATATTAAAAGCTATGGTGCCCTGCACCATACTCCCCGGGCAAAAGGAACTCAAGTCCCCTTGAGGACAGTGCTGCAACACAAAATCCATGCTTGTTTATGCCATTCTCTATCCTCCAAGTGTTGTCTCCATTTGGTAGACCCTTCCATTGACTCAGATACTGAAAATAAGCATTGTCTTTTGGCTTTGACCGGTTCTCCACATGAGAATGTTGCTTTTCCCTTGATGAATGATCTGTGGTTCCTCCCTTATCTGGAAATGTTGTCAAATCTGCCACTTTATCTTCTACCATGCCTCTTCTTCTCTTGTAATGAACTCCCTTGTTTTGCTTGTTTGGTGTATGCTTGATCTTACGCTTTTTCCCTTCTAGGTTAGCTTTGAGCTCTTCACCCTTGTTTTTCACCTTTTCCATGTGATGCTTTGCCTCTATGACTGCTGCTTTCTCAGTTCTACCAACCTCTGATATGAAATGATTTGAATGTCCACTATCCTCTTTGGAAAACAATGAATAAAACGCTCCTTCCACCATTTTATCAACATACCCCTTAAGCCAATCCTGAATCCCAAGAATCAATTCATCTTTGAACTTCAACAAGTCAGATTTTGACACCAACTCAATATTATTTCCTTCCAAAATCAGATTCTTCATGTCTGCTGTCTTCACATCTCCAAGTCTAGGAGTGGCTGCAAGGTTCTTATCCTCCTTTTCTTCTACCTTTACAAACTCTTTCCTACCAACCATCATTATATTAGCTTGCTTAGTTTTCCCTTTATCATCTTCTTTCAAGGGTGTCAAAGTAAAGAGATTCCATCTTTTTCAATCTCATAGGTATTGCTTCTACCATCATACAAAGCATTCCTATCAAATTGCCAAGGCCTCCCTAGCAGCAAATGGCACACATCCATAGATAACACAGTACATAGAATCTTATCTTTGTACCCTCCTATATTGAACTCAACCCAAGCTTGCTCATTAACCAAAACATACTGACCCTCATTCAACCAAAAAACTTTATAAGGAGTATCATGTGGTATTCTAGGCAAATGAAGTTTCTCAACCATCTCATTAGATACCATGTTATCTGTGCTTCCTGAATCAATAACAACCTTACATACTTTACCCATGCACTTACAAGTGGTTTTGAAGAGTGTCCTTTGTGATGGCTCCTTCTCCTTTGATGCTTTGATGAGTGTCCTCCTTACCATTAGTGATTCTCCAACTTCAGGAGTAGCATGTTGTGATGGAGAGTTTATACTCTCATTATCCTCTTCTTGCACCAATAGATTCTGTCTTTCACCTCCATGTGAAGTAGAGGCTTGACTTTCATTGCACTGCCATGCTTGATGTCCAAACTTGTTGCATTGATAGCACCTTCCTGTGAATCCTTGTGAACCTCTTCCTTGACCTCCAAAGCTGCCTCTAAAGCCTAATCTACCACCTCTAAATCCACCTCTCTGATCAACAACTTGTTCTTGTGCTTTGCTTGTATCTTCTTGACTTTCATAGGGCGGCCTTGGAGTAGAAAATGAACCTCTTCCTCTAGTATTGCTGCCTCTGCCCCTAGTTTGTTTTTCTTGCCTTCTTTTAAATTTTTCTTCTGCCCTTATTGCCATTTGATAACATTCCTCCACCGTCCTTGGATTTTCCAAAGTTAACTCATCTTGAAAGTTGAATCTTAATCCACTTAGATATCTAGCAACCTTCTCCACTTCATCCTCCATGTGACCTGCCCTTTGAAGAGCACAAAGATATACTGAGGGGGGAAGGAGGAAGGGGGGAGAGAGCAGCGGTGAATCAGTATATCAACCAACTTTTACAATTTACAACCTTTATCAACTTCAAACTCTAACACAAAACAATTAGCAAGAATATCTCAATATGAACAAGTTGACACCAAGATTTTATGTGGAAACCCTTTCGGGATAAAACCACGGTACAAATAATGTGCTTTTTGAATTATATATGCTTTTACAAAGAATGTAGGCACCAACCTACTTGAATCATCAATTTGTAGTTTAGTAGGCACCAACCTACAAAGAGCATCAACCTTTAATTCTGATTTAGTAGGCACCAACCTACAAGGAGCACCAACCCCTAAAGTTCGTAGGCACCAACCTACAGGAGGTACTAACTCCCACTTGCCAAACACCAACTCAGCAAAGATAATAATTGAAAGAACAATGCTCCACCTTCAATGTTGCTTCTTTAACGGATGATGGACTTTACAATCTTCTTCCTCTTGAATTTATCTTTCTTGAATGATATTCACATAAATCAGCATATGATGAATTCACTCTTCTCTCACATGCAAATCTGTCACTTATATTCTCCTTCAAATTGCACATAAACTTCTTTGAGTCTCTATAAACTTTTCTTCACAAATCTGCTTAAATCTTTATATATTTCTTTTCTTAAATCTCCATTTATTCTCTTTCACTAATCTTTATTTTTGCATATACTCTTCTTATAATTTTCTCTTCATTTGCTGGTGTATTTGGTATGCTTGTTTTTTTCTACACACAAATGATATGCTGCTCCGATTCTTACACATCTATTCACTCTCACATATTCACAATCATTCTTTTATATCTGCATACCATATTCATATAACTGCTGCTGTGTATATGATTTTTCTTTTTAATTGCACACTCCCTTATTCACTCTTCATACACCACTTGTGCTTTCATGATATTGCTTTTTATTCACACACAACACACATACTCAATATTCTTCAGATGATATACATTTTTACACATCCACACTTTGCTGTATCAATCAGAGATAATATGCAATAAAAACATGATTCATTTTCACGTCCTCCTACTCCAACATAGAAAAATGTTCTAAAGATATAGCTTTTTACTCACACGTACACTACACTTTCTACTTGAAAATACATCTCTTTTATATCCCGGATTAACTCAAAAGACATAGTCTTCTATTGCCTCATTTAACAAGGGATGCACCCCTTTGAATTGAGTTGACCATCCAATCGGTCATGTCTTTTAGTTACTCTTAATGATTGTTTACTAAATATAATTGTTGCTACTCTAGCCGCTGCGCCACTCTGTTATTGGTTTTATTAATAATTAATCTTTGTGTCCTCAATCCCTATCACGTTAAGTCTTAAGTTTCAAAGATATCATTTACGAGTTGTGGTGCCCAGGTATCTCGTCGTTTTTCATCTTCTCTTATCCTTGACTAAAGGCACAAAGTTTGCTCATATCAAAATATTTGTTCGGCTTAATATCTCGATGAAGGATGCAACTCGTAATATCGCTTAAACACATAGGTTCCAAGCTTGACGCTAATGCTCAATATTCAGACGGAGCCCAACATGAATGCAATGAGAGTTTTTCCCGACAATCCTTTGTAGATCCCGTCTTTAATCTTTCAATGGTTGTGTTCATGAATTTGGGTCAAGAGACTAAAATATTGAATGTAGAATCCACCGCTCGCACCTGGGTCTGATTAGTTCATTGTCTTTAAATATGCACAACCCATATCTTAAATCCGACTTCCAAATATTATGATATCTCATTAATACCAACACTTAT
The DNA here is from genome assembly GCA_007258455.2 of Sequoia sempervirens. NCBI lineage: Eukaryota > Viridiplantae > Streptophyta > Pinopsida > Cupressales > Cupressaceae > Sequoia > Sequoia sempervirens. Next base: position 152,228,976 of record VDFB02000013.1, on the reverse strand, counting down.
CTCAAATTATCTTCTTAGTCTGATAAATTAAAGCAGATATGCAAATAGGTCCCGATAGGCAGCTTCAACATCTGTATGATATTTTCAACATCTGTACACATCTATCTATGTATGTATGATATTGTCTTCAACGTCTTCACAGATATTAAACAGCTCTCGACAATTTTGTCTTTTACGCCTTTAGACTCCAACCGCTATCACATATAATGATAAATGAAATCTCCTGATTATACCGCCTTTAAACTTCCTCTTGTGAAGCGTCAGCCTTTTCTCACTACTCTAATTATAATCTTCATTGAAATCTAAAGCTCCTTTAATAAGCCACAATACCTCCAAATTAACGCTTCTTCACATTCCCGTTTTATGCCTTTGAGAAAGCCACAACTTTATTCGCACCAGCATCTTATAATTACGATTCTTTTCTTCCGATGAATTCAACGGTTTTAACACCGAATCATAAATCTTATATTTCTTAATACCTTCTTGACAAAATGGACTTATCGTACCTTGATCTTGTAAGTATCAATCTGTTAATTGTATCTAATTTGAAGATTGTATTCTTGATTGTGTTCTCAATGATGAACCTTTAACTTGACGACTACAATAGGTTATCTTCAGTCATGCAACTGCTTGATATTCAATGATAATATTTGTCTTCTCATATTTGACATCAATGACAATATTTCCAACACCCTTATACTCAACTTATAAAATTCTTCAGTATAGGCTTTGACATCCGTTTCTTTTTGTTTCAGACCTTGGAAGTTTCTTAAACATTTGAATTGCATAATTAGAAGGTAAAAACTTACTTTTAAGCTTAGCCACCATTCTATCCCAAAAAACAATTTTTGACTTACCTCTCTTTGTCCTTTCAGATTGCTCATAATCCCACCACAATAGTGCATGACCCTTCAACTTTGTTTTTGCAATCTTTACCCTTTGCTCCTCAGGTACATCCTCACAATTAAAATAATTGTCAAGTGCTGCAATCCAATCTAAAAGTTCTTCATCATTCAAATTACCTTCATACTTGGGTACATAAATCTTCACCCTGTGTTTATCTTCCTTGATGGCTCTCAGTAACTTAGCCATCCTCTGATCATTAGGATCCAATTCCTCTTCCTCTTCTTCTTCGGAGTCACTCTCATCACCCATGACCATACCTCTCTTCTAACTTGTTTCCAAAGCAGCAAGCCTCTCCTTCAACTCTCTCATCTCTCTAGCATGCTTGTCCTTCAACTCATTCACTTCCCTAGCAATGGTTTTCCCTTTTGGAGGCATGTTGTTCACTTTTTGTTTCACACTTTCCTTCTTGTTTCACACTTTTCCTTTCTTCAGATTAACCTATGCTCTGATACCAATTTGATGCAGAACAGGGTGACCAATTCAAAACTCAACCAATCAATTTTTTACCAAAGCATCTACACTTCAAACAAATTGAATTCCTTCACAAATTAGCACTATTCCTTGTAGCACAACAAAAAGGGTTTTTCCACCATAATTTTCAAACCACACCTCATACCCAGAAACAAATTACAGATTTGAGGTACCCATTATCCTCTTTTAAAACATACTTCAATTGTAGGTGGGGTTACTTTGGAACACAAGGCTCAAAAAATTGCTGCTACGCCTTGAAATAGGCCTAATGAGGCTTATTTTGATAGGTCACAATGTGATTTTTACAACCTAGACCTCAAACTCTCATGCCACCACCCAGCCATGTCCAATATGGTCTGCACAAACATTTTCCATCACCCAAAACAATTTCTACAAAGCTTTCCCACAAACCCTATCACCTATGCATCTAAATTGCTTAAAAACATAATTTTAATCAACTAGGGCATCAACCCATTTGCCCAAAACCTCAACCCCTGCTCTTGCAAACTTCACCAACTCAAAACACATCCTAAATACTTCCATTCCACCAGTTATTAGGCCATTTCATTGGTGGAATGGCTCAAAACTTCATTTTGTTTTCTCAAAGCACCAAAAACCTAAGTTTTCAAAGTGGTTTGGAGTAATTTGCCTCTAAAATGCTCAAAATTGAATGAAGTTTGATGAGACCAAGTTTGTTGGAAAGTAGATTCAATTCCACATCAACTCCAATCGATTAGAGACCACTTGCAGGCTGTACAACCTCATGTAAGAGCAAATTTCAATAGAAAAATGCAAGAAACCATAACTTTATTGATGTTCAACTTACAAAATCACCTCCAGAACCTTGGTTCAACCATTACATGATATATTTATGCTTTTCCAACCAAAACCAACCGACTACAACTACCTTTTAACTCCCTAACTATTCAACTTCCCCCAAATGCAAAAATAATGCAAAGTTGCATAACAACTTTTTACAACTTTTTGCCATTTTTACAATATTAACCAAAATTGACTCCTAATGACCCAACTGACATACAATGACCTTAATCATGGTCTTAAAGACCTTATTACATCAAAAAGACACAAAACTAAACAATAACCCAACATTTGCAACATTTTCATATTAAAAGCTATGGTGCCCTGCACCATTCTCCAAGGCCATGCCAATACCTTTGCTTTATGTGGAAAATAGGTAAGGAGTGGACTATAGCACTATTCCTTAGGAAGAAGCTTAAAAATAAATTTTGCAGAGATATCAAAATTTACCTTGGGCAAGTTGGTAGCATTCATGAAACCTTCACCAAGCACCATTGGAATGGCCTCCAAAATGTTATACACACCAAGACTAAGACCTTGTCTAGCTAAATTTTGGAGATGTAACTAGGGAATGCCATCTCCCATTTTTCTAATTACAACTCAACTTGGAAAAGAGCCCATAATCCCTATAGTGTAGAGATGAAGATTTCCATATAGGAATGAAAGACATGCCATCCAAAACCTTCAAGGAATAATATCAATTAATGTTGAACCTTCCCGAAGCCTATGCGTGGGCTCGAAGTAAAACCCTATGGTTGTCAAATCAATGGGTTGCCTTGCATACCAATCATGGGGTATTAATTAGTACCTAGTAGATTGAAAAACAATGATTATGTGAACCTTATATGGGACACAAAATGAATGTGAGCCCATTGAGTTGTGAGCATCAACAAATAGTGTAACAATGATTTGTGTGCAAGAAGACAATGCTGTCCTCTTGCCCTCACAAATTGTTACAAATTTTTCACCATGGCACATTTCAATGGACTAGAAGAAATGGCCTCATTAGACATCGCTATCAGTAGGTTCGCCAAAGAGTTTGCAACCATGTTTGCCTTTTGATAGTAGTTTTTGCATTCAAAGCTAATGAAGGAATCAAGTAAACCCCAACCCTACTGTAATATGTTATCTAGTCTCCAATTGTGAGCTAAGTGCCTTTTAATTGCATTGATCAGTATCATCGAATCCCCCTCAATAATAACATGTGACAAACTTTTTGAGTGGCCACCATGAGGCCCAAAACTAGAGCCTGGATTTCTGCTTCATTGTTAGTGCTCAGCTTCAGTTATTTGGAGAATGCCACCACTATCTTGCTCTCCAAATCATGAATGACACTCCCAGGACTTGATAACTCTTGATTTCCACATGCCGCCTCATCAAATTTCAATCTCGCAAAACCTTGACAAGGGGGTATCCACTTGATTTTTGATCTGTCCACATGAGCAGTTTGAACACCAAGAGCCCCATGAACGAGAGTTACCTTGGATGTTTATTGCAATTATTAGTTGCTCATTTTTCAGTTCGAACATTGTTTGTAATGAGTGTTGTAACTAATGCTAGATTATTGGTTTTGATCCCCTTGCTAGTATTTGCACATCACCATTGGAAGAGCTTAAACATTGTGCATTTTGTTCTTTCTTTAGAGCTTTAGATGCCCAAAATAAAGAACAATGTATTGGCTGTTCACTTTCAGTCGTCACCATTGTTGCAAGGTTTAGAGCAAAACCATTCTTGCTACCATTCACAAAATTGGACATCTTAATGGTCATGCCTACAAAGTTGAATGATAACATAAATGTAGGCCATAGAAATTTTTGAAAATAACTATGACTCCCTATCAATTATTTGAAATAGATATATATGACACTGAATATTTTGAACAATGACATGTAAAGGAAACAAATGATCTGAATTATTTTGGTATTTAAGGGGACAATATACTAGTCATGGAACTTAATGTATATTGAAGCAACAATTGAACAATGACCAATTAGAACATAATTGACAGTTATTGAATAGCTGAATAGAATATATTTATTTCAATTGTGAGTGTGTAACAAAATTGTAAGGTTTGTAGGAGAGATGTATCCTTCTACATTGCTTTGATGCTTTGAAATCAGCTATTATATAGCTTTATAATACAAACACAAAAAACTTACTGAAAATTGTAAATGAGGGTTTGTAGGAGAGATGTATCCTTCTACATTGCTTTGATGCTTTGAAATCAGCTATTATATAGCTTTAAATACAAACACAAAAAACTTATCAAAACTTGTAAATTAGGGTTCCTGGTGAAAATTGAAAGGTCACCACATTTGGTAGGGACCTTGTGCGTTGAAGTTGAAATGAATAGTCAGATGAGGACAAACACCTTACAGAATTACATGCATTTGTTGGATTTGTTTATTTTTGGTACCGTACTTGGGAAGGTAATAACTTTGAGCTCGTAGGTTAAAACTCAAAGTTAGGTCACAAACTTAGGCTCTTTGAAGTGATGTTATAGAAACTCATCATAGGGCCATATTCCACTCCGCAGGGCCTCGGAAATACAAAATATGAAAATATAGAAAATTTAAAAAATATATATTTTCAAAATTTTGCTTGAATTGCCACTTGGATGACTTGATCTGATCTTCAAATCTTTTTCCCTCAAGAAGCAATGGGTCACATTGTTTGTAGTTTCTGCACCAAATGAGGTAATTTATGCTGAATTTGATGACTAGTGAACCACTTGCCTTGATGTGGGAATTGACCTGACTTGACCACATGATAGTAGAATATGCCGATTCTTCATCTCCTTGATTGCTGTCTCAAAAATTAGATTAGTAGACACTCAAGTGGTGGTGTAAGGGTTCAAATTTGAATTTTGTAACAGCTCAACAACATCTAATATGTCAAAGAGTGGTGGAAAATACTTATGAACTAATTCTACAATAAACACTAGATACAACTTGAGGTAGGGTGGCAAGTTGAATTCAAATGCATCATCACCCAGTTGCTTGATTGCATATGACCCTTACTACAAAGGTGCGGAGTAATTTTACAATAAACATTCAATACAACTTGAGGTAGGGTAGCAAGTTGAACACAAATGCATTACACCCACTTGCTTTTTGATTGCATATGACCCTAACTAAAAGGTCAAATTTTCCTGTTAGGGCCTTGGAGCCTCACTTTCTAAAGATGTAACTATGCAGTCTCCCATTTGAAATTGAGGAGGGACACAATGTTGATTATGTTGTTGCTTGTACTATAACTAGTTTCTTGCAAGGTCTCAATAAACTGTTGTTGGATGTTTGTAATCTGCTAGACAGATTTAGTTGGTTTTTGATTGTCTTTTGTATGGGATAGCATTAAGGGACGGATTCTAGTAATACATTAGAAAAGCTAGCCGCACCAAACCATATTCAGCTCTCCTTGGAAGGCACTTTGATGGTCATCTTTAGTGGTAAAAAATGTGCAAAATAATTATTGAATAGAAAGTTGGCTAGGTGTTTGAAAACAAGGCCAATAAAAATCTTAAGTGTGCTGCCTGGAAACTAGAAGTGCCTATCTGGGTTTGCCTCAATGTTCAGGGTAAATTTCCTTGGAAAATGGGTAAAATCCCCAAAATAAGAGCAAGATCCAAATTATAATAGGAAAACTGTAAGGTTAAGACATAATGATAAAATAGTATTAGAGAAGAGAGATGGCCAAAGATCTAATCTAATCTGCATTCACTGAAAGAAATTCAGAGGATAAGGTACCAATGCAGAAAATAAATCAATAAAGTCTCCTCTTCAATGGAGGTCAGTGAGCTAGTAACCACAGATCTATTGAATCACACTCCTTAAATGAGGAGAAATTCTGTACACTAAACATTAATTGTGCTAAATACCTTGTAGAGGTGTGAAAAGCTCAGCCTCGAGTATAATTCATACAGACTACTGTTAGGGGAGGTGGGAGCACAACATTCTTTGGCTAGTCACTTACCATTTGCTACATCCTGTCCATTATTATGCAAGCTGACTCAGAGCATGCTTACCGCAGTCTCACTATAGAGAAAACACCATACTGCTTGTTATTTCTCCTCCATGCAGGCTCATTTTGCTTTATTTCTGTCATTTTGACTCCATACATCAATCTTTTGGATGCTATTTCTTGTGTTCACAGCATTTCCTATCAATGTATGAGACGTGGATTATGCTGTGTGGTAGAGGTTCCGTTGGAGATGAGAAAGTATTTGCCATTGCTAGGGTTATCACTGTTCTAAAGAAGAGTGAAACAAGCAGGAGCAGATATTGAGGGTTACCATCTCCAAGTGCTGTTGTAAGATTTTCAAGTGAAATTTCAGTGGAATAGTCCTGTATGCTATTCTGGAGCAATCATTGTTTTTGTTGGCTGCAAGGAAATTTTTAATGGCTATATGTCTCCATTTGGCTAGTTTTCAAACTTCTATCTGCCAAATTTGGTTATTTTTAGGTTGTTTTGAAGTGATCAGTTGGCTCTTATTTGATAGATTTTTGCTAATCTTTAAATAAAATCACCTCGAGTTCGAAATTTTAATTCTTTAAGATAGATCAATATCAAGTTATTGCATATAAAAGTTTATGCCCTCATCTCCCAATCTATTAGGGTCTATTTTTATTCTCTATACTTGCCTCATTTCAACTTATTTGTTTAAAATTCATATAATTATTGAAAATTTGTACATTGAATCACCATAAAAGCTATATATTAATAGAGAAATTTAGTCGTTGAATTGCAAGAAAATTGGTACAAGGAAATACTATAAGCTATTCACTCTAAAATTTCATTTTCAATATGAAAAAAATCTCCTAGGATATTTTGATTCATTGTAGTGGATTCACCTGGGTTTTTATAGAATTTTCAAGTGATGATTTTTAAGACTATACCCTGTTGTAGATCTTTGTAAAACAAATTTGTTTCTGATTTCTGCAGAAATCCATATGATTCTGAGTTTTAATTCATGTTCAATGGAAAAGAATTTGTAAAAGTTTGTCCAACAAAAGATACGTAGCCTTTGTTGCTTAATACAAAATTTTAAAAGAGGCAAAAGAGCCAAAAAAGGCAGGAGAAGATATAGACACACACCTATTGATTTGGCTATATTGTTTTTTGGCAACTTTTTTTGATCTGCCCTAACCTTTCGTGTTGGTATGTGGTGCAGTAAGGATTCTGTATAGAATTGTTTGAAGGCTGTTACTTGTTTCTACTTTGCAATACTTTCTAATCACTTTGGAACTTGGGCTTGGGCTGTAAAGGTGCAAAGTTTTCTTTTTGAAACTCTTAAACTGATGTTTTGACTCCAAAATGGAAACCCCTTTGGTAAGCATGCTATTATTGTTCACCCTAAGGAGTGTGGTAGTTGAGGTGTGCTTTAAATTTGTATTGTTTCAAGTTCAACTTTCAACCATGAATATTATTTACTGGGAGTAAACAAAATCATCTGAGGTCTTTATTATCTAGTGGTGTATAGGCTTCAGATTTCCAATGAACAATTGAATCATTACATGTTCAGTAACCACTTCCTCAATTGCATGCCTCTCAAGAAAATCACTGATGTTGCAATCAGGTTACATATTGTGATGTCCCTCAAACTAAGGGAAATGCTTTTGGATATTTGGCGATGTGTAAAATGAACCCACCAATGCTACCAGCGAGAAACTTTGTTTTGAGGGCCAAACATGAAATTGGGCTGCCATATTTTCTTACTTATATTTATAGTGATGTGAATGGTGGTTTATCCTGCAGCTTCTAGGATATTTGATTGTTGCTGAACTTTAGAGAGCAGAGGAAAGTTTGATAAGCAGAAGTCTGTTTTGATCCAATGTACTTGATTCTGTTGATGGATAACTTATCTAAGCCTGGATGTATCCAATAAACTGGTTTTGCTTCTTGCTTAGTTGCCAATCTTGTATTTTACCCCCTTCTTAATGAATGTCTTCTGAGACTTGACAGGGCCTTGCTTCTTTAGTAAAGGAGAACTAGGGCCCCCCCGTTATGCTTGCAAATTAGCACTGCATGACAAAAATTATTATGGACAACCTTTCGTGCATTCTTAGAGGAATGCTCTATGTACAATGTCTCCAGGATCTATCTCTTAATCCACAAATAATTACTAATGATTCTCAAAAAATATTGACAAACTATCGAGTTTTTTAAGCTTCTATTATCCAATGTCCATCTCTTTTTTGTTTCTAATTTTGCATTTGTGCTTTCCTATCTGAGTGTTTTTTGTCATGGATAATGCAATTGATGATATCCATAATTACACTTTTGCAGGTTAGGATGAAGCTTGTCAAGGACTGGCTTCCAGTGGTTATTGCATGCAAAGACAATGGTTCTCCAATTCCATCAAGCCAGAAATTACTTTATCAGGAGTTGGAAGATGTCTTTCTACAAATAATTTCCACATTACCAATGCTTGATGCTCAGGGGTTGTTACAGCAATGCCTTAATCTGGCTACTCGCAATGTGGATGATTGTACTCATTTGGTGTCTGCTTTTAATACTTGGTTCAGAAGGGCAAGCCATGCTCCATATCTTTTCGGTGATGATTAAGCTTTGTGACTAAAGCAAGGCAGTAATGCAGAACAAAAGCCTGGAACACTGGAGTGGCTTCATGCTTACTGTGAGTTTTGTTCTCTTTGTTTGCTCAGAACTGGTTGCATACACAGAAGGAAGCTTTTGGAATCTAAGAGGGAAAGTTTTGATGTTATTTGAGCACAATAAAATATATGATCTTCATCACCGGTGCTCATTTATGAAGCTTGCCAAAGGTTGTTTTGGATTGAATTTTAATGTGAGGGACACTGTATATTTTTGTATGAAGCTTGCCAAAGGTTGTTTTGGATTTCTTGAAAATATTCCAATTCACCATCAATTTTCAATTATCTGATGAACAGATGGACTGAGTAACAAAGCTCATGTAACTTTGTATGTAATTTACTGTGGTCTTTGGGTTTTATTTTAAATGTGAATATCTGGTGTTTTTGTATTTTTCCCCTCTGACTTTGACAACGATTGTGTGAGTCATTCACAGAATGCACCTGAAGTGGCCTCACTAAGTTTTGCAACATCTTATCTATAGCTGGAGTTCCTGTTGATACAGATCATGATATTTGTTGTGCATCCTGATTTTTTCATTTCTATCTAAAGCTGTATTATCCGTAATAAGCCGGTGTGATCTGCTTTTAGAATTTTCAGGTTCTATCATTCAGTTGTTGAGATGTTTTCTCTGTTGGGCCATCTTGGCAGGATATCCCAGTCCTTGGCACCAAGCCAAGGAAGTCGATGATTCTTGTACCCGATGCCTACAGGTTGCAAAAGCATCGGGATTTTTATCCTCCCAACAAAAAATTCTTTCCAGAATACCTGCAGAATATTCTGCAGGGCATATGCTAACCTTGAATCCCATTCATCAAATTCTTTGGGCACGAATAGCGGGTGTACCTCAATATGTTGTAGTTGGCATCATTGACAGTAGTCAGCTTCTTCTGAGATTACATGTTCATCTATGGGATGGCATGAAAGTATGCTCTTTGGGCATTGCAAACTTTGAGAATTTTATCAATAACTCTAATTTTAATTTCCTTCATCTGTTGACTTTTTAATTTGATTGTCATTATCAATGTTACATGGTTTGAAACAAATTGAACTACAATTACATGTTTTATGTTTCTGGAGGGGGCTCACATTTGGCTTCCCTATAACACATAATCGGTCCTCATTTCAGTTTCGGGAGAAGACTGCATCACTTCCAGATTAAAAAGTTTGTAAGAGTACAAGCCTTGATGAAGGTTATATTTACACAATCTTTTTGTTTCGGCTTTAAAGCAAACAGGGATCATCTATGCTTGCCCTTGTCAAATTCTTCAAATGCACGAAGTAAATGCACATTATTAGATTATACATGATCATGCATTTGTCATCCGTCCTCAAAAAATTGGTGGTTTGCAAAAATAAATTGAACGGTTGTCTACTTGATTGAAATTTCACCTTTTTTTAGCAGCACTCACCTTTTTTAACGAGGGGATAAACACATCTTCGTTAAACATTTGTTCGCATTAAATGTCCTAAAGGAGCTCTCACATCGGATCACTCTTTGAGAGTGAAAGCTATTTACCACAGCCAAAATTTATTGTATGTGGTTTTATAGTGATGAAAATATAATGCTTTATTAATTCTTGTGAAAATATTGAAAAACAGAACATAAATAGTATTGGTTGAATACAAGATTGGTTACTTCATTTATCATCTTGTGCAATATTCAGAATACGTGGTTATTTTAACTTATGTACCACTTAAAGAGAATGGTGAACAAAATACCGCCCTGTAAACTGTCAAATCGACCAAAGGTTCATGTAAGGAATTTGTCCTCACCTTGGCACATAATTGTGACTTGCTAGGTAGTCTTTGAAAGCGTACAACATTGCCCAATAGTCTATTCATAGAATTGCCACGTTACCTCACAACACAAACCCATAAGAGGGTTCGAAATGGTGAGTGACATTGTATGTGCCATACTCCCAATTTGTTCCATTGGAGAGCAACATGAAGTCCAAGTGGCATATCCCATTAGACTCTTAACTAAATGAAAGAACCTTCAATAATCAAGAATTGGCAGCAAGCACAATAAAACAAGATTGTATAATAGTCGACCCATGGATTAGGCAAACAAGGTGGTACATAACTAGGAATGGAGGAGGCAACTGACCTCCATGAAATGAGGATAGGACTCCTCACTCATGGGGTGGTGGCGAGTTGCCTACCAAGAACACAGGAAGAGGTGTCCAAAGTAAATCGACACCTCTCAAGACACCTATCTATTGACACCTCACGTGAGAAAGGGTCAAAGGGACACTTAAGTAGGCTTAAAGCATATGTGTATGCAATATATACACTAACACCCCCCTTAAGCATAACTTAGGTGGGCATGAAAGAAATGGGTCCCAACTACTAGTTTGGTGAGGCACCCATGTACGATGCAAAAGAGATGGGTCTTGACCATGAAACTTGATAAAGTATCAAAGTACAATACAATCTTTCAAAAGTGGAGTAAAGGAGAAAAACCCATTGAGAAATAAGAAGTCCTCTCCAAAAGAGAATGATGCAAATGCAATGCAAATGTACAAGTGAAGAAAAGTGATAGATGGAGGACTCATGATGACCCCCCTAAGGACTACTAGCACAAAGTACAATATGTTCTCCACATAGGAGAGAAAACAGAGATGGTCATGTGACCCCTGCACCCCCCTCGAAAATGTGAATTGATGAAATCTATGTAGTGGTGGTAGATGCTCGACAATGGATGTTGAAGATCATCCACGAACGCTGAACATTCTTCCCCTTGGGAAGAAACAACACCACAAATGTGTGCAATATGAACTCCCATTCCAGATAGGAATATGCAGGAAGTAAAATGAATGTCTCTGAATGCTACACATAATCCAAAGACTGAAATGATGCCAATGATGCCTTCAAATGATGCTCAAAGATCTCCAAGCCAATGTTGATTTGTGACAAATCAGGTACCACAGAAGATTCTAGAACGTGAATCATGGATGTATGGTTATGTTTGAACTGATGTGAATCTAATATTGCTCCAGATGATGGTAACTGAGTTGGATATCTCAACCCATGAATGTTTGCACAATCTGTCACTATAGAAGCTGATGTTGGTGAGGTAAGAGCAAAATCCAAAGATGGCAATGTTGATGCAACTTCATCAAAGTTGTCATCAAATAGAAGATGAATGTCCTTAATGCTGCTATCCAAATCTACATGTTGAGATTCTACAAACAAAGATGCTATGTCTGATAGATATGCATCCCCATGTGGTGGATTTGGTATGAAGATAGCAATTACCTGATGCAAAGAATCTATGGAACTCATGGATGAGAACAATTGATTCAAATGTACAAAATTGATATGAGAGAGGAGATATGAATGTAAGTCAGCATACTACATTGTTCATCCTCAAACGATGATGTCTCACAAGATGTCTAAGTGAGATTGGATGATGTTTCTGCATGTGTTGGAACTAGAGGATCAGGCAAGGCAATACCATGATTGAGAAGAATTTGTTTTTCTTCAATTTGACGAAACCAACATTCTTCTATTGTATGCCTTTTCTTTCCACAATATCCACATTTGATTTTCCATTTATGAGGAGGATTCTGCAGAATACTCAAATGGAAGGGATTAAGTGTGAGAAACATGATCATATGAACCAACAAAATCAAAAGCAGAAAACACCAAGATTGCCCCCTTGACCCGAATTTGGCACTTTATAGGAGTGCTTTGTAACTAACCCAAAAGGCATAAACTGAAACTTTATAGTATGAGTGCAATAATATGCTCTTTGGATTCGTGTCGAAAAATAAGCATTTTTGCAAAAAGGCCACTCAAATCCGAGCTACCGAACAAAAGTTATAAAGCTTTCAAATTTTACACCCTTACAAATAATTGATCCTCGCAAAAAATAATTTTTAGATTTTTTTGAAAAAGATTTTAATACAAAAATTTTAGAAAAAGAGAGAAAAAATTGGGAGAAATTTAAGCCCCCTTCAGTTGAAAGGAATCAAGGGCTAATATGCCATATGGCCAAGGGTTTAAAAATGAGATGGAAATGAGTGAACAGTAGTGGTCTTCCCTCCCACCACATTTGACGCCCATCATCTTAAAATTTTCAGTATAACTATCCTCAATTTTTCATCCAAGATCAATATTTCCTGATTTAAAAAAAAAAGTGGCCACTTAAGACCCCTTTTTGGTCCCTCATCTTTCTACACTTACCCCACCACTTTTTGGGTGGTTTTAGCTCATTGTTTTGTAAATAATTTTGATGGTTTCATGTATTGTATCTCCTACATATTGGGTACTTGAGATGGAGGTTTTGTGTGAGTCTTATAGATCTTGAGTTGCCTTCGGATCTTTGGTTGGTGATACTCTTATGAAATCTTGCTCTTCAAGTATACTGTCATCTTGTTGATTTGTGAATAATATATTGAACTTTTGGAGTGGGGGGTTTTCTCTTCAAAGGGTTTTCCCCACACAAATCAATGTGTTGTGGTATGAATGATAGTTATATTTATTTTTGTTTAGTTTCAATAACTATCATGAAAATCTTTTTTTTTTGAATAACCCTAAAAGAAATGTCAAGATTAGTGTAGAAATTTGCTATCTTAGCTTCCTTACATATGTTTTGTTATTTTTAGAAACAAATTATTAGATGAATAGTGGGTGCATTCAACTTTGTCTATTTTGTAGTATCTAAGTTAGTAGATTTAGAGGATTAGTGGTTGTATTCAATTTTGTCTATTTTTTGGTCTTAAGGTTAGAACAATTTTACTTGTCCATGCTCTATGTTGCATAGATATTTTTGAGTTTTTAGATCCATTTATTGGGAGATTTCAATTAGTTTTGTTGATTCTAATTGTGAAGATTATCTAAATTAAATGATGGCATGAGTCATAAGCTCCTCTTCCTCTTTCAAAAGGGGTAGAACTTAGTTTATAAATAGATGGAGACCTAGGACTTCATTTGTATAAAGCATAAATGATCTAAAGACCCTATTCTCTTAGTGTTTTAAAGTTAGTGTCTTTAGAAGATTAGTTGCAACATTCAATTTCCTCTAGTTTATTGTTTTAAAATTTATCATATTTAGATGACTAGTGAGTATGTTCAGTTTTATCAATTGTTAATTTTGTTTTGTTGGTTTTTCTTCCTTTTACACGTAGTTCTCAAATTTTTAAGGTTCATTAATCTCTATCTTGTCATAATCTTGTCATAGAATTCTTAAATGTTGTTGATCTTGATGATAAATAGTATAAAATATAATATTGTTAGTATCTTGCAACAATTATTTTCTATTGGAGATATTTTGATTGTCATTTTAGAGCCTAGATGCTATATAGGACATACCACATAAACATGGGAGTAAGTGTCACTTTAGAAATATTGTACGATGGATGCTCTATATCAATCTTTTACACATTACTAATATAGAACATTAAAATATTTCTTTTATATCATTTTTGTATTTTATCTTTGTGGTTATGTATTTTTATCTATGTTATAAACACTTCTAAAATGCTTGAAGTTCTAAACTTTGTGATTTTTTTGTCTTCTTGATTTCGTGAACCTAGTAAACTTATGAAACTTTTCTAATTGGTTTTAAAAGGCATCAAGGGGCATGCATAACCGGCGCATAAGAGACTGGTAAAAAGAAGAAGCTGTTGAATCCGCCATTGTTTGTAATCTCAAGAATTTAAGATGGGTTTGCAAATACGAGAGGTGCCAATTTAATTTCAGATTACCAGGAAGAGGGCGCGGGTGGATGAAAGGTATCATGTAAAGTTTCAACTGTACAGAATTTAAAGTCATTAGCAGCCCACGTGTGGGAAGAAAGACATGTGATCCAAAGACATGTGAGCCAAAGATATGTTAAAGTTAGAGTAGATTGAAGGATATGTGGAGCGCGCATGTGGGTATAGTTTAATATGATTGCAGACATTTACCAATGGGAACTCGATGGTGGAAGGTAGCGATAGAGGCAGCAAAAGAGCTAGCGCCAGAAGCAGACCCCGTGGAGTAGAGTGTGGTAAAGATAAGCAGAGTTAATTATTAATAAAGCGTGGATTTGAGTGTTAGCGGTGATGTTGGCAGAGTGTGCATAGAGGCCAATGAAGAATGATTTCAAATTGCAGTGGGCACGAGTTGAGGATAGAATTAAATGAAAAGAGCAGCAGGTTAATAGATGGGAAGTGGTATGAAGTGAAGAGTGGTCGTCTTAAGGTGGAGGGAAAGAAAACATAGCCGTCAGACAGTGAGTGTATACCTGCAGGCTATGATTCTTATGCAAAGCTAGGAGGCGACAAAAGTAATAGCCAGTTGGAGTGGAGTTGAGGCTGGAAGTGTAATTCCAGAAAGAAAGTCAAGCTGAGTCTCTAAAGATGGAAGCCAGAGCATCAAGAGGGGAAAATGAAGAGTCGAAGTGAAAGAGTGAGGAAGTCAAAGGAGTTGTCTGGAACTTTGTAACGTTTTTCATGAAATCTGATATAATAAAGTGATTTTCTTATTTGCAAATTGGTGTTTGTAGTTGTGCAGTTGTAAATCGGTCAAATTGACACAAGTTATTGTCAATTTTGCATTAATTGTTCATGGAGTTATTGTAATTTGAGTTTTTGTTGAGAACTTTTTTTTTTCTCGATCAGAAAATCTGGTCTAGATGAGTGAAACACATCTTAATGAAAGCTATGATGCAATATGAATGCAATATTTTGATTTTTCATGACTTTTTATGATGCAAATATGAAACCCTAAATAAGAAATGCAAGACAATGTATAGCAAAACCTAGATCTCGGGTTTGAAATACTATCAATTTCAGATTCAAGTTTATGATGTTAACACATCAGGTTCAACAAAATGAAATGAATAAAAAGGTGGCACCTAGTTCCTAAGCCCTAAATGTAAAGAACCTAGGATTGCAAGGGGCCTTTTCCTATGTTTTATTAAAGAGGGAGGTCAACAAGGCGAATAGATTGACTATCAACTATGAAAGTGAGCCAATTAGACTTGGATCTATTTCTTTGAGAGATTGAAAATGGATTGGAATTGATTTTCTATGATTAACCTTATGTGACCTAATACATAAAATACAAGATCCTAACAAATAACAAACTAAAATAAAAGTTTGCAAGCAGATCTAGAAAGTGGAGGAGACTATGTACCTATCTTAAAAATTTGGTTCTGAGCTGAATAGGAGGATTGGGATTCCTAGGGGTAGATGGGTCTCTGATAGGGTGTCATGCTCTACTTTTGGGGTCCTCTGATGACATATATGAGCTTCTGATTTCCGTCTACAAAGTTTTCAAAACGCTGTCAGATAATTCTATAGGTGAGTTTTTGTGGCTTGACAAGATTTAGGGATTTGAATGCAACAATGGACAACTTGTCTTCAATATTTATTCAATCCTCTTCAAACCTATAACTTGCAAATTCAAGGAGGGGGAAAGTTTTGGGCCATTTAGCGGCTTGCCTCAATCAAACCTTGTGTAAGTGTTTCCATTTCCACAATGACAAATGTCAATGATAAAAGGGTAATTGAAAGAAAGGAATGATGAGATCATAAAGTGTTGCAACTCACCACCATTTAATGGTTCCCTTAAAGGACTGATGTCATGCACATCACCTCAAGGTCTTTATCTTGCTTGATTTGCTTGAATGCTTTGGAGACCTACAAAAGTGTTAAGACTTCAAAAAACAATGATAAAATGAACACACATAGAATTTGACATGATGTTGGATCTTGAATTGCTGCCATAATGCTCTAAAAATGTTGCTCTTGACTTGTTTTTAATGTTTACCTTTTTGCTTGATAATGCTAGATATCTCTTGTTAGTTTTTAAATGGTGAAATAACTAGGTATTTATAGGCATTTCTCTAATTTCTTGAGAATTAAATCTCAATAGTCGACATTTGAAATTTGAATGTTAAAATGGGCACTCCGACATATTAAAAATTGGTTCGATAGAATCAGGGGACCCATACACCCATGGGCATATGGGTCTTAGCCCTATTTTCCAGGACACAATGTATTGGGGGCAAAACAATAATTACTTGCATTTTTTCAATGCTTACAATTTATTGAAAAGTGGTACCAGTGGGCTATAAAATGCATCAATTTATGAAATTAGGGACCCAATTGGGTTCAATAATTTAGGGGGAGAAAAATATAGTGTGAAATTGTCAAGGGTGACAATTTACAATGCTACACTTTTATATCATTTTTGTATTTTATATTTATGGTTATGTACTATTATCTATGTTATATAGTGCCAAACCCCTCTAAAATGTTTGAAGTTCTAAACTTTGTGAAATTTTTATCTTCTTGATTTCTTGAACCTATTAAACTTATGGAACTTATCTACCATAAAATTAGGAAGCTATTGGTGTAAAATGGTCACATGGAATTTGGTATTCTCATCTTTGCTACAACTTTTTAGGACTTACCAATAAATATTTTGGTGGGAAATTATTTCAAGAGAATGTGAACTAAATGAAGGTTTTCATGGCCAGTAAATTTACTAAGCAAGCTTTCTATAACTATGAGCATCCCTCACTTGTGCCAACTAAACCTTCCTTCCCCAAGGATCATTGCCTCCAAGTTTTCTAGGAAAATAACCATTGCTTGTAGTTTCTATAGTCATCATATTTGATGGGTCGATGTACAAGATAAAAAAAAGAATGGTAGTCTTGTGGCATGGCATCATGGCCCTTGTGGACTGATTGTGTAAGAAAGTAGTGTTTTTTATGCTCATTTTTTGCAAATTTTAAGTATTATGGCTCAAATCTTAAACTGGTTAGTAATATTACCTAGCATAAAAATGGGTAGAAACCATAACTTGGTGAATGTGACTATTTTATGGTTTACAATGGTAAGGCTAGTTGCACCATGAATAGTTCATTTTACTAATATTCTTTATAAGTTCTTTACCATTTACTATCAAATACTCTTTTTTTCACTATTTAATATTTATGTAGTCTTAACTCATCCTACTTCCTTGTTTGAATAGAATTAGCACCAAGAAAAATTTGAATGCCAAGATGGAGTTTGTTGGAAAATGGCTATTCGTAAATAGATTTTTCTCAGTGATAGTTCCAAAGGTAGGTACCAAAGCACTTTGTCCTTATTCACATGATTATTAGTATTGAGAATAGTTTTAATTTTGAATGAAATGTCAATGACCAATCTTTCAAATGAATTATTTAGTATGAAAATAAAAATATTATGATATTTTACACTTCTTTATCTACGCATCTTACAAATTATGAGAATTTGAAAGGGTTTTTGACCAAAATCAACTCAAAATAAATATAAAAATTAAGAAAAGGTTTCCAATCGAGCTTCAAATGTTGTCACAATTACCCATTCACAAGTGTTTTCATTGACCCTATCTTGAGCAAGCAATATCATTTCACTATCCAAAACTCACTCTAAATGATTATAGTAATAAGCTCATGATTGAAATATAAATTCAAACTGGCATTAGTTCAATATATAATCCTATACAAATAAAATATTTTGAAAAAATAAAAAATGGCAAAGCTGAGCAAAAGGAGCAAAAAATTGCAGAAGGTAGGTGACCGAAACCAACAGGATGTTGTGAAGGATGGCATCTCTCTCCCAGCTTCGAAGGATTTGGGCGACAAGTGGAAGGGGAAGGAGATTTCATGGGATGCCGAGGTGGTGCGTGACTGTCCAGAGAAGGATTTGCAGGATTGGGCGAGGTCAGAGGCTTGGCACAACAAGGAAAGGGGCGAAATCTTGTCTCATCGTGTGAACAAAGATTGGTCTGGGTGGAAATGACAAAACAAAAACCAAAATCTCAAAGAAAAACTCTAGATCGACCCCCGTAGCAACAAATGGCAGGAAAACAAATCAAATTTTGATGCAGCTTGGAGGAATGGCAGAAGGAGAGACCCTAATCCCGTAACCAACCCTGGTGTTAATGATGAATTCTGTAGGGTAGATCAAAGAACCTTTGTTTTGGGATCCAAATGGCTGGGCCCTTCAATCAAAAGTTTGGAAGATTTGGGTATCATTATGAAGTGGTTTGGATCAAACTTGAATTGGGACGCCCTGATTCGATGGTGGCATGGTAGGTGGGGCTCGAGGATGGGCTTCAAAAATTTGGTGAATGGCTTCTTTCTTGTCATTTTTCCTTCTATCGCAATTCACACTGAAATCTTGGAAGCTATTTGGCTCATGGATGGTTACGGGTTCTACATGCGGAAATGAGAGGTGGGTTTTGACCCGCATAGGCATCAAATAACCTACATCCAAGATTGGTATAAAATACCAAATCTTTCCTATGAAGTCTGGCATGCTAACATCTTGGAGGCAATTGGAGACAATTTGGGTAAGTACATTTGCGCAGACGAATGGGCGGAAGAAGATGGTATTAGCATTTATGTGCACATTTTTGTGGACAATCCGCCCAACAACACTAGGTGGAAAGAGATGGAGATCCATACTGATTGGGGTGTTCTAAAGCAACCTTTGGTGTTTGAGCCTAGGCCACAAGGTAGTTGGATCAACAACCTAGGATGGCGAGCCTAGAAAAATCCATAATTTTGGGCAAGCGGCCAATCTAGTGACCCTAAGCCTGAAGTTCCAGTTGGGCAAGGTGCTGCTAAGGATCCGCCCAATTCTGTCCCGGTGCAATCGGACCAAGAAAACATTAAGGCTAAAGACCAGGTGGAGGCAAGCTCTCAGGTGCACCCAAAAGACATTAATACAACTCTCAACAACAAAGTCTGCAATGTGCTAAACATCATAGATAATAACTTGAGAAAGGACAATCTCAATTCACTGATTGAGGTGAGCAAGGAGTTAGCAGAATTAGCCCAAGAAGCTATGGAGGCACCGATTGACCCATTTTCGACGGTCTAGTTAGCAGAAGACGATTGGTTGGAACCGGTTTGGATGATGCACTTGCTTGCAATTTGGAGGAAGGAGTGGCTTTGTCGTCAATTCAAGAGGGGATGGGCATATGTCAGTTTGAGGCCGATGTGCTTTCTCTAGATTGCAGGGAGCACAAGAAGAGAGGAAGAGTGCCAAATGTGGAAAATTTGAAGATTGATGGCAAAGCGGCTGGTGAGAAAAAGATCATGGACATGTTGAAAGTAGGGAAGGGGGATCCCCTTCCTGAAGAGCACTGAAAATCTTTACTTGGAATGTTAGGGGCTTCAACACCCCTAACAAATGTTGTCTGGTGAAAGATCAATTGGTGGCTTCATAGGCGGAAATCTGCATGTTATACGAGACAAAATTAGATAAAGAGGGAGTGTTGGCTTTTGGGAAAAGGATGGGTTCATGGAAGTGGCTTGCGGTGGAGGCAGTGGGAGCGGCTAGTGGTCTAGTCACTCTTTGGAGACCTAATATGGTTTCACTGGATAAGTTGGATGTAGGAAATAGGCGGATGGCTTGCTCAGTTAGAAGCTTTGTGTCAAACATTCAGTTTACATTGTTCAATGTGTATGGCCCTATTCATGCATAGACAAGCGTCAAGTCTAGGCAGAAATCGAGCTTTTTTGTCAAAATCGAGAGTTGGGCCCTTGCTTAATTGGAGGGGATTTCAATGTGATTTTGTACTTAGAAGACAAGTGGGGGGGAGTAACTAGGAAAATCTAGTCGTAGATAGATTTTGAAGCTTTTGTGGGGAGGAACCAGTTAATTGATATTTCATTGGCAAATGGAAAGTTTACCTGGACCAATAGAAGGTTTGGATTTTGTTCAATTGCCAAGAAGTTGGATAGATTTTTCTTCATGGGTAATGCGGTTGCTTTTCCTTTCACTCTAGAATGCAAAATTCTCCCTTGCCTAGGCTCATATCACTTTCCTGTCCTCTTGGACATTGTAGGGGAGGATTGTCCTCCCAGATGTCCTTTCAAATTTGAGAATATGTGGTTAAAAGATCCAAACTTGTTGCCTCTCATCTCTCAGTGGTGGGGAGAAGTCAAGGTGGTAGGCTCCAAAATATTTATTCTGTCAGTAAAGTTAAAACACATTAAGCAACGGCTGAAGGAGTGGAACAAGTTAAGCTTTAAAGACATCTTTGAAGAAAAGAAACACATCGAAGGGGAGCTATCAACCTTAAATGAGGAGGTAATTCGGTGGGGCATGGACAACGAAAGGTATCTTTAGGAAAAGGAACTCCTCAACAGTTGGAATGACATCTTGGAAAAAGAAGAGGTGTTTTGACATCAGAAATCCCTTGAGTTATGGTTAAATGATGGGGATAAAAATATGAAGTTTTTTCATAACTCTACAAAAATGCGGTGAGAAGCTAACAAAATCTCAAGTTTGAAATTGGCGGATGGTAGTGTGTTGGGACAACTTGGTCTATTGTAGAGGCAACAGTTCTTTTCTTCAAAAACCTTTTGAATGATTGGGAGGGTTCGAATCTTTAGGCGCAACAAGAGCTCCTGAGTAGTATCCCAAAGCTGGTGAGAACCAAGCATAATTTGTTTTTGAATAGGCCCTTCTTGGAAGATGAGATCAAGGCGACTCTGTTTCAATTGCACCCGGACAAATCCCTAGGACCTGATGTTTTTTTTGCTGCTTTCTTTCAACACAGTTGGGATATTGTGGGGTCGGATGTGGTTGAAGCCATAGAGGACTCTAGGGCCACGAGGCGAGCCCTTAAGGAACTTAACAATACGTTCATTGCCCTTATCCCAAAGAAAGTGAAGCCAGACAGATTGGAGGACTTTAGGCCCATCTCTTTGTGTAACATATTTTATAAAATTTTGGAAAAATCAATTGCAAACAGGCTAAAAGTGATTCTCCCGGGCTTGATATCTGAAGAACAAACGGGTTTTGTGCCAGGTCACTCGATCTTTGATGGAGTAATATTGGCTCAAGAAGCCATTCACTCAATCCTGAATACTCAAAACCATTCAATGATCCTCAAGCTGGATATAAGGAAATCCTATGACAAATTCAACTGGAGGTTTTTATTTAAAACCTTGGAGGCCTTCATATTTTCTTCTTCTTGGATTGACTAGATTTTTGATTGGATAGCGTGTCCAAGGTATTCAATTCTAATTAATGGCTCTCCACATGGTTTTTTTGATGTCTCTCAATGGCTGAGACAAGGGGATCCCTTGTTCCCTTTTCTTTTCATTTTAATGGCGGAGGCTTTGGGTCGGGCTTTTGCTCAAGCGATTGTTTTAGGGAAACTAAGAGGAGTGCAAATAACAAGTAGCATGCCGCTAGCTATACACGAAAAGTTTGCAGATGATAATTTGCTTCTAGGGAGAGCAGAGGTGTTAGAAGCAAGAACTTTCAAAAGTATCTTCTCAAAATACTCCTTTGCATCGGGCCAAGAGGTGAGTTCTGAAAAATTTGAAATATTTTTCTTCTTTGTTAATCCGGCTTTGGAAAAAAAAATCTTGCAAGTTCTAAGGTTTAGAAAAGGGAAATTTCCTTGTAAGTACCTTGGATTTCCACTGGCTCTAGGACAACATTCTGGAAAATTGTGGGACCCGTTGTTGTCCAAGATTGACCAAAGATTGTCCTCTTGGAAAGGATGATGGCTTTCATGGGCTGGTCGTCTAACACTTATAAAATCAGTGGTGGCGGTGCTTCCAATATACATGCTTTCATGTCTACCTTTACTAGGAAGCATGTGTGGAAAAATCAATCAAAAGATGAGGCTTTCCTTCTAGCAAGGTGGGTCAGAACAGATAAAGTTTCCACTGATAAAATGGGAGAAGGTTTGTAGCTCAGGAGAGGTGGCAGGGGTGGGTATTAAAAAACTAGCTCTTCAAAACAAAGCTCTGGGAGGGAAACTAACATGGCTTATGTATGCTTGTCAGGGTCTGAAATGGGTTAAAATACTAAAAGAAAAATACCTGGAGGATGGTTCAACAAGCTTCTTCTCAACCTGATCACTCCCAAAAGGCTCTCGAGTTTGGAATTTTATCTATAGCTGCCGAGATTTGATAGTAGATTTTCTCTCATGGGACTTGGGTGATGGTAGACATGCCTTATTCTGGGAGGATTCATGGGGCGGCTACAACAAAATGGAGAATTTGGAAATTTTAAGAAATGTGAAAGAGGTCACAAAGAGGGCCTGGGGCTCTCGTGTCAGAGATTTCCTGGTCATTGAAGAATCAAACAACACTCTAGATTGGCATTGGAAGGATCTTTCTCATATGGGCTTGAGCAATGGCGAAGTTAGAACTTCCAATGACATCCTTAGCCAGCGACCCATTTGTCTGAGGGGAGGCCATGACGTTCTTCTTTGGTGTGGCTCCTCATTGGGTTCTTACAGGCTAAGGAAGGCTACAACATTCTATCTAAGCAACAGGTAACGGTGTTAGATATCCCTAGTGATTTGTGTTGGAATAAATTCTATCTTTCTAAGGTTGGGATATTCACGTGGACAGCTGCTCAAGGAAGAGTATTGACTTCTAAAAGGCTAAAGAAATTTGGCATCAATGGTCCTTCAAGGTGTGTGCTTTGTAAGGCAGCGAAGGAGTCAAGTGATCACCTTTTCCTCAATTGTCCATTTACCAGGCAGTGCTGGGAATGGTTATGTGCGAAGCTTTGTCTATTTATAGTTTCTCCCGACAATTTGATGGGATGGCTTAATGGTTGGCCAAGGCTAGGAAATGGCTCTGTTTTTGCTGGATTCTGGAAATTGTGTCCCTCCTTGTTGATGTCGAAAGTGTGGAAAGAAAGGAACCGAAGGATCTTCAGGGACATTGCCTTGTCTTTAACTTCCTTTCTAAACAAGTTGGAAGCTTGTATGGTCAAAGTGATGAAATCACGAGTTGAGAAAGGCATCAAGGAAAATTCTCATTCTCATTCTTGGATGCGAGAATATTGAAGCTGTGGAATGGGTTGAAAGTCCCTACTCAATTTGGGGTAGGTGGAAAAGTGGTGAAAGAAGGATGAAAAATAGTTAAATGGACCTCTTCGGGTCATGGTTGGTTTAAACTAAACTTTGATGGGGATGCTAGAGGCAATCTGGCCAGTTGGGAGTTGGGTGCATTATTAGAAACTGGTAGGGAAAGATTGTTGGGAGGTTGGCACTGCCGCTTTCACCGCTAACAAACAACTGGGCAGAGCTTCAGGCAGCTCTACATGGGATAAAATTATGTTTGGAGCTAAATATAAGGAACATTATCATCAAAGGGGATTCTCTGCTGGTTGTCAATGCTTTGCAATCAAGTAATTTCCAGAATTGGAAGTTAAGCACTCTACTAGAAGTTACAATGAAACAAATGTCTTTCTTCGAGAACTATGAAATCTCCCATATATTAAGAGAAGGGAACCGGGAGGCTGAATCTTTATCAAATCTTGGAGCTGATGGGATTTCTCTAAAGGAGGTGAGCTTGGAAGACCTTCATGATGGGTAGCCGATGTGGGCGGTTGGGTGGGTGCCACTTCACCACAGTGGGTGAAGTGGCAGACACATCAGAGAAGGATGGGTGAAAAGTCTTGTTGCTCCTAATTCCAATGAAGATTGGACGAATGGCATTTCACTTGGAAAGGTGGTGGCAATTGCAAAGGAGGAAGCATGTGTTATTAAGGAAGGATCTAGACAGGGTAAAACCATCATTGATCGCCAACATGTTTAGCCTGTGACATCCTTTCGAGGACGCTCTGCCAACTACTATGGCATAATGACAGAGCACGACCACAATTGCATATATTCGGGGTGGTCTCTTTCGTCTCAAGCAATCATTCTCACACATGCCATGAGTAGGTTCATTTTATTAGTTTCAGCCAAGGAATTGGAAATGGGTGGTATGGTGATTCCAATAGAGCTCAAGGGGTTGAAGAGGTAGATAGCGTTTGAAGGGAAGATCACAACTTTGCGTCTCTAGTGTCTCATTCGACATCCAAATTATCTGGTCTTTGCTGCTATCAAATGCATCACGGGGAAGAATTTCATGGAGGAAGCCAAGGGATATAGGTTGGACTCAGATATTTCTTCATAGGTCCTAGTCAGGTTGCTAGATGTGGGGGTTTCCAAAGTCGATGTCATGCTTATCTTGAGGTGACTATTTAGGAAGGACTTGTTGGTGGGTTTAGATAGGGCATTGGCTGCTGGGCGACTAGGGAAGGGCATTCTGCGCCCACGAGACCTCCATTGCTCGATGGCCCAGATGCTTTGGTTAACTACAATAAATTCCTGTTGGATGTAACTAGGTTTGAATTGCAGGAGCATAGGAGATTGGCGAGTGTTGGTGTGGATTTCCTGAGGAAGAAGTATCACCTGGTACATGTAGTGGATTCGGCTTGGAAACGGGAATTCTGGGTATTTGCACAACAAAATGTATGGTGATGTGGGTTCTAGTGGGGTGTTGTCTCTCTTTGGGTGCTTTCGTGTCAAGGAAATTTTTGTGAAATTTGTTTTGTCTTAGTCTGTAACTCCGCATGTATTTGTTGCGTTATGAAGGAAATGGAGTCTATGGTCACCCAGGCTAGGCATGAACATTGTATATTTTTTTTCAAATCAATAGAAACTCTCTTACTTATTGATCAAAAAAATATATAATCCTATACAAATTTGATATTTTTTATATGTAAGGAAATCTAGGAGCGCATGCAATGAAAACTTCAAACAATAGTGCCTTCGGTAACTTTCATTTCGATTAGGTTGCCTCAAAGACACGAACAACTATGTCTAAATGTGGAACAGACATAGTTCATTTCCTACATTGATCCATCTGAGAGAAACACATGTAAATTCAACAAGCATTAACTACACAAACCAACATACATGAAAGATGAAACAAAAAACCAAAACATAAAGATTTACGTGGGGAAAATACTTTCGGATAAAAAACCCCACACTCCAAAGATCGAGCCATTGTATTATTCAGCAACATAATGGTTACAATACAAATTTAGGCTCTTAGCCTTTTTAAAGTTTACATCTTGTTCATTCTAGATACTATCTGGTAATCAACTCTCCCTCTGTACATTTCCTAATCAACCTCTCAAACCAAACAATCTTCGTACTGTTGCAATACCCTCACACAGTATACAGTACTGATCAACACAAGAGATCAACCATGGCATTCAATCCTTGATCATGAGAGAAATTGACAACATAACCCTGCCTCTCACTTCCTCTGTTTCAGCCTCATGGCCTCGGCCTTCCAGCCAACCACTCAACCTTCACATCTATTCGCTCTCTCTGTTTTCCTTCTCTTCGGCTTCGGCTCTATGAAATGGTTTGTTTCCAACCGTCGGATCACAACTGTCGAATCATCCAGCTCAACAACGGTTCACATCCTGCTTTCTCTGATTTGTCCATATCTCAGACAATCTTTACTCGGTCAACATCGATCAACTTGTGTCACATGTCGGTGAGACACTAGAAGTGTCTCCCCGATGCCACAAGTCCTGATTACACGTTTTCACCAAGAGTTGTCTCCATCGGCAAGAGGTTCTACCGATATCCACAAGTCATACCGCAATCAACATTCTCATCGGCGAGATAATTTCCATTCGATGAGACATTACACCAAGCTCATAAGTCATTCCAAAGTGTTCCTTAGTCGGCAAGACTTTAGTCATTCGCTGAGAGATCATATCGAGCCCTTTATGTTATACCGATGTCACTATCAACAAGACTTAGGAAAAGGTCATACCGAAACTTCTGACGTCCATCGTATTCCTATCGGCAAGACAAATACCCTTCACCAAGACATCACCCCGCAAGTTCCAAGTCACCCCGAGTCAAACTTGTCGTCCAGACTTACCGCTTTCGCCAAGACTTCATATCGAAGCCTTTAAGTCACATCGATGTGTTCCACTGTTGGCGAGAGAATCAACCTTGGACAAGACATCTTATTGAGGCTTTCATGTTATACTAATGACCCCTAACATTGTCGTCGAGACATCTCCCGGTCGCCAAGAGATCATGCCGATAGGAACAAGTCATACCGATTTCTTCATCAACCAGATAGACCGAAGGTCATGTCGATATCGGAAAGACTTCCTATCGTTGCCGAGACTTCTCACCGAGACCCTTGAGTTAGCCCGAGTGTATACCGTCGGTGAGATATTCCTCAGTCGCCAAGAGATCTTCCCGAGAGTTCAAGTCACCTTGAAACTGCTTATCAGTGAGACTTCTCCCGGTCGCCATGACTTCCTGCTGAATCCTTTTGTTATCCCGAACTGTCTTTTGCCAAGAGTCATAGCGAACCCGAAGACCATACAATCGGTAAGACATTCATATCGGTAAGACCTCATATCGAAACATAAACCTTTTGTCCAGGTCTCCCCGAAAACATTAGTTGCCATGAGTCTCCTCGACATCCGATAGACACAAACTGTTGGCGAGACATCTCCCAAATGGTAAGAGATATCCACGAGTCTCCATGTCATAGCGATAGGTCCATTCGGCAAGACAAAAGTATTGTCTCAGCGACATGAGCAATACACAAGTTCAAAGTGCCAGTCGGCCAGACAACATAAATGTCACAACGACTATGCTTTCTTAGAGGTTTTAGCCTGTGAGATTGAGGCATATTTTCCAACAATCTCCCACTTGACGAAGATCACATAGGCACCTCCAAAGCAACCAGGAACTAAGAACACACTAGCTCCACCAGTTCAAACCTTGCAATACTTAAGACACCCAATCAACATGATTCCACAGATAATAGTCCATTAGACAATCTGTAACAAAGACCAGGCAACCAACTGCAACTCACTGTCCAACAAAATAGCCGATCACAGCCTTTCAGGAAACCACATAGACCTCAAACATGCTCTCATGCTCTATCAAGAATTCTGCTCCAACATCCATGATGTCCACCATTCAAGCAACAATCCTATCATCTTCCACGTGTGGAAGAAAGATACAAAGCTAAGGTGTATAAGCACCATTCCAACGAACACAAGCAAAAGATCCCAGTGATATCACCAACAAGATACTGCTACCACTTCACTGTGCTCAAACGCTATACAGAAGCAATACCAACTTCAAAGCTTCAAACAGAACACAACAGTGAAGTCATTCTCCAGAAACAAGATAAACAACACCAGTTAGAACAACAATTAGACTGACCGCTTCCATCCAACTAATAAACCCACGAGACTAAAAATAGCACCCACAGCTCGTGCTATACTATCCAATCTCACATACCTCACAAGTATCACCATTAGTAAACTTCTGCCAATCCATTAACAACAAATACAAGTTCTAGTGTCAACCAGTCGAAGAAGACCAAACACAATAGGAACTCTCACTTCCCGAATAATCCAAAGACATCGCAAGCTTACCAATAACAACACATAGAAAATGTAACCGTGTAGTACCAAGGAAATATCCACAATGACATGCACAACCTGCAACAAACTGCTACAAGAAACACTTCTCTCACTAGAAACCTTCATAGCCATAGAGAGAAACTCTGCCCATCATTTTCCTGTAGAACATCCTCCTACATACACTTCTAATAGCTAGCTATGTCAAGAATGATCTTCTTCACATCCCAAAAGAAAGCATTAACAACATCCATCCGTTCAATCACCAAGATCAAACCAACTTTAAAAACATGGATGTAAACCTCTCAAAGAAAATCAAGCTGAATCATTTCCCATTTCAGGAAATCAGCCCATACATCATCTCCTACCAATTCTCATCAGTAAATGACATAACACTAAAGCTCAAGGAGATAAAACAAATTGTACAACTTCCACTATGAATCCTTCAGAACCAAAAGTTAAACTAATTCAAGATCCATATCATGAAAGTGAACATAAAATACATCTGAAAGATATAATGAGCCAGATACCTCTCAGATAAACTACCGAGTAGACCAAGAGTGTGAACGAGAATACTCCTTCAAGATAAACAAGTCATCATGACTAATCCAAGAGCAATCTCCTCATAGATCTCTTATTGAACTCACGTTCAACCAAGGTGTAGGCTTCTCAGACTTTCTGCTAAAAAACTTTAACAAGAGTAACAAGCAGCAACACATCTCTCATAAGAGAAGTACAACCTCACCTTATTCTTCATGTATCCATGAGTACTAGCAACTGATCATCTCATGCTAAACTTAAACTACATTACAACACTATCATGAAGTATCAAGCAAGTAATTAAGGCACTCAATACACAAAGAATTACCAGATCACTATCAAAGCTCCAATCATCTGAATCAGGAACTTATCATGACACCATGATCTACACATCCCCATAGGAGATACCATGCTTCAAGTGACTCCACCAATGTCTCAAGTACAATGCACAATGCCAAAACTCCAGTGCACAAACAAGAGTATACCATGACATAAAGCAAATGGAATTAAGAACAACATCACCTATCAAGCACCACCAACACCTTAGCCAACGACTCCAAGCATCCTCCATGGTTCCAAGATGTTGCACATCTTCAAATAATGTCCATGCAAAAAGCAAAAGAACCCTTCTGCAATACTAAAGAAGACCATTCACCACCATGTGATGAATCCACAGTCACTGCTAGAGCTCCCACTGAAACGTGACACCCGAGCTCTCCAAGCATCATGACCACCTGCTACAGGTTCCCTTAACTAACTATTCAGGTACTCAAGAATATCCATCCTCTCATCTCAAAACAATCTCACCAATGCACAAGTGACCACAGAAAAGGCCAACTAACAAATCTGCACCATGAATGAATCAACCTCGTGGATAAAGATAGTCCACATCCAAGTTATCTCACTGCAGCCAATGGGTAGCTAATCCATCAACTGCATAACTCGTAGATCAAAAACATCGAACATGCAAAACCGTTATCACATTGAAAACTACAACACTGAGATATCAAAGAGAATAACTACGTAGACAACATAACTCAAACACCAGATCACACCAAATGTGATTTGCCAATCATGTCCACAACGAGCACCATAATCAAGGAACCCACAAGCATTACCACAAGAATGCTGAGTGACAAAACACATTACCAACACTCCCATGCAAAGAAGAAATCACACCTTCTCAAACCATGCACAAAGCATGCATGCAGAACTGCAACTATCTCATCCAGCAACACCCCAAAAGTTAGGCTCTAGAAAATAGCTTATCAACAGCTCCACATAAACCACAAGTTTTTCTTAACCGTGTAAAACCTACAAAACCACAGAGCCATGCAAGTACAAATCATCCTTAGAAAGAAAACAATAGTTCAAGAGAATCCAGGCCCCTTTCAGGCCAACTTTAAACCACCACCATGTACATGCATCCGAGAAAGAGAGAGAGGCTATTTCAGAAGCTTGCAAATCATCCAATGATTAACTTCATAGCCTTCAAGAATTCGAGGTTAACAGGAAACAATGCCTTTCAACACCAGGAACCACCACCTAGCATAAGCACTCTCTTCCATGACTGAGAAACAATATAGGCTTCTCCATATCACCAAGGAGCCTGTCACACAAACACCAATATGAAAGCTTTACTGCTACACAACCACAGAGTAGGAATATCCACCTCATACTCCAAGGTTATACCTTTACCAGCCAGGAGACACAGATCACGACATGATCAACTCCCTTTTCCATCTTGACCATCCTTCAAGCTGCATGCTGTCTCAAAATACCACAAGGCTTCCACTCATCAAAGGATCAATACATTAGTCCATTCCTCCAAATTTCCTCCAGCCCAACAAACTGAGAAATCTTCACAGCAGAAATATCTAGAACCAACAACCAAAAGAAGGCTCTGATACCACTTGTAAGGAAATCTAGGAGCGCATGCAATGAAAACTCAAAACAATAGTTCCTTCGGTAACTTTCATTTCAATTAGGTTGCCTCAAAGACACGAACAACTATGTCCAAATGCGGAACAGACACAGTTCATTTCCTACATTGATCCATCTGAGAGAAACACATGTAAATTCAATAGCAAGCATTAATTACACGAACCAACATACATGAAAGATGAAAGAAAAAACCAGAACACAAAGATTTATGTGGGGAAAATCCTTTCGAATAAAAAACCCCACACTCTAAATATTTACGTGGGGAAAATCCTTTCGGATAAAAAACCCCACACTCCAAAGATTTACGTGGGGAAAATCCTTTCGGATAAAAAACCCCACACTCCAAAGATCGAGCCATTGTATTATTCAACAACATAATGGTTACAATACAAATTTAGGCTCTTATCCTTTTCAGAGTTTACATCTTGTTCATTCTGGATACTATCTGGTAATCAACTCTCCCTCTGTACATTTCCTGATCAACCTCTCAAACCAAACAATCTTTGTACTATTGCAAGACCCTCACACAATATATAGTACTGATCAACACAAGAGATCAACCATGGCATTCAATCCTTGATCAGGAGAGAAATCAGCAACATAACCCTGCCTCTCACTTCCTCTATTTCGGCCTCATGGCCTCGGCCTTCCAGCCAGCCACTCAACCTTCGCATCTGTTCGCTCTCTCTATTTTCCTTCTCTTCGGCTTCGGCTCTATGAAACGGTTTGTTTCCAACTGTCGGATCACAACTGTCGAATCATCCAGCTCAGCAACGGTTCACATCCTGCTTTCTCTGATTTGTCCATATCTCGGACAATCTTTACTCGGTCAACAATGATCAACTTGTGTTGCATGTCGGTGAGACACTAGAAGTGTCTCCCCGATGCCACAAGTCTCGATTACATGTTGTCGCCAAGAGTCGTATCCATCGACAAGAGGTTCTACCGATATCCACAAGTCATACCAAAATCAGCATTCTCATCGGCGAGACAATCGCCATTTGATGAAACATTACACCAAGCTCATAAGTCATTCCGAAGTGTTCCTTAGTCACCAAGACTTTAGTCATTCGCTGAGAGATCATATCGAGCCCTTTATGTTATACCGATGTCACTGTCGGCAAGACTTAGGCAAAGGTCAAACCAAAAATTCTGACGTCCATCGTATTCCTATCGGCAAGACAAATACCCTTCGCCAAGACATCACCCCGCAAGTTCCAACTCACCTCGAGTCAAACTTGTCGGCCAGACTTACCGCTTTTGCCAAGACTTCATACCGAAGCCTTTAAGTCACATGGATGTGTTCCACTGTCGGCGAGAGAATCAACCTTTGGCAAGACATCTTACCGAGGCTTTCATGTTATACCGATGACCCCTAACGCTGTCGCCGAGACATCTCCCGGTCGCCAAGAGATCATGCCGATAGGAACAAGTCATATCGATTTCTTCATCGGCCAGACAGACCGAAGGTCATGTCGATATCGGAAAGACTTCCTATCATCACCGAGACTTCTCACCGAGACCCTTGAGTTAGCCTGAGTGTATACCGTCGGTGAGACATTCCTCAGTCGCCAAGAGATCTTCCCGAGAGTTCAAGTCACCCCGAAACTGCTTATCGATGAGACTTCTCCCGGTCGCCATGACTTCCTGCCAAATCCTTTTGTTATTCCAAACTGTCTTTCGCTGAGAGTCATAGCGAACCCGAAGACCATACAATCAGCAAGATATTCATATTGGTAAGACCTCATACCGAAACATAAACCTTTTGGCCAGGTCTCCCCGAAAACATCAGTTGCCATGAGTCTCCTCGACATCTAATAGACACCAATTGTCAGCTAGACATCTCCCAGTCAGTAAGAGATCTCCACAAGTCTCCATGTCATAGCGATAGGTCCATTCGGCAAGACAAAAGTATTGTCTCAGCGACATGAGCAATACACAAGTTCAAAGTGCCAGTCGGCTAGACAACAGAAATGTCACAGTGACTATGCTTTCTCAGAGGTTTCGGCTTGTGAGATTGAGGCATATTTTCTAACATTATATACTGTATACTTTTATTTAAGTTGCACGAAATTTAAAAATGGAAAAAGTGGTCAGCCCTATTAAAAGATGAATAAACAAGTAGTATAAGATGCATTTATCAACTAAATAAAGAAATGATAACTATTTCCACTAGAAGCCTATCAACAATGTAGAAGATAAAAGGGTAAAATCACAATAGTGAGTCCCAAACTTGAGACATTATATTTTTCAATTCAAATTGAGGTGAAAAGTAGGGAGCACCTTAGTTCAGAGGTATTTATTCAAATGAAGGTAACTTTATTTGAAGGTGAATTTAACACACCTTTGTTTGAAGGTTGAAAATGTAAAGAAGCATTTCATTGAAGGAAATTTCCATTGAAAGAATAAAAAGAAACCTTTGAATGAAGGTCCCTTTTTTCATTTATGAAATTTACCTTTGTTTAAAAGTTTTTTTATAAACTCATGGAAATAACATACCTTCATTCAAATGTCCTTGAATTAATTTTAACAAAGGTACCTTAACTCAGAGGTCATTTGAACGAAGGTCCTAAAAGTGACCTTCCACCTTAGGCCTCAAATTTTCCTCAAAATTTTGGTATTTCTAACCTTGGTTTAGACCAAAAAATAGAATGAGTATGACAAGATAATTTATAGGATGATCACACTCAAAACAGGCTCTCTAGCGAGTATAATTTTGAATATATATTTTTATTATTTATAACTTTCTATTTTTAGTGATTATGGTTTTTTCAATAATTGCCAAGGTCTCTATTCTCCAAACATGGAGAAATAATAAAACACATTTTTTTTTAAAATATTAGTGCACTAGGTATTGATGTTCTTATTTCAACAAAAAAGGAGAATTTAATTCAAATGCATACAAAAAGGGTTGTGTTATAGATATAATCTATGTAAACCATAATTAGTCTCACTTCAAAAAGTTATAAAAAAATTATGAAAAATAAACATGCACTCTAGATATTCATTTTATGAATCTATGTTTAAAAATTTATAATTTTATTTTTTCTACAAATAAAGTTAAGCTTTACGGAAATGTAATTTAAAAAAAAAAATTGTTAACTATAAAAACCAAG
This sequence comes from Sequoia sempervirens, assembly GCA_007258455.2. Taxonomy (NCBI): domain Eukaryota; kingdom Viridiplantae; phylum Streptophyta; class Pinopsida; order Cupressales; family Cupressaceae; genus Sequoia; species Sequoia sempervirens. The sequence goes on along the minus strand of VDFB02000013.1, from coordinate 152,195,369 downwards.
TTCTAAAAATATTTCTTTAGAATTGTGTCATTTTTGGGAGATGCTATTATGAGGCGAAGGGCTCAATAGGGTTTCATGCCTGGTGCATCAGCATACGTTGATAGATGTGGTAGGCTCCCGTGGGGGAGACGACGCGCTCCCCCACGCAGGTTTTCTTTATTTTTTTCTGAACTCTTTACTCCCGATTTCATTGTTTCTCGCCTTTGTCATTTTTTTTTCTCACTTTTCTTTTCCTCTCGTTGCTTGTTTTCTTCTCTCGCCTGTGATCCCGTCATAGCCTGGACTTGGGCGTTAACGGATTTTGTCTCCTCCCTCCATTTATGGAGGGAGGAATGGGTGACCCAAGCCCCAATCCTTCTGGGATTTATGCTGAATCTTTTCCAAATTCCCATGACGTTGCTCCAAAATCCTTCAAAGAAGCATTGGCTGGAAGCGGAGTGGTGGTTCCTGCAGAGGCTAAATTCAAAGTTGAAGAGGCAAGTGGTTTTGGAGATGAAGAAGATAAGTTACCCTCACTTTCTCCCAAAGATATTATCATTTCTCTGAATCCAATGCTTAAATCTATAATTGACAATGAAAGATGTAGACTCAAAGACACTGCAATATTCTTTTCCACCGTAGACCCTAGCAAAATCCTGGTAAGAAAATTCACTGATAACTGGCTTGTAAAAACTTGGGCAAACAAGTTTGGCATCTTGGTTAGGTTTTGCAGAATGATCCAACGTGGTCTATTTGTTATTTTGTTTGCAAATACCACAATGCAAAACAAGGTGCTAGAGAAACCCTACTGGAATCTCGGTGGGTGTGGTTTTAGAGTGCTCCCCTAGGCTTCGACCACCATTGCAGAGGAGGTTCTTACCCTCTCGAGCCCCAGGTGGGTTATCTTAAAAAATCTCTAGCCGAAATTCTAGAAGATTATTCCCCAAATTTTGGCGCTCATTGGCATTGTTGTGCGTATTAATGAGGCAAAAGAAACCCTTCGTCATCTAGATGCTAGGTTAAACATGAGGAGGGTAGCACTGAGGGACAAGAACCCCGAGCAGCAAAACCCAAGAAAGGACCAGGTAGGCCGAGGAAAAATAGCTTCTCTGTTGGAGGAGCCAAAAAGATGGGGCTGACTAACTCCAAGAGAAAGAAGGTCAACACAATACTCCAGTCCCCAGTGTCAAAAAAGATAGAGACTGAGGATAAACTTCCCAAATGTTTCAAGCACTTGAAAGGACACCAAGGTGATATAAGCATGACAACAAAAAATGAATCTTAATTTTATTTGCTGGAATGTCAGGGGATTAGAGTCACCTGACAGGAAGTATATTGTACAAAGGTTTCTGAACCTCGAAAAAAAGAAAGAATTTGTGTTGCTCCAAGAGACTAAAGCAACTGGTTTCACTTTGGAGACGAACCTCATATTTTTCTGGAACTGCTCCAAAGCCTTCTCCACTTCTCATGAAAGAGGCAGGGGTGGGGCGGCCATCCTGGTTTCTAATCAGTGGGCCCAACACGTTACTGATTCTGGATCTTCACCTTGTAATAGGGTGGTTTGGATTAAGCTTGAGAGAGAAGGTGTTGCTTTTGGCATCTGCTCTATGTACGCTTCTAATGATCACAAAGAGAGATGTAACCTGTGGCAATGGATTTCGGGTTTGGAAAACATCCCCTAGATTGTGGGAGGGGACTTTAATATGGTTGAGCAAAGAGAAGAAAAGTGGGGAGGGGCTAATATGGCTTGGAAGGGTAATGAAAGGAATTTCTGGTTGCGATGTAAAAACAAATTAAGACTTTTAGACCCTATGGAAGGCAGTAAAAAACAATGTAAGGTGGTTTGGTACTCGTGGTGCAATGCGCATAAAGGGAAGGGCAGGATTTATTGCAGATTGGACAGATTCTATGCAAAAAAAGACGTCTTCAGTTTTTGCCCATATGCCAATGGTGTTGGGGTCTAGGTATACCCGTACACCCTATCCAACCATCATCCCATCATTGCAAATCTCACTTGTTGCATTAACCCCCCTTTGGGAGTAAAAAAGAAGGGTTGTTTCATGCTTAATACACAACTTCTAAAAGATTCTAACTGAAAAGAGCCATAGCCTCCCTGAGGGAAATAAACAAGTGGATGTTAAAGGAGGCCTCCACCATTGAAATATGGAATACCAATGTAAAGGGGTGGAGGTCCCTTTTTCAAATAATTGGAAAAAAGTGGGCCCGAGACAACAAGAAAAATGAAATGGAGCTTCAAGATTGCCTGCTTGAGGCAGAGACTAAGCTACAATCTAACCCTAGAGATAGGATGCTTTGGGAGAGATTGATAATGGCCAAAGACAACCTGAGAAAAATCCAAGCCCACAAGGTACATGGGAAAAAAGTAAGAGCAAAATTGAACTAGCTAAGCTGTGGGGACAAGGGGTCAAATTTCTTCTTCAACTATCTAAGAGATAAGAAAGTGAAAAAGCAGGTGGGCCAAATATGAGATGGGGTGCAACTTTGCACCACCCAAGAATAGGTGATGGACCAGTTTCACTCCTTCTTCAAAGACCTTTCCAATTCTAAAAGTGGGGGTGAGCAGGGTATGAGGGCTAGATCCATTATTAAAGGGATCATCTCGAAGATGATTGAGGATGAAGACTATTCTAAATTTGATAGTGATATCACTAAAGACAAAATACTTAGAGCCATTTCTGCTATGAACAATGATAAATTTCCAGGATGGGATGGTCTCCTGGTGGAATTCTATAAATAATTCTCTGATTGGGTGTGTGAGGATCTTTTGGAGGTGCAGAGGGAGGCTTTGGATAATGGTCCTCTTGGTGAGGACATCAAAAAAGGTACATCAGATCGATCCCAAAAGGGGGTGATAAAACCCTTGTTAAAAATTGGAGACCGATAACTTTGTTGAATGTCTCCTATAAAATTTTGGCCAAGGTTATTGCTTCAAGATTGGTCAATATTCTTCCAAAATTCATAAACAACACTCAAACAAGTTTCATAAAAGGTAGGTATATTTTGGAAAACCTTATCACAAGCTTGGAAGCTTTGGAGTGGGCCAAAATTTCCAATCAGAATACTGCTATGCTCCTTTTGGACTTCAAAAAAGCTTATGATAGGGTGGAATGGATTTTTGTAAGGACGATTCTGCAAGCCTTTGGATTTCCTCCCAATTTTTGTAGCATGGTTGATACCCTCCTGAGAGATACCATGACACAGGTAGATGTGAATGGTGTGTTATCTGAGAAGATCTCACTTGGAAGATCAATCCACCAAGGTTGCCCCTTGGCTCCAACATTATTTGTTATAGCCTCAGATGCACTCTTTTACCTCTTAAGGGACAACACATTCTCCCCCAAGATAAAAGGGATTTTCCTTCCTGATAATAATGAGTTAATCAATGTGTAGTTTGTAGATGACACTTATATTTTTGTGGACCTTGGGAAAAGTAACTTGGAGTCCCTAATGAAGAAATTTTATCTCTTTTTTCTTGCTTATGGTGCCAAGTTATCTAGAGCCAAATCTACCTTTCTTGGGTGGAAAGAAGAGCCACTTGATTGGATGGAAAGGTATGGATTTCAATGGGGTGACCCCAAAAAATTAGTGAGATATTTGGGGATCCCCTTTGCAGTGAGCTCAAATCTGAAAGAGAGGTGGAATTGGGTGAAAGCCAAGATTGATAAAAAGCTAAGTGGTTGGAACAGGCAACATCTCTCCCTAGCTGGAAGAATCCGGGTCTGTCAAAAAATTCTTTCATCATACAGTGTGTACTTTTCATCAGTTTGGTATTTCAACAACTATCAAGTTAATGACATTCAAAAAAGAATTAGAAGCTTCGTTTGGTTAGATTGTAAAGGGAAAAAGAAAAGGCACTCAGTTAAGTGGGACTGGTGTTGCCTTAGTAAACTGCATGGGGGCATTGGTCTGAAAGACCTAAATTTGCAAGGGATTGCACTAGCTGCCAAATGGATCTTGAAGTCCCTCGAAGGAAATGAACCATGGAAAGTGTTGGTCAGAAACAACATCACTCTGGCAGTTCCAAAGTAGGCTAAGACATGGAAATATCTACCCTTTAGTAACATCCTCTTCAGTAAACATTCAATGGTCCTGATTGGATCTGAGGTTTTTAAAATCCTGTGGAAGGTTTGGGAACTAACTAAGTATAATGTTTGTTTTAAAAACTGTAGCATAACTCTTAAGAATGGAGCAAAGTGTTCTCTTACAACTCCATTTGGCAAAACCTGGAGCACAACGATAAAAAAACTTGTGCTGCTCCAAGGATGCTCTACTAAGAACTGACACAAAAAAGGTATAAGAACATTTGCTGATATCCTGTGCTGTAGGAATCTTTTAAGCTGGGAAAGCATTCAGGAAATATATGAATTGCCTGACTCCAATTATAGAACTTACTCCACAATTTTGGAAGCTTGCAGAGAGGCATGCTTTCCCACAACTGTGGAGGATAAATGTGGCATTGTACTAATATTGTTGTCTGGAAAGATGGTTCACCTCTAAATTGTATTAAAGCTAAATCAATTTATAATGATCTGACTATGAATGATTATGTTATTGAACATGTTAATAAATGTTAGGATTTATCTCTTAACACTAATGACTGGCAAAGAATTCTTTCCATGGTTTGGCACAACTCCATGGAACCTAAAAAGGCTTGTTTTAGATGGCTGGTCATCTTGCAAAAAATTCCCTTCAAAACTAATTTTTTGGATGTGGATATCTGTAGCATCTGTAGGACACCTGAGATTGTTAGACACATTCTTTTTGACTGTCTTTATGCTAAAGAAATATGGAATTTATTTTGTGGTAAGTTGAAATTTTGGAATAAAGATGGAAAAATCAGCTGGCAGGATATTCTCTTTTGTGATCTTAAAATGAATTTGTATTGCAAATTATTTTGGTATCTTCTTACTAATGAGATCCTTTGGCACATATGGAAGGAAAGAAACAATGATAAATTTATGGGAGTAAAGAGGGTACTTACTGAGTTAGAAAAAAAGACTCACATGTTTTTGTTTCTTCACAAGTTTCTATCCACATTGAAAACTCTATGGAGAAATTCATGAGATTGATAAAGATTGATGCGGAAATCAGCAATAGGGAAGAGGACACTTGCAGACAGGCTGATCGCCTGTACTGTGAGGAGGCAAAAATCTTTAGGAGGGCCTTTGAGGGTGCTGGCAAGAAGTTGAGTCCATTTTTTGGCCAAAAAATGGAAGTGTTTTCCCTGATTTTCAGAATTTGACACATTTGACCTTAAAATTTGAAGCACTTAGAGATGGAATCTTTAAAAAAGTCACTAATCATAAAATGTAGTACTCAGAGTCTAGTTTCCAAATATGTAATTTATTTCAATACCCAGATTGTACAAATTGAGTTTCAATAGGTGTTTTTAAAAACCACTATTTAAAAGTCACTTTTTCTTACCATACCATGCACGTGTACGACATCCATATTTTGACCTAAATTATCATATTTTTCTAAATCCTTTTGGGAAAATATTTGTGACTTATTAAAGCTTGTTTTCAATATTTTTTTGTAATTTTTAATTGAATATATTTTTTTGTTAAATTTTTATTAGGCATATTTGTCTTTTTGAAAAATCGTCGTGTACGACACTCATAAGATGACCTAAACTTATCATTTTTTTAAATTGAAAAGAATTGTCTAAAGTTTATTTTCGTGCAATCCGTCAAAAATGTTGATCAAAAGTTATTAAAATACTAAAAACCTTGATAATTCAAGTTTATGGACTAGTTTCATTAGAAATTAATTGAAAAATAGAAAAAATAATCAAATTATAAAAAAATTACATATTTGGAATCTGCTTGTCTCATCTATAATGGGTTTTAATTTCGTAAAAAATTCTGCAAAATAGGTCTTTAGACATATGTCTAAAGTCACTATTTTCCTATGACATTAACATGACCTTCAAGTTGCAGGTCAAACTAGGTCCAAACTTAGGTTTGGGTCCCCAAGCCATTTCCCAAACCAAAAAACAAGCCAAAAACCGACCAAAAATTTGTATTTTAAAAATGGGATCCCGTTTCATAAAAACATTTTTTATGGTTTTACAAAATGGGATCCCATTTTGAAAATACAAAACGGAAAGTTTCAAAATGGAAAGTTTCCAAAAGTTTCCAAAAATAGAAAGTTTTCAAAACGGGATGCAGTTTTGAAAATTTTCCATTTTTGGAAAATTTTCAGAATTGGAACCCATTTTTTAAATTTAGGCTCGGAATCTCAAAGCTAAGCAGGATCCCATTTTTTGCAAGCCGATTTCATTTTTTTGCCTAAGAAAAAAACTTCCACGTTTCGTGGACTCATCTTCTTGCATTTACCCTTGATGAGTTTCAAAAGGTAGTGAATGAAGCCGTTGGGCTTGAAAGACAAAGTGGACCACAACAACTAACCTTGCGGGTTGAAGAAATGGCGTTCCAAAGTGTGAATGCTGAAGAAGTGGTATCGAATGATCAAGCTATAGTTGACAACTTCATATAGGATGAAAACGAAGGGAACAATAAGTAGTAAGATCATTCAAGTGGGATGTTAAACCGGTTCAACAACTTCTGTTCTTTTGTGCATGCTAATTTGGAGTTAATTTATGTAATGATGGGCGTGTAGACTGGAAAACTTGGTGCAAATTCCCTATGTTACTCAAATCTGGTCCACGACAGTCCTCACACTAAGGGACTTTCTGTTATCTCTGTTGTTTTAAAGTGTTAAATTGTAGCAACAATGCTATGTATCTGTTGTTATACTATATTCAATATAAAAAAAACCAAGTTATTAAAAGTTACTTAAAAAATATTAAGTTGTTTCATAATTTAATTTAATTTTTTTTTTATTATCTACACATGAAATCTTGAAAATCACTAGTTCACATAAGTTTTAAATTATTAACAATTTAGTTGCTACAAGTTATAAATTTGGTTAAAAATGTTAATTTTAATGTCCTACTTTGGCCAAAAAGTGGGATATGCTATTGTGGGATCACTAAAAAAGTAATACAAGTCCATAGAAAAATAGATAAAATAGGGCTTGATTCAACAACCTTACCTAGTGCTTGGGCTTTGATCAATTTGTTGCACCTCTTCCTTATTTGAAATATTGATAATATTATTTTCCTTTTCACCTTGGTTTGTGGCTAGTAATATTCCTTTTTATTCCTTGGAAAATATAAAATGATTTAGAAATCATAGATTTTACTTAAGTTGCACTCAAATTGAAAATGCAAAAATAAGTTGTTGGCCTTGTTAGAAGAAGAAATTAATGTTCCTTTAAGTAGTATAAGATGCATTTCTCAACTAAATAAATAAAGAATCACTTCGTTTTAAACCAGAAATCTATCAACAATGTAAGAGATAAAAAAGGAACATAAAACTACAACAAAAGAGATAAAATAAGGCTTGATTCAATAACTTACCCAACCCTTGAACAATTTGTTGCACATGTTCCTTATTTGAACTCTTTATAATATTATTTTCCCTTTCACCTTGGTTTGCAACTAGTAATATTCCTTGGAGAACATGAAATAGTTTTGAAAAGATGAAATAGTTCAAAAATCATAACAAATTAAATAAAATGAGGATAGAGAATTAAATATACTACATACCTCAATTACATTGCCTAGTAATTTTGTGAAACCACCCAAATCAACTTTGAATGCCTTTTTAGGTAGCAACAATGAGAGTTCACTATTCTACATAGCCATATCAACAAAGATCATATCAAATAGCCATCCATATCCATAGAGCAAGATATTTTGTATAAATAATTAATTATATAACTTATACAAAAAACTACTATCGAGTTCATCATATGCAATACAAAGTATACAATTTGAAATTTGACATATAGATAGTGTAGATTTTAGAGCCTATTGAAAAACTAGCTAATCCCATGAGTTAAAAAAGCATTCATAATCAATATTGAGACGATATATCTAATCTATCTCTAATCTATAAATTAAGTAGCTTTAATTTTTAAAATATTTCTATAAGTTTTGTGAGTCTAGAGACTATGGATATTTATATATGTTTTGTTATATTTTTGCAAATAAAACAAATTTAAGCAAAGAAGCACACCATAAAGAAATTAGAAGCAAAAGAAAAAGGAGCTTATAGATTCAACGATAAAAAAACACATTAGAATCTTACTTTGTTGAAAATGAATATTGTGCACTTTGTCTAGTCTTTTCAATATTTGAAATTTCTAGTCTTTACAATTTCCAATCTTTGTAATTTTTGTGACTTTTACAATACTAATATTTGAAACTTGCAGCATCTTCAATTATTATTTAGCAAACAAAAACTTTAACATTTAGTTGTTTGTACTTGATGAGATAAGATTTTTCTAGATTTTCTTATTTCTATCTTTTTTGATGGAACTGGATTGGGTATGCATGCTCATAAAATAATTGCAATCAATTTTGATAATAATATAAAAGATTAATGTCATTCAAAACTTTAAGAGGATTTATCACAGCCTACCCCATTGCACATTTAATTGTTTGAAGATTTCAATTTTTTTTTTAATATAAATTATTAAAATTGTTGTAAATGTGGCAAACACAATTAATGCTAATATTAATAACATGAAATAAATGAAACGACTTTCAAAATATTAAAGTCATTCAAGACCAATTTTTTTTTTTTAAATAATGATTGTTCTTAAAATAAATCAATGAATATATATATATATATATATCTTCTATTGGTCTTCATTTCCACTTAACTACATATTCTTTATACTCCCTATTTCTAGTATTGTGCCCAATTTTATTATTCAATTTTTTTCACCCGCTCCTATAATTTTTGCAGTAGTTGCTCTTCTAAAGACACTTCTGCAATAACTATCACTTGAATGTCACTCACGATATTGAATGCAATATTGAATATAAGTTATATACTAAGTGCTTCCAATAACTCAACCTCATAGGTGTTTCCTGAATCAAACTTACTGAAAATTTTACATGAACCAAACTTCCTCATTTTCAAATTTTTGTATGTGCCCACTATAAACCTAAATCCTTCTTGATATATACCATGACTTCATCCCCATAAAAAAATATTTGTTTCCTCTTTTCATTTGCATGCTATATTTACTTGTTCATTACCTCCAAGTGCTCTCTTACTTGATTGTGTATTGTTTCAATGTATCTTGCAAATTATTTTTCCTTTGCATTCATTTTATCTTACTTATTGATGTCTTAGATTTCTGATACTCCTTTGGGTTGAAATATAGTCACAATCTCAAATGGTGTCTTCCATGTACTTTTATTCATTGAGTTGTATGTAAACTCTTCTTACAGTAGAATTATATCCAAAATTTTTGGCTTATTTCCCACAAGGCAACACAATAAATTTCCCAAACTTTGGTTTACCACTTCTTTTTGTCCATCAATCTGTGGCTGAATATTGAATTGGATTTTAGGTCACTCTTCATCTTCTTCCATAATGTTTTCAAAAAACATTTGAGGAACTTTATGTCCTTTTCTGAGACTATGCTCTACGATAATCCATGCAATGTTACACTCTCCTTGAAAAATAAGTTAACAACATGTACAACATCATGAATCTTCAACTAACAATGGCTACAAAAATAGTTTTAGATTGATTGCATGAAAGATGAGTTAGTTGTTACTCCTCAAGATGATAAGAAATTTAAATGAAAAGTAGTAAAACTAGAAAACAAGTATATATGGTGTATCTTCCAATCCAGAAAGTGAACCCGTCAATTTATGGCATATTCACCTACGCTCCAAATTCATTCAACTATTCGATTTTTAAAGCACGTTCGCCAATAAATGATACTATATAGAAAATCGAGGAAATGTTTGCATATGAAACAATGTGAAATTTTAGAAGAAAAATAATCAAATGTAATAAAAACGATTGCATGTAAGTTGTTGATTGGTAATACGTTGTGTCATGTGGATGCTACAAAGTCATTAACATCGAATAATAATTGTCTAATTGAACTAAAGAAAACATAATAACAACAATGAACTAGTGAATGCCTAAGATTCAATTCATTATCATTAGTTGACAAATACATAATATTTGAACAAGATTTCATCAAAAATTGATAGATCCAGCCTCTACATTGAAATTCATTACAACCCACCATTGACTTATGAGGTATGTGATTGGTATGAATCCATTAGAATTAAACTTCTATGTATCCAAATCCTTACGAGTTGAACCCTTGATTTCTTCAGTGACAACTATCTAAACACCATAAATAATAATAGGATCTCTATAGATCATTAGGCAAGCAAATGTGATTCTCTCTTTGTTGTATTGGGGAAGAAGACCCTTCATATTTTGCTCTTGCAAGAAGCTTTACCTATGTACTATTAACTAGAGAACCTCAAGTCATCTAGTCATGCTGATGGATGTGTCCTACTTGTCATTGCCCACCAATTTTTTATTTCTAAATTGCTTCAAAAAAATGAATTAGTAAAAATGTATTTACACTAATTATGAGTTTAATTTTCACTCTATATATAAATTAATAAAACTATTAGAAATAAAAAATTATAAATACTAATCAATTTACAATCAATTATTTGATAGGCCGCTCCTTTCAACGGATACATGTTTTTAATAGGCAAAAGATGGAAAAAAAGCAGCATAAGAAATCAAGAGATCTTTCCTATAGCGGAGCCTCGATTCTTGGAGGCCGTCAAAGCAGGTCTCCTGGTTTGTAAGAGCCGCACTGAGCCATGCCTGAATGTCTGCAATCTGGGTCGGTGCCGCTAGGGAGTGCTTGAGGTTTTCTGTAGACTCCATGCACTTTAGGGAAAATTTCTTGGGGTTTTCTTGCTAAGCGTTCGGATATGACAGCAGAGTAGAAACGCAGAGCGCCGGGTATAGTGTTTTATGGCTGAATTGATGGCTGTGGAATTCCATGACCAACCGACTCTGCCATTGTGGAAATTTCGCTTGTGAGAAGTTAGCAGAGAGAAAAAGGACTGAGAATGCAATTCTTTTCCTGCCCAATTTCTTGCGGTGGGACGGTCTGTGGCCTGGTAAGCAACTGCAGGGCCTCATTGTGGAACACAAACAATTTAAGCTGTATTCTTTTCTGAGACAAAATTGGTGCAAGATGCAGACAGTTACCCGGAGGCCAGATCAGACAGGACAAATTTATGAGCATGAGAAGAGGTGTCGACTTCTTGGTTCTGGCGAGGTTTTAAAAATGGCGGGGAATGCAAATAGCAGAGTTAAAGCTGAGACTCTTGCCACTAAAGAAGATGACGCTTTAGGCGAATTGTCTCCTATTTGTGGGTATGTGACCTGTGCTTTTAGATATTTTCTGTTGAATTTTAATCAACTATAAAGTTTATGTGTAAAAGATTTCAGTAGAATTTAAATGTTTAATTATGAAATCCTTCTGTATCGTTGTGTTTTGATCTCTTTTTATTTAACAAAAGTATCAAATATTAAACTACTTTTTGAATATAGGTAAGGAATGAGTAATTTATTATTCAGCCATGTTGAGCAAACTGATCAATTTGCAACAACAAAATATTGGTATCTGTTTTCACAAACTAACAGAACTGCAACAACATAACATTACTATCTATTTTCAAGCCTAACAAATCCCTATTAATGGAACAAGCTTGAGGTCCAGGGTCTCTTGTCAAGCTATTTACATAATGCACACAATATATGCAATTGTAATATTAAGAAAAATTGAGTTCCCGCAATAAAAATTGCTTAAATCTTTGGTTAGCAAAGCTATAAAATAGAATATATACGTCAGGTGCAGCAATTACAGCCTAGAGGGTTTTACCTCGTGGGTTACAGAACTGCTGCATGTGGAAGGCTGATTCAAACTCACTAGGCTTCCATTCCTCTGTTTTAATCTTTCTAATTATAATAATTAAAATGTATCCTTGAAATGAATTTAATAAATTTAAAACATAAAAAACTTTTACATTGTTTTTAATAATTGTCAATGACATTTTGTTTTTAAACATACTACATATCATCACAGAAAACAAAATACATGACAAAAATTCCACAAACCTTGATGCAATTAATTTTAAAACAAGAAGGGTAAAATAGAACCAGGATAACATCAATTTAGTGCCATATTATAAGACATGATAGTTATAATATTCTTGAAACTATAATCTATTTCTGATAGTGGCATGCTATTCTCAAAGGCATACTCCCAAATTGCAGGCTCGAAAAGATTGGCAATACCAAAAATCTTTAAGCAAAACAATAACATTGTCATGTGCCTTCCTAAATAGGTCAGCTCCCAGCTCACTTATTTAATAAAGCTGTTTTTAAACACCACCCCAATACATTATT